>LPNX010235194.1:121973-362712 GCA_001517045.1 Pseudotsuga menziesii | reverse complement strand
CCATTGTGTACTATTGATTAATGGAGCAAATTTGTGAGCCTTTTCTGCCAGTTATATTTTCATTCTTGTTTGCTCCCTATTTTCTTGATGATTTAACAATGATAATTCACTTGCAGGCCAGAGGCTCGTAGTTTGTTTTGAGTCGATTATTTTCTATATTTTTAATTAATGATAGACTCTATATTTTTAATTAATGATAGACTCTAGTTGTGCGATGTAAGACAGAGTATTTTGATGATCGATTAATGTTGTAAAAAAATGGTATTTATAGCCGGAAGGCCACGCAGATGAGAAGGTAATTCATATGGAGGCCATGTGCTAAAATACCCAGTATTATGGAATAAACACACAAGCAGTCAGAAATTAAGCACTCTGTCCATTTGAATGCTAAGGGTTTAATGTGTTAAGCCTTAAATTTGTAAAGGAAAGAAACTAGTAGAGATCGCCAAAGATGATGGAGAAGTTATGTTAGTTGTAACTTACTAAAGTTTGACTCCGTACACATATATATAATAATGTTTTGTGCATAAAACAGCAGACCGAGAGGTAATATTTCTACTATTTGGAAGGTAGAAATCTAGAAATAGTGTAACAGCTTTTACACTTATAGTTGAAGATCCTCGAATGAAGTCCTTAGAGGTACGAGGTCATCATTTTTGGTATCAAAGCAAGAGAGTATTAGTCTTTTATTTATGAATATTGTGAAATTCTTAGTTATATTAAGATTGGATTTGTGTTTTTTTGAATGAAAAACAAGATTGAGCTTACTTCCAAGAAGTGACTTGCTGTGCCAGGAGATGGAGGTCAGATTTGGAAGAGGTAGGGGCGAGCGAGGAAGACCTGTTGCCAATGCAAATTTGAGAGAGGAGGTAAGAACTCTGAGAATAAGGTTGGAATCCTTAGAAACTGGAAGACATCATGAGCACACTGGAGACACAAGTGATGAAGAGGTACTTGAAGAGGTGGAGAGTTGAGACAACTACAGAAACTCTTGAGGTAAGAATGTTGAGGTCCATCTTTGGTGCAGGTTCTAGCTCAAGAGCAGATGTGCCATTCTATAGTGGAAGCTTGAATCCATAAGAACTGATTGATTGGATCAATGCTATGAACAAGCACTTCGATTTTGCTGAAGTGAAGGAGGATAAGCAAGTCATATTTGTTGTCACAAGGCTAAGAGGGAATGCCTCCTTATGGTGGGATGGTGTGCAAGAGGAGAGAATCTTGAAGAACAAAGCAAAGATAAATAGTTGGAGCAGAATGATAGCTAAGTTGAGAGGTAAATTTTTTCCTCAAGATTATAAGTTGGTTTTGTTTAGGCAAATGCAAAATCTTAAACAGAAATCAATGACAGTTGGGAGTTTACTGAGGAATTTCATAAGGTGAATATTAGATTAGGTCATATAGAGGATACACCTGAGAAAGTTACCTGGTATGTAAACAGACTAAGGTTTGATATACAAGATGAACTAAGTTTGTTGTCATTAAGATCTGTTGAAGAAGCATATCAAGTTGCTTTGAAGGCTAAGGAGAAGCTGATGAGAAAGCAGAGTCAAAAATAAAAGGTAAGAGGCTCTGAAGAAAAGGAACGGCAACAGAAAGGTGAAGCTAGCAGTTCAAACCAGCAAGTAAGCAAGTACATCCTGATAGAAACAGTGAGAACAGAGGTGGAAGGAATGCTTCAAGAGGAAGAAGCAGAGGAAGATGTGGACCAGAGGTGGAAGGAATGCTTCAAGAGGAAGAGGCAGAGGAAGATGTGGACCAGTGAGATGTTACACATGTGGACAACTGGGTCACATGTCATGGGACTGTCCAGAAAATGTTGCCAGACAAAGAGGATCAGAAGTAGTGCAAGCTAAACCTGAAGCTCCAAAGGAATTAGAGGTGGCTGAGAATTATCCTGAGCAAGGTGAAGCCTTGTTGATGAGCGAGGTAATTGATGAGCCAGTTCAGAGGAGGAGCTTGTTTAAGACAGTTTGCAAGGTTGAAGGTAAGTGTTGTAAATTAATTGTTGACAGTGGTTGTACTGATAATTTGGTGTCTACATAGATGGTGGACAAACTGAAGTTGAGAAATACAGTACATCCAGAACCATACAGGGTTGCATGGCTGCAGAAAGGTCATCAGGTTCTTGTGAGTGAACAATGCCAAGTAAAGTTCCAAATTGGAAGCTATCAAGATGAGGTGAGATTTGACATTATAGAGATGGATGCTTGTCATGTTTTATTAGGTAGGCCTTGGCAGTTTGAAAGGGAAGCAGTGCATGAGGGTAAGAGGAATGTCTATTCCTTTGAGATGAGTGGGAAGAAAGATAGTCTTCATCCATTTAGGGGTGAGAAAGAAGAGGTTAATAATCAGCTGTTGATGATGACTAATAAGAGAATGGTGAGTGATTGGAAAGATGAAGCAAAGGTAGCAGTAAATTTGCAAGTAAATGATTATGAGGTTGAATTGACTAATATGGTGTGCAGTGGTTGGCTGAAGGACAAAACAGAGCAGCAAGAAATTTCCAATGCAAGCATGGCATTAATGGAGGAAGCACAATATGAAATTATTAATGATGATGGGAAGTGTATGGTTACTAAAATTACAAAGGATGGTGATGTGACAGTAACAAGCGAAAGAGAGGAAGGTCAAAGAATTCAAGTAGAGAATCCTTGGATATCAGGCATCATTATGATAATAAGTTTTATGTTTGCTGTTGTAACAAGAAGGCTGAATTATTTATGTGCAAATGAAGGAGAACCTATTGACAATTTGTTTGCAGGTCAAAGGAAAGAAGAACTTGAATGTTCAATGATGTCTGAACATAGGCTGGAGAAACCAAAGAATTTGTTGTAGACATAGTGCTGGAAAACATGGCTGAAGGGGCTATTTAAAATGAGAACATTGCCCAGAGTTATATCTTGGGTCTCTGCTGCAATCCTACAGAAAAACAATAGGAAGGGAGCTCATGGACAGGAGCCCATGAAGAGTTTCAAGCTGGGGACTTTGATGTAGGGGCATAGACTGCGTGAGTGAAGTCATAAATGACTTCACTAGGTCAAGGAAAACCCAAAGAGATCTACGATCTCACATGATTTTAATTTTCTTTATTTTAATAAAAATGTTGAATAAAAGTGAATAAGGATACTAGATCCTTTTCTAAATGTAATCGATAGGGTTAGTTGAGCAGTTAGGGAATTTCCAGAATTATAGTGTTTAGTTAGTGATTTGGTCAATGATCTGTCAAATGAGTCATAGGATTAGTTGAGTTAAATAAAGACTTTGTTCCTACTTAATAGGATCTGGAAAAACTGAATTGAACTTGTATTATGCAGTTTGTTTTCCTCTAGGAGAAAATAGGTTTTTTGGAGAGCTCATAGAATCTTAGACAGCTTGAGGGAGGAAAAATCGAAGGAGGGGAAGCTCGAAATCAGTTATTCCTTGAGAAGAAACAGAGATTAATACTATGACAATTACTCTCTGTGTAATCGATCTTTGCTTATATTTCAGGCTTTATATAATGAATTCATTGTGTTATCACTGAATTTGAACTGATCAAACGGAGTTTATATTTGGATCATTGATTTATTTTGCTATAGACCAGAGATATTTTCACACTGATCATTATTTGGATCAAAAGAGGAGTAATGATAATTCACTTGCAGGTCAGAGGCTCGTAGTTTGTTTTTGAGTCAACTATTTTCTATATTTTTAATTAATGATAAACTTTATTGAATTTGTTTAAGAAATTACAAGAAAATCGCAGGAATTTTGTGGTTCAAAGTTTGCAGGCGGAATTCAGGTTTATTCACGCAGAGGTAGTATGGACGATCATATCCATCAAGAAATTACAGGAAATTCATTGTTTAACTGTGTTTATCTTGTACAAATGGATTTCCCACAGTTAATCGACGGCTCCTGAGTGTCATTGGGGAAGATCAACAGTAGTTGTGCGATGTAAGGTGAGTATTTTGATGATCGATCAATGGTGTAAAATAAAATGGTCTTTATAGCCGGAGGTACACACAGATGAGAAGGGAAGTCATATGGAGGCCATGTGCTAAAATACCCAGTATTTTGGAATAAACACACAAGCAGTAAAAAATTAAGCACTCTATCCATTTGAATGCTAAGGGTTTAATGTGTTAAGCGTTAAAGTTATAAAGGAAAGAAACTAGTAGAGGTCACAAAAGATGATGGAGAAGTTACATTAAGATGATGGAGAAGTTACATTAGTTGTAACTTATTAAAGTTTGACTCCGTACACATATATATAATAATGTTTTGTGCATAAAACAGGAGAGGTAATATTTCTACTATTTGGAAGGTAGAAATATAGAAATAGTGTAATAGCTTTTACACTTATAGTTGAAGATCCTCGAATGAAGGCCTTAAGCCTTAAAGGTACAAGGTCATCAGCAGCTAAGAATTATTAAGGATTTTCTCTCTACCATGGGTATGACTGTTAATACAGATAAAACAAAAGTTATGATTATTAAATCCAAGAAGGACACTTATGCTAATTTTGTGTATGACAATAGAAACTTGGAGGAAGTGTCTTCTTACAAATACCTAGGAATTGATATTCATCACAAGTTCAACTAGAACTATAGCATTGAGAAAATGATTAATGGAGGGTGGAAAGCTTATTTTGGTCTCGAAAATAATTGTAAAGCAGCAAACCTTGTGACGTGGGATATAAAAAAAACTCATTTTTGAAACTTTAGTCACTCCTGTTATCTTGTATGGGTGTGAGGATTTGGGGTTACAGCCTCTCTAGAGAATCCTGGAGAAATATTGAGCAAATACAGAAGCGTTTCATAATTTATAACTTCAAAATTAAAAGCAATACACCCTACCCTATTCTCCTTATAGAAGTGAGTATTTTCCCTATCTAGAGCCTAGCTATGACTAGGCTCCTGTTATACAAGCACAAAATCAATAAAATGGGAGACAATAGACTTCCTAAGCTAGCTTTAAATTCCATCCAAAACCACCTAAGGCTAAAGCGAGGTTGGTATAAAGATACCAGGGCTTGGTTAAACCTTTGGTAAAACGACAAAAATGTTCCATTGCAAAATATTAATAACATTAAAAATATTATTACTTCTAAGTTTAAAGAGAAAATGTGGTGTGAGAAAGATTTAGAGTCTAAAAGAAAACTAAGATATTATAAGGAGGTCATTAACCCTACTCTAGAAGATCAAAAGTATCTCTCTGTTTTAACTAGTTCAAAGAAAAAAATTAATATACTCAAGATAAGAACGAACTCTCATGAGCTCCATAGTGAAACGGGTCGTTGGGAAGTTCCTAAAACACCATGGGTGGAAAGGATCTGCGATCTCTGTGAGAATATAAACATTGAGGATGAAAATCACTTCCTCTTATAGTTCCATGCGTACACCAACATTAGATCTCAGTTTCATAACCTATTTTGCAATACCGACCTTCCTAGGCTTTTAACTTGTCAAAATTATAGTGCACTCGAGACGCTTCTCTCCAAACTCTTTGAGCATAGAAATTCAATTCTAAAACAAACTAAATAATTCATTTCTTTAGGTACGATAGAGCAATGTTTGGTCTCAGGGGACGTTAACCATCATCATCATCATAAGTTAAGTTTTAAGGTAGAAATTAATTGCAGTCTTTAATGTCCAAGAGAAGCAAATTTTAGTCTTTTGTATATGAAGAAGGAAAAAATAAAAATACATAGAGTGAGAGAGTGCCAGAAGGAGAAAGAGAAGAGTAGAGTAAAAAGGAAAGGAGAAGAAGAAAAAACTATGAGAAGAGATCAAGAAGCTCAAGTTTTTTTGTTTTGTAAAGTGTTGAAACATCCTTGTAATTTTTCAAGTTTGTAAAAGGAAAGGAGAAGAAGAAAAAACTATGAGAAGAGATCAAGAAGCTCAAGCTTTTGTGTTTTGTAAAGTGTTGAAACATCTTTGTAATTTTTCAAGTTTGTAATTGTCGTTGTAGTTCATTGTTATGTCACGAAAATATATATAATTTCATAGTTTATGGTTGAATGCATGTTTTATTTATGGGGCACATCTTCTCCAGAATTGCTAGTGTGAATGTTGTTTACATTTACAGTCAAGTCTTACTAAAATATTTTGGTTATATGATATTGTGAGCTTGTAGCAATATAGTTGTCTCGAAGTTTATCCCAAGTTACGGGTTGGTAAAAAGTGTTTTTCATATTATAAGTTATTTTTTATATTATAAGTTATGGTCTTGTGAAAGTGGGAGTTGGTGGCAACCAAAAGTGTGTAGCGGTAAAATCCAGTAGAAGTCAAGTGGTGGTTGTTGAGGTAAAAGTGTGTCGGGTTAAAAGTCCGTAAAAAGTTTCTCAACAAAAAGTGAAAGTTGAGCCGTGTGGCAGTGAAGTTTTACCGCGTCGAAGTCAAGTAGTGGTAATCTCCATCTCAGTAAAAGTTTGTCGCAGCAAATATTTGTGGCGGTAAATCCCCGTCACAGTAAAACCTTGTCGAAAAACCCTGTCACAGTGGCTGTAAAATCAAACTCAACTCAAGTTCACCCTCGCACCTCTCACTCCATCCGCTCTCCCGAAGAACTTTCTCTTGCGTCTGTCTCAGGTAATGAACATGTACTTAAATATGTTTGCTTCATGCGTGAAAAAAAGGCATTCTTAGCCAGTTTAATTGCTCCTTTATTTTCACATAGTAGCACTTCCGCTTTCTCCTGTGCAACTCCAATATCAACCACCACTCTCCTTAGCAAAACTCCTTTATAATTTGCATTCAACACTCCTCTCTACTCTGCCTTCGTTGAATACAATGCAACGACTCTCTCTACTCTGCCTTTTCTGAAGACAATGCAACGGCTCTTTGTTTATAACTGTTCCAGTGTATCACTGTTGTATATAACTTGATACCAATTTCCTTTCATCTGTGCATATGGCGCAGTTGGGATCGTTGCATCCAACCAATGTTATTTCATCGCTCCTCATGGATTTCAAACCCTAACTTATTGTGCCTTTTATGTAGTGCAAAATTCTTTTAGGCTCCTTCCAATGACTAACTTTTGGTTTTGCTTTGTATCTCGAATATAATGAAGGAGTATTCACATCTACAATAATATAATATAATATAATGAAGGAATTTTCCTAGCCTTATTTACAATAATATAATGCCATGCAGTATTTTTTGCCTACCGAATGAATGAGTGAATTAATGAATGTTATAATTTAATGAATCAATGATAAACTTTTATTTATGACTAAAACCATATATTTGCACATAATCTATTATTTTCAAGTACATACATTGGGTATGGGGAATTGAGAGTGATGTCAAGGGAAAAGTGCCATAAGATCTTTCACAGTCATGTGGTTGGCCCTATTCAGTAGAGAATATTAAACTATTCTTGAAACAAAGAGAAGCTCAAAAATGTATTTAACTTTATTATTATGTATTATAGAGTATTGTAAATTTTGAAATGCATGTCTATTTCTTAAATTATTTATCATAAATAAAAAATTTCATGGTTTTTTTATTTCTAAAGGACTTCGGGCTAGGAATTGCAACTGATTAGTTGCCTATGTGGAGAGGTTGCATCAATTGTAATCAAAGGTACATAATACTCATGAATTTGTCTAAATTTATTTTATTTTAGTTATTTACCTTTCAAGAGAATTCTAGTGGTTTACTTCATTTATTCTATGTAGTTTATTTCATGCATTCAGCTGACATCATACATGTTTAACCCAATAAAACTATAAATTATCACTTTACCCTACCTTACCCTACCTTACTTTTCTCTTACCTTCCAACCCTTGCTTGATATAACCAATCTTGATCTAAACTACCCTAGCTTTTCTTACCCTACCAACTCAACCTAACCTATCATGCCCTTACTTAGCCTAACTAAACCTAAATTAACTACAATTTCCTACCCTACCCTACCCAACCAACACAAATAGTCATCACCTAACTATGACTCACCCTATGCTAACTTAACCTACCCTACCCTTCCCCTCCCCAAAATGTGTACTATGAATAGCCACAAGTCACATGGACCACATAGACAGATCACAAGTCACATGGATCACATAGATCTCTAACAACATGGATTCACATAGACAAATCTTGATTGGTATCAGAGCCACACAGCAGTATTTATTGCTTTTATTCTGTAAGTTTATTATTCACATTTCATGGTCTCTATTATTATTATTCTACATATCTTCAGTTTGCACATCTAGAAACAATTGTATTCTGTAGACTACGGAAATGGTAGTTGAGTGGATTGACAGTGTCCAGGGATTTATAAGAGGTCTAAAGTAAGGGCAACAGCCATGGTAGTGTGAGGTAAGTCCATGTGTTTGATAGACCATAGTGAGACTAAATCCCAGTAAAATGGACCCGTCAATGGATACAATTTCTCACCTTAGCCTAGATTGCCAGCAGGAAGAAAATGTTGAAGTTTCCTTAGCAGACCGACGTTCCTCCTTCCAGAATGAAGCTTCCAATTCCTCATCTATAATTCATATCCAAGATTCAAATCTGTCTCAGGACTAGCAGTTGCCCCGTATATTACCTTCTAATGTGTATAAGCTCCAGTGGTGGCAATATAAATCGGCCACACATATTAAAATATCTTATGTTGATATTTCTTTTACCGATTCTGAAGAACCTATACATATTAATTTAATAGATCGTCAAAAGATTGACTGGGCTCTCAAATCTGGTTATAAATATGCCCACTTAGGTGCCATTAAGTTAGGGCTAGGTCCTTTAGTTCGTCCATACTTTCCTGTCTCTTCTCTATGTGTCGCAGTCGACACCAGACACTGTAATTTTGCAGACGCCATTATCGGTGGCTTTACTGCTCCTCTCCATGATGATCCTGCTTTCGGGACTATTTTCCCAAAGTATTCAGTAAGCCATGATGATCCTCATATCTATAATCTTTTGAAAGTTTACATTCTTCCTCAGGGATTCCATATTATGACAGGATCTAAGATCCTCCAGCTTAAAAGTGTTGTTTGCATCCGTTTTGGCAACGATACACTACCTCCTCTCCAATCCCGAGTTCATCAGAGTTCATGCTTGCAAAGCGTGGTGGAGTCTGACAAATCCAAACAAGACACTCGAGTCACATTCGAGTGGACAAGAATAAATTACCCCCAGAAATGGGAAGTAAAGTATCAAGAGTTAAGAAATGTTGAATGTTTACAAAATTCTATCCTAAACAAGCCTTTAACTTTTGATAGACAAACTAGCTCCTTTCAGTTACCAGAACCAACCCCTGCACCCAAATTCTCTCCTCCACTTATCAGATCCACTTCAATGTCATCTTCTAGTCAAACTGGAAGAAGATTAGAACCAAGTTCTTCCTCTGTATCTCAGTCTCCTTCGACTTCATACACTGGCCTTCATGACACAGAACATCGTGGCCAGCATAAGGACTACCCAACCTGCAGAAAGATTCTACAGAGAATTCAGCACCATAAGCAACAAGAAAACCCCAGTTTAGGTATGTTCAGTCTACCCAGACAGAATGATGCCTATGAAGCTATAACTCAAGCTCGAAAATCTTATTTCCCAGGCAGAAACTTGCAAAAAGTCCCCTTCCGTCAGTATTCAACTGATGGCTCAGTTAAGAAAGAATTTCTTCCTTATAAATCCTCTGGTCCTGATGAGTCAGTATCAGATGAGATAAAACTAGCAAATTGGGGAAATATGCAGCACAAGATGACTGCACAAAATATAGACGACATGGCCTCTGATCTCATGAACATAAAAAGCTCCATAGTTGAAGAAAAACAGAAGATTGCTATGGTAGAAACCAAGTTAGGATTAATGGATCACATCCTAACAGACTCTGCAAAGATAAAAGATGCAGTAGCTAAAGCTGCTGATAAAATTGAGCGAAGATTGGTCCAATTAGAAGAATTGATCGGCCAAACTCAAGAACTCAAGAAGAGAGTTCCAGGTCTCAGTCCTTCTGTGTTTGCTTTGGCAGCCCAAGGGCATAAAAGAAAAGATACAGAAAGCAAGCATCACCGTAGTGTCTTTTGGCATGCTGAGTATCACTGAAGATGAGAGACTAGAATTTAATTTTGGTCGAGATGAAGCTGACTTTGAAGAAGTCAAAGAATGGATAGGACACTTTAAGTCCTTCAAACCTGCCCTAGATGTAAAATATTTGAATATGATGTCTGCTTACCATCATGCTGAATCCTCAGCCACTCATAATCCACCTCCTGAAAATACTTATGATGTGAGAATGCCAGATGCTTCCAGAGCCCCAGCTCCCAAGCTTCAACTTGGCATAAATTATATGAACAATCTGGTGTCACAGATGCCTAACCAGCCTGTATTGAACATCCAATGTCAATCAAGAGAGGATATTAAAACTGCTATCCAACTGTTATTTCAATGGACATTGTATAAGAGAACTCAGAATAACACTCTTACAGGACAGCAATTAGCTGGCCAAATTATAGCAGGTCTGTCTGGACTTGCAAATGAATGGTGGAGATGGCTTCCTCAAGAAGATAGAAATGAGATGCTATCAGCAGAAGACGCAGATCAGCAGATCTTACGAGCTCTAGCAAAAGAATTTTATGGTTCAGATGAGCGAGAAGATCTAAACATCTCGCCTCATTATTCATGTCTGCCTTCCTGTGTAATCTTTCACAGAGCGAAGAATATTTCTGCTATATGCAGAAATTACTGATATCTTCTGGGAAATCAGGTGATCCAGCATATCTTAAGCATTATCTCAGAAGTTTCCCCGGACATGTTCCAGACACAGTAGAACAATACATGAAAGACAAACAGATTAATTACAGAAGCCTTTCTCTAGCACAACTACATAATTATATCTTAGAGACTTGGCAAGAACACTGCCTGGAAAAAAGAGTCAGTAAGGATTTTAAAAGACATCAGAGCATGTACTCCCCTTCGTTCTGCAAGAATGTGGCTAAAATGACTAATTGGGGATGTGGAGCTCACAACAGAGGACATTTAGCAGCCGACTGCAAATGTCATAAAAAGAAAGAGAAAAAAGGCTTTTACACCAGTCTCTCGAGATACCACCCTGAAAAGCCTTACAAGCAGAAAAGAAGGTAGAAATACAGCACCCATAGAAAGTCTAGTAACCCCTATCATAGAAAGTTTGTCAAGCGAAGATCAGACAAGAATGACAAAGAAGTCTATTTTATCTGTGGTTTAAAGGGACATTGGGCAAACAAATGTCCAAAGAAAAAGTCTAAACTTAGACTAGCTGCTTTCTGCGAGAATCTAGATCCTATATGGTGGGATTTACCCTCAGAAGATGAATCGCCCACAGGCGAAGTTCTATTTTTTCCATCTGATGCGTCAGATGTGTCTTCAGAATCTGATTTTGATCTTGATCCTGCTCCAGATCATGCAGCATTACAGAAATTTGATCCTTCATCGTCATCCTCCGATTCCGATTCAGCACCAAATTTGGGAGGGTTTGAGCCCCCAGAATTTGACTTCTCATTGTATATGTTCACGCTGAATAAACCTCAGAATATAGAAAAGAGGATTGCAGCTATTGATCTGCAACTATCAGAGACACCAGCATTTGAATATCTGTTGCGTGCATCATTGAAGGAATAAAAGAAGCAGTTGCTTAAGCAACTTGAGCATGATAAAGGTGAAGGCAAGGTAAGCACTATTACCCCTGCCATATATAATCCTGTAGAACTCTATAAGGGTTATCCAGATGGCCATGACAATAGATAGAGTTATAGGATGGACAAAGAACAGTTGCTACACCTGCAAGTTAGAGAGAAACAGCAACAGTTGAAGCACCTGGTAGCAGAGATTGAAGAACTTAAGAGCATGATCAAGGTAATTCAGATTGAAAGGGATCAATCTTCTGATGAGGAAATGAGTAAGCATTACGAGCAAGCTATGGAGACAGAAATTCCAAGGGTAAGAGAGCCTTCTCCTGACCCGAACTTAGGTATGGTTACTGGACCTAAAATATTTGTTAAAGTGCAGTTCCATCCCAGTGAGTTTAAACCTTACTCCCTAGATTGTATGATAGACTTCGGATGCCAAGTGAACCTAGCCAAAGGTTCGGCCCTTCCTCAATTTTACTAGGAAAACACCTTTGACAAAGGCTCTGCCATTGAAGGTACCCCTGTTCCTCTGAAATCCAAGTCTGAAAGTTTTCCAATATAGTTTAAGGGAGTCAATGACCAGCTAACCCTGTATAGACTTGATGACATTAGTGAAGACTATATATTAGGATCAGAATTCCTGCATAGAGTTAGTCCATTCTTTGTTGATACAAATAAAATGACATTCTCCTGTATTATAAATCATCAGTCCGTAGAACTTCCTATCTTCTTCCATTCTACTCCTAAATGTCATTCCATTGTACAGAAACCAGAACATAAGCCTAACCCTGCACAATTGTCAAAAATGGAAAGATGTAAATTTTTCTCAGAAGTCCATAGTAGCAAAGCCTTAGCCAGCATTACTGAGAAACTTGTAAAAGAATGTTGTTCAGAAAGTCCCAATGCTTTCTGGAAAAGGGAAAATACTTTGTTTCCCTTCCATTCAACCCTCTGCAAAAGATCAAGCCGATGAAAGCATCAACCAGGCTAATGTCTCCCTCAGAGAGAGAATTCTTTGCTAAAGAGATTAAAGATCTCTTATCTAAAGGCTTAATTGAGCCTTCAAAGAGCCCATGGGCTTGCAGAGCGTTTGTGGTGAATAAGCATTCTGAAGTTAAAAGAGGAAAGCCAAGGTTAGTAGTTAACTACAAACCTCTCAATGTAGTACTCCAGAAAGTACGCTATCCTCTTCCAGACAAATCCAGCCTTTTGCAAAGAATTACAGGTTGCACGATCTTCAACAAATTTGACTTGAAGTCAAGTTTTTACCAGATTGGCATTAAAGCTGAAGATAGATACAAAACGGCGTTCATTGTCCCGCATGGACAATATCAATGGAAAGTTCTATCGTTCGGAATAAATAATGCCCCTTCAGAATTCCAGAAACGTATGGAAGACATTTTCAGAGAAAAGCAATGGGCATTGGTCTTCATTGATGATATCTTAATCTGTTCAAAGAATCTACAAGAACACCTCAGGCATTTGCAGATATTCTATGAACTTGTTTTTAGACATGGGTTGGTCCTGTCAGAAAGTAAAATGGAGATAGGAAAAACTGAAATGGAGTTCCTCTGCTTCAAGATCCAGAAAGGACAAGTAGTATTGCAAAAACATGTCCTTAATGTTTTCAGTCAGTTTCTAGACCAAATTTTGGATAAGACCCAACTTCAGAGATTCTTAGGGAGTCTCAACTACATCAGGCCTTTCTACAGAGGCCAAGCAGCTGACATCCACCTACTGCAACAAAGGTTGAAGAAAAATCCAGCAAAGTGGTCAGCTGTGATGACTATGGCAGTTTAGAAGATCAAAGCTAAAGTAATGGATCTACCTCCTTTATCTTTGCCTCAAGGAGCAGGAAAGTTGATTATTGAAACAAATGCTTCCTCCCACACATGGGGTGGAGTCCTACTCGAAGCACTGGAAAGCAAGGAGAACATCTGTGGTTATGGTTCACGTTCATTCAAAGCTGCAGAACTTAACTACCCGTCCAACCATAAAGAAATTATGGCTGTCAAAAAGACAGTACAACACTTTATTCTGTTCCTTAAACCTGTTAGATTCATCATTAGAACATATTTAAAAATTATGCCTAGAATATTTAAGAATGAGAATTTAATGGCTGAAAATAGCAGTAGAATTTTAAAATGGTTTATCTGGCTTAGTAACTTTGACTTTGATACTGTTTATAAGCCAGGATACTTAAACTGTCTTGCTAATATGCTCACCAAGGAGCAATCTGCAGAAGATGCACCAATTTTAAGTATGTTTCAGCAGGAGCTTCAAGCTCCAATCCAGGTCGTTCAAGCTCTAGGCATGACACAGTACCACCCTGCAAACCAAGAGATGGTCTTTTCCTCCAGCCTTGGGACACTTCAATTTCTGAAGAAGAAAGAAGACAACTGTTGGATTATGCATCCAGGAGTGAAGCTGAAATATTTCTCGAGCTTACACTCATAAAACAAATTCAGTCGTCTCCTATGAAGATTGAAATCATGGAGCATTGGGAACACGATGCATTCAGAAGCTTCGAAGGGGCCCAAGAAAAACTAAGAAAATACATAGAAGTCTGATTGGACTGCAATGATGAAGAAGATGGTCCACTCTGGTATGTGGATATCGGTGATGGTAATCTCACCTGGACTTCATACAATCTTATCCTCAGATTCTGCAGAGAACAGAGGAAAATAGTTATTTGTGCAGATCCCTGCAATCTGCAACACGGTGCACGGTTCGGATGGACCGAAGTTTTGTTGGACAAGTTCTATCCAAGAATTGACTGGGAAAATCGGTGTGTAAACTTCATATTGCATATGAAAGCTGACATTGAAGTAGCAGTTCGGGAGCATCAGTGGTTCAAATTCATGCTCCACCATGAAGGTGGAAAATATAACAGATTAGAACACACTATGTTCACTACTCAGAAGTACATCAAAAGAAACGCCCAAGGACAGAGGATAGATTCCAAAATCTATACACGAAAAATTCCACTAAACTTTCGGGTGGAATCTCATTTCCGAGGTGAATTCCTATGTGACCCAAATGAACTTTTTCATGGGTCCAACATTGAAAGGTGTTTCGGCCCATTAATGTACCCGCCACCAAAGTTTGAAGATAATCCGCCAGCTTTTGAAGATTCCCAAGCTTACGACTCGGATGACGTCGATTGGATTGTCCGTGCGGAGGCTTAGATATTGACGGCCACAATCACTGCATATGCCTACAAGGCCAAGATCCATATGATTAAACAAGAAGCAGTGGTGGACCCCAAAGACTATCGTGGGCCATTTATGCTCCACCTTGTACTCCGTCGTGGGCCGGAATAGCTCCACTTTGTATATTGTCAGTCGTATTGTTTGTCTTCACTTTGACAGTAGTATTTTCTGTCATGATAAAGATTCCGGGTCCCCACATGTCACTAACCACTAAGGGATGAGATAATGACGGTGGTTGTCCCCACCTGTCACCCCGGATGATTGATATTGACTTGTTAATGTCAGTCTTGGGTCACCAGATTACCGATTGACTCATTAATGTCAGTCATGGGTCACCAGATTACCGGTTGAAAAATGTATAAGTAAGTTGTCTCGGGCTCATTAGAGGATATAGAAGTTGTGTGCATAGAATAACTCTGCAAGTAAGATTCTTAGTCTGTAAGAGAAGAGTATGCTCTACAACTTGCCCACAGTGGTATAAGATTGCACCAGAAATTTTGAAGTTTGTATATGCAGTGATGAGCTTCGCCCTCCAAAGCCAATCTGCTTAGAGTTTGTAATACTGATACCCAGATGTAATATGTGCAACTACATTTTAATGAAGAATATTGGAGTTTGAAGATTTATGCTCTTATGTTGTTGGGTATATAGGGATTTGGTAACATATTCAAAATAAATCACAACTATACAAATAAAATAATCACAAAGAATTTAAGACATAAATTTGAACATTGGGAATTTATATGCACAAGGCTAAGTTGTATTTTCTAAGCAACAACAAAATAAAACCTAGTTGTACCCAGGCTAAGCCAATGATGAGGGCTAACCCCTATGGGTTACTAACTAGGTTGAAGCATGGGAGAAAAACAAGGTAGGATCCCCTTGAAGAAAATTAAAGAAAAGTAGTAATGAAACAAAGGGCTATGATAACCCTCATGCATATATGGTGCAGTTTGTGTAAGAGAAGATATGCAACATTGAGATAGTTGTCGTCCTAGTATCCTTTTCTCCGGTTGCAACCAATTTCTATATACTAAAAATGAAAGGCATATTGATGCAAAAGCACATATAGGAAATTTGCGTCACTTTATGAGAGAAAAGGTTGCTTGGAAATATTTTGGCCTTCAAATTTGTACATCATAAAGGGTGTTGATAGATATTTTTACTCTAGTACTTCTTTGGATTAAGTTTTAGTCTCATTGATATAATAAATTAGGCAAATGAGAATCATAAGTACAACTACTAGCAGCATACCATAGGAAGGAAATCTTTAAGCACCATCTAGAATCCTAATGATTACACCATGCACTAACAAGTGACCATGGTTATGCTCATCCCCAAGCAACAATAATTATGTGTGCGTGGTGGATAATGTTGGCCATGTAATGTTGCCAGAACTACTCCTAAACCAATAAATCAAAAGGAGTATATGTACTTACCAAGAAATGCATGCTTAAATAGTAGTGTTCAATAGATAGCTTGCATATAAGCACAATTTGAAATAGGAATCTAGATTTCAACTTGAAACTAATCCTCTTTCTTGCAAACAAAGACTTTGTAAGTAACCATCATCAACCTGCTTTCATTTCCTCCTTGTTTATTCCCTAAGGGTTTCATTGTTACTAGATCAAGTGATAGCTTTTCAACTTTATTTGTTAGATTACAACCAAACTATGAAACATATCCAACTAACTTGATGGTAGGTTTGACACTATCAGCCTACTGGAATTTTGAGAGAGAGTCAATCCTCCTCTCTTTGTAATAATATTTTTACCTTATGTTGGAAGGATCGATCATGTTGAGTCCATTCTTATTCTCTACTCACATTCTATACTTTTTGTAAATATCATTGTAAGCTCTATATTTTTGGAAGAAAATAAATAGAGGTTAGGGACTAAGAATTTATAGTCCTCTAATAGTGCCCTCATTGTATTTAAATAACTATATAATTTGTTTTATTATTATGAAAAAGGAACATTACGTATTCTTATATATCATGTCAGGTGTGTGTGCTCCCAGGTTACATTAATGTTTTTGTGTTGACCTCAATAAATTCACAATCATTATGTTGAATTGACATGATTCAAATATTCCATGTCTAAGTATAGTGTGTTCTTGAATTAATTGGGAAACTTAAATGATTATGTTGCGTTGATGGTAATCCACACACGCGCAATGGGAACAATACAAGATTTATTAACAACTTAAAAAACAACACAAAATGCCAATTTGTATCTTTGTTGGGATAATTGATGACAAGGAATGATTCAACTTAATAATTGTGAAATTATATTTTTGTGTAGTTTCAATTCAAAATTTGATTGTTAGAATTAAGTTGTTAGCAAACTATAGTTTTTCTAGTTCTATGCCTATTCAAAAACAAATACAAGTAATTAGTCTCCCCTTTGAGGTCCCACTGGGATGGAAGAAGACATCAAAATGATATTGTATAACTTTTCAACTTTAATAAATTGTATTGGCATTTCATAATGATAGAATATTGAACGATGGAGATAGTTAGGAAGAAAGGAGGCAGTTCTATAATTTATTTATTTTTTAAATCATTATGTGTCATCAGAATTCCTACGTAGATAAATATTGTTCCAACAAGGATGTTGTACTTCCAATGACATATGTAATCTGAAATCCGACGAAACTTGATGTCGGATGTTAATGTTAGAGTTGTCAAATTTTCAATGTAATGCTTGTCAATTTTTCAATGTTTACATTGGAAAATATTCAACGAATAGTCAACTAGATTGTCAAAAAAATTGGTGTAGATTATTCGACAAACATTTGTGGAAAAACCGATGGCTGCAGCTATCATATATCTAATGAAGTTGTACCGACGTTTAAAAAAATCATTTTTGTCGAATTTTATACACATTGTTGTCAACATACAAACAAATGACCATTAGATTTTGGGTTCAAATATACCCGTGAGGTCATGTCAAATAATTATATTTATACATTCAAGCATTTTAAGAGTATGGTACTTCCACTTCTTCAAGCATAGTCATCTAAAATGAATTTTTTTTACTATTGTTCCTTAACTATTCAATCTTAAGAAGTATGGTTACTCCATGTCATTACTATCCCATTACACAGTATAAACAACAACTTTCTTTATTCAATGCCATGTAACTATTATATGAAGTAGTTTAAGTACAATATATCTCCATACTATAAGTAACCACATCAATATATTAATTACAAACATAATATCTAATAACTTAAAGCCATATGACATTCTATTAGTTAAAACACTCTTTTAATAATACCATACACTTTTGACCATGAAGTGTTTTGAAACCAAAGTTATAATTATTTAGATTTAACTCTTTATAGATTACTTTACACCTATGATTATTTCCAAAACAATGTTTCGATTAACTAATCCATTTATAATCACAACACACTTTATAATTATTTATATTTAACTCTTTATAGATTACTTTCCACCTATATGATTATTGCCAAGACAATGTTTCGATTAACTAATCCATTTATAATCACAACACACTTCAACATAGTCCAATATGATGTATTATGTTTGATGTACACTTACGTATAACAAGCTAGGTTTTAAAGGTACATTCTATGATAATTTCTAACAAAATCTTCCTTCAAATTACAAGAGCATACTTTTTTGAAGTTACTTTTTAATATTAAAAGACTAATCCATACTTTTTTGAAAGCTAAGATAAACTATCAATTTCTTGGGAATTCCATTTGTAAGGTGCCTTAAATGGGAAAATTCATAATTGGTTGAGCACAAGACAAATGGATAAGAAGAATAACCACACACAAAGAAGGATAGGTGTGAAAGCTCTTTTTTTCTCATTCACAAATGTACATTATATTACATTAGATGACCCTTAGATTTCATATTTTAAGAGGTCTCTTGGAATCCTACGTGACTCTTTGTCTCCATTGCATGTTAATATTCCTCACACCAAGGATTAGTCTCCAACAAATCCCCCCTTAATCCGAAGGGTGTATAAGAATCCAAGAAAAAAAGAAGAGAGATCAATAAAATCCTTGACAAACTGACTATGGCAAGCTTGATAGCAGAAGCTTGCACTATCATCTTCTAATAGAAGTGCTCTCTGAAGAGGTGGTTTTGGGTGAACACCAACCAAAATGGTTAACCGAAGCTGAAATATTCTACTATGTGGGTGGTTTAAGACTAACCAACAACTCTCAAACTTGAAAAGAAGGCTCGGAGCTTTTGTCTGGAACTTGGCACGAAGGCTAAGAGGTTCTCTAGCATAAGAAATAGGAGGTTGAATTCTTCCAGTTAATTGGTGGTTTTAGGATAACCACAAACCAACTGGAGAGTTGAAAACAAGAAGTGAGAAGCTACCACTTGCTGAACATTTCCAAATTGACAATATTTTTCCAAGTAAGTTAGCTAGAAGCTTGAAATGGATTCTGTTAAATGAAGGTGCTCTCGATACTAGTGGTTTTAGGATGACCACCAAATATGGAGCTCAGTCGAACATTGATTTTCACAGGTTCACTTATTTTGGCTCGCTTGATCTTGCTCTCTTCTTTCTGATGGTCTTCATTTACCCCTTATTAGGAACAATGTCAAAGGAGAGTCTCAAGGTGTCACAACTAGACTCAAAAACACATAAGTACTCTGGAAGAGAGGAGTTTCATGGTGTCAACACTAGACACAAAACACATGGGTAATTTGGAATGGTTTTCTTCTTTATTCATGATACATGCATCTTAGGATCTAGCACCTTTAAATCCGGTGGCATCCCAAACTCATTGTGGCTCAAAATCACTTGATGTAACTTACTTGAGGAAGGTTGTGAGTGTTTGTTGCCAGAGGGACAAGGCTTCGAAACTTTAATCCTAACATCGTGTTTCCCCTTGTCAGGTACAAAGTAAGAAGCGGTACAATATTATGTTGCAAGCTTCACTCTTCATTAGAGAAAATTTGGGGTTTAAAATGGGCCTCATAAGAAAATGAGCCACATCGTAAGAAAGAAAGCGTTTTAATTCAAGAACCAATAGAATTTCAAGAAAAAAATCACCCATAATGGTTGAATTGGCACATTTGACATTTAAAAAACTACTTTTTAATATGTATTTTCAACATATCTCTCTGTCAATTTACTCAAATTTCAAGTGGGAGCACATGTTGGATTCAGAATTGAATTTTGCATCCAACAAGTACTTGCGTTGCATACTTTTGAAGGACCCCACCCCACGAAAAATGAGAAATAGACTAAAAAAAAATGTTGCTTATCCAACGAGTACTCACGATTCATACTTTTGGGGGACCCCACCCCACAAAAAATGAGAAATACACTAAAAATTGTGTTAAGTAACACGTTTTTAAATGTATTTCTCTTTTTTCGTGGGGTGGGGTCCCTCAAAAGTATGCATCATGAGTATTCGTTGAATGCAAAATTTAATTTTGCATCCAACGAGTGCTCCCACTCGAATTTTAGTAAATTGGAGATATGTTGAAAATACGAAGAAAAAAATGTAGTTTTTTTCTCTTTTCCTCCAAAATTCATAAAACATTATATTATTGTTTTAACTATTAATTTAATCTTTTCCTTACAAGGCTCATTTCAGACCTCAAATTTTCTCTAACGGAATTTTTCTTCAGCTTCACACACCATTTTGAAAAAGGGTTACCCTTCCCGCAATGCTAACAAGGATGAAGATCAAAACACTGATCTTTCATATGGCCAACTTGGTCACACTATTGACATATGGGACTTTGAAGAGATAGTACATCTAACATGATTTCACTATTTTCTCGCAGTTGATAGGAATCATCTTCAAACAAATGGTTCTTCTGAATAAGCACTAGTTCATAATGTTGAATCATGTGTTGTGCATCTTCCTCTTTGGCTTTTAAATTTTGTAGTTGATTAATGACAATTTGGAGTGTATCTTTGTTGAATGTGATTTACGTTAATTTTGTACCTAGGAAAGTGTTCCCCTATGTGACTTTAGCCTTAGTCACTTAGAGAGGGAAAATAAAGTGACCCTTGCATTAAATGACTTAAGTGGGGCATTTAATTTGACTTTAGAGAGTAAAGTCACTTTTTGATCAATTTAAGTGGGTGAGTGAAATTAATATTTATGAGAAATAAATGTGAGCATTTAATCTCATCCACTGATCTAGTCTAATCTCCACTATTAGATTAGATGCACCCTAGGGTTCTCTCAAAAAGGCAAGGGAAGGTCATTTTCCTCACTTTTACAGATTGAAGTGAAGGAGAGAGCTCAGAGAGAAAGTTTCCTTTTTTTTTAGAAAGAGAAAAAAAATCGCAACACGCAAATCGAGGGAAAGGACAGCAGCAGAGAGGGAATGGAAATTGAGGAGATGAAAACAACAGTTATTGCTGGTCTATACAGTCTGTACGGTGCGATTTTCGAAGCAGCAGGCATGATTTTTGAGGAACATTTCTGGGCATGATTTTTGAGAAAACGAATTATTTTTGCCTGGGCTCGGATTTCGAGGTCCGTATGGTACAGTCCGTTTAGCGGCATGGAAATCGAGGCAGGAAACAGGAAAAAAAATTTGAGTTTGATTTTTTATGTTAGGCACGAAAAAATGAGGCAGAAATTTTCTCTTCTAGGTTGAGATAACTTGGTCTAAAAATTTATGAGTTTTGCTGTAAATTTCTTGATAATAAAAATCTCTCTCTCTCTGACTGGTTTTCCCCTTGTGGTTTTTTCCAGGGCCATTGGCCAAAAATTTATGAGTACTGTGTGTTGAATGGTGAGCATTTTATTTACTTTCTTTCCATGGAAAAGTGAAGTTACAACAGTGTTATTAAGTTTGAAATTTATGTTTATTTCCATCATTTAAATTTTTGGGTTTGCAATAAACTGAGACATTTTTTAACTTATAACCGAAGGATGAAACTTGTGAAAAATCTACTTGGTATCAGAGCTGAGTGGGGCAGAAAACTAAATATTTGCAAACTGAAATTCATTTCGATAATTTAGAAAAACTTTTGCGACAGTAGTACATTTTTGGTGAAACTTGTTCTTTGAAAAAAATGACTTCCGTTGGGTTGAGAACTGAGGATAGCTTGGATGGGGCAGCGAACTTTGTCTCATGGAAGGCCTTGATATTACTTGTGTTGAAGGAGATTGAGTTGTGGGAGGAGGTAGTCAGAAACACTACAACAAATCCCATTTCTATTCCCAAGGCTACCGATGCGGTAGCATATTCAGCCTTTAATAAGAAGGATATTAAAGCCATGAGGATTATCTTGGATGTTGTTAAAGACCATGTTATACCTCACATTTCAGCAAAGGATCATGCACATGATATGTGGAGTGCTTTGTCGAGATTGTTTGAGAGTTCCAATGAGAATAGGAAGATGGTTCTGAGAGAGAAACTGAAGAGTATCAAGATGGTCAAATGAGAGGTTTGTATGGCTTATCTTACTAGGATCTCTCAGGTGAGAGATGAGCTTGCTTCTATTGGGGTGGTTTTTACTGGTCCTGAGCTAGTGCGGACATCCTTGAATGGGGTGACGGCACCTTGGGTTGTGTTTGTACAGGGTTCAGTGGCTAGAGAGAACTTACCATCATGGGATAGGGTCTGTGATGATTTTTTTCAGGAGGAGACTCGGAGGGGTCTTCTGCAGTGTAGTGGTTCGACTAGTAGGCAGGATGAGCAGGAAGTGGAATTGACAGCAAAGGGAAAGAAGAAGAACAAGAAGGGTGGGACCAAGCAGCATGATGGGTAGAAGAAGGATCTAAGCACTGTAAAGTATTTTGCATGTCATAAGATGGGACACGATGTTGGGCAGTGTCTGAACAAGAAGAAGAAGCAGCAGCAGACAGCAGCTTTAGTGGAGGTCAATGACTTTGCCGCAAGATTCCAGAGTGAGCTTTCACTGTGCACTGGGCATATTAAGAGAGAGAGAGAGAACATCCATTCTCACCAGTGCGGATGTTGATAGACAGAGGGATTTTTCCCTGGTGACAGACCATTCCTACAGTGCATCTACTTCTAGCACTTGGTATATTGATAGCGAAGCCTCAAGCCACATGACAGGTGCTCATGAGATGTTCTCCGAGCTTTCACAGGTAGAGATAGATGTGGAGGTGGTGTTGGGAGATGACTCGACAGTCAGAGTTGTTGGGCGAGGGACCATTACTTTTCATAGGGAGTCCATGAGTCCCATGGTGTTGAGAGATGTATTGTATGTACCTGGGTTGAAGAATAACCTAGTGTCAGTTTCCATGATCGAGGATCAGGGTATTGGGGTGTCCTTTCTAGATGGACATGTGCATATGTTTCCCAAGACTGCAAGACCATCTACTTTAGTTGTTATTGGAGTTAGATGCAGGAAATTGTATAGGCTCTTGTTTCAGCCTTAGCATGCCTTGGCAAATAGCAGCGGTAGTGAGCTGTGTGACCTTCGGCATAGGAGGATGGCTCACTTGCATCATCCAGCCTTGGGGTTGTTGAGACAGATGGTTACAGGTTTACTAGAGTTCAGCACAGGGCAAAGTGATGTGTGCAGGGGGTGTGCTTTGGGAAAGTACAGAAAGACAGATTTTTCGAGCAGTGATAGCAGGTCGGTAGGGGTCCTTGACTTGATACATTCAGATTTGTGTGGATCGACGTCTTTTGTTTCCTTGAGAGGATACAAGTATTATGTGACATTCATTGATGACCTTTCGAGGAAGACCTGGATCTACTTTCTAAAGAGCAAGAAGTCCGAGGAAGTATTGCAAAGGTTCCAAGAGTTCAAAGCTCTTTTGGAGAACCAAACAGGGAGGAATATCTGAGTTCTTAGATCAGATAACAAGAGTGAGTATACCTCCAAGGAGTTTTATTGATTTTGCAGACATGAGGGTATCAGGAGACAGTTAACAGTTCCGTATACTCCAAAGCATAATGGAGTAGCATAGAGGAAGAACAGGTCCTTTGTTGGAGTAGCCAGAGTTATGTTACATGACCAGTCTCTTTCTTTCTTTCTTTGGCCTAAGGCTTGCAGTACAGTTCTATATCTTCAGAACAGGAGTCCCCATCGTGACATGGGGAACATGACTCTTGAGGATTGTTTTTTAGGCAAGAAGCCTGAAGTTAGCCATTTTCGGGTATTTGGTATTTTGACTTACTCTCATGTCCCTTCAGAGAAAAGGAAAAAGTTAGAGCCCACTGCAGAGAAGGGCATCTTTGTGGGCTATGATGAGACTTCGAAGGCCTTCCATATTTACATTCCCTCTCAGAGGAAAGTGGTGGTGAGAAGGGATGTGATGTTTGAGGAGGAGCGGGCCTTCAAGAATTCGAGAGAGTCAGAGTAAGGAGAGTAGCAGGTTCCTGCACCTTAGGTTGTTGCATAGGTTCCATTAGTGCAGCAGTCAAAATCACAGGTTTCTGGGGTTACAGGACCACACAGTGCAGGCACAGGTTCACTAGGTTTAGTGGGTCAGCCAACAAGGTCTTTGGGGACAGGTGATGGGTCTACTATTACAAGTACACCATATAGGGGATCCTGATCAAGATCAGGATTATAGGGTACACCTGGTGTTGGTACACCATCTTTAGGTTCACAGGTTACTGGGGGTACTAGCTCTGGTAGTTCTTCAGATGAGGACAGACCAGTGTGGGAGCGGTCTTCAGGGAAGAAGAATCCTAAGTGGCTTTGAGAGACTTTGAAGGAAGCTATGAAGGTTGGGACACCCAAGGATTCAGTGAGGGCCATCAAGATTCCTAACAGATTGGGTATGTTGTTGGTGGCTAGTACACATGATTCTAAGCCTTCTACTTTTGACGAGGCCTCCCAGCAATCGGTTTGGTGAGATGCCATGATGGATGAGTACCATTCCATCATGAAGAATGATGTATGGGAGATAGTTCCAAGACCTAAGGGGAAGTTAGTGGTGACTTCTCAGTGGCTTTACAAGCTAAAGCATGCAGCAGATGGGAGTGTGGAGAAGTACAAGGCCAGTTTTGTAGTGCGGGGGTTTTCACAAGTTGAGGGCATTGATTATGATGAGACTTTTGCTTCGGTTGCTCGGTATACTTCTATCAGGGCATTGATCTCCATTGCAGCGGAAATGGGTTGGAATATCCATCAGATGGATGTGAAGACCGCAGTTCTCAATGGGATCATACAGGAGGAGATTTATGTTGAGAAGCCTCGCAGCTTTGAGATTCATGAGAGAGAGTCTCATGTTTGCAAGTTGAAGAAAGGCTTATATGGGTAGAAGCAAGCTCCTAGAGCTTGGTACTCCAAGATCGATTCTTGCTGAGTATGGGGTTTTAGAAGAGTGAAGGAGGTCCAAATATCTACTTCATCATGGTTGGAGATGATTTGCTTATTTCTTCTATATGTTGATGACTTGTTTATCACAGGGGCAGAGAGACCCATTGTAGCTTGCAAGAAGGATCTTGCAGTAGAGTACGAGATGACAAATATTGGGTTGATGCATTATTTTTTGGGATTGGAGGTTTGGCAGGATCCTGGACATATTTTCCTGGGACAGGGAAAGTATGCAATTGGTATTTCGAGCAGATTCATGATGGAGGATTGCAGGCCTATGTCAACACCGATGATCACCAACTGGAAGAAGATTCATGCTTCTGAGGGAGAGTTGGTGGATCCTACTATATATCGTCATCTCATTGGGTCATTGATGTATCTGGTCAACACACGGCCAAATTTGTATTTTGCAATGAAAACTCTTAGTCATTTCATGGTTGAGCCTAGGAGTGTGCATTGGGTAGCTGCAAAACATGTGTTGCATTATCTAGCAGGGACAGTGGATTTTGGTTTGGACTACAGGAGGTCAGATGGGATCAGATTGGTTGGTTTTACAAACTCAGATTGGGCAAGAAGTGTGGCAAACCGGAAAATCACTTCCGGATGTTGTTTCAGTTTGGGCTCGGCAACAGTGTCCTGGTTCAATCGAAAGCAGAAATCTATTGCATTGAGTTTTATAGAGGATGTGTATATGGTAGCCAATCAGGCCAGATACGAGGCTTTATGGCTTCACAAGTTGCTGGTGAATTTATTTGGTCAGGAGCTGAATCCCACGATGATGTACTGTGACAATCAGAGTTGCATCCATCTCTCTAAGAATCCAATATTTCATGAACGGTCAAACCACATTGAGATCAGGTATCATTTCATCCGATCTTATGTTCAAAGAGGTGCAGTATATTTACAGTACATTTCCACTGATGAGCAGGTAGCAGACATTCTGACAAAATCTTTGGGGAGGGGCAAGTTTGGCTTCTTCAGAGACAAGTTAGGAGTGGTATAGAACACCTTCCTCGGTAAGAGGGAATGTTAATTTTGTACCTAGGAAAGTGTTCCCCTAGGTGCCTTTAGACTTAGTCACTTAGAGAGGGGAAATAAGGTGACCCTTGCATTAAATGACTTAAGTGGAGCATTTAATTTGACTTTAGAGAGTAAGGTCACTTTTCGACAAATTTAAGTGGGTGAGAGAAATTTATATTTATGAGAAACAAATGTGAGAATTTAATCTCATCCATCGATCTAATCTAATCTCTACCATTAGATTAGATGAACCCTAGTGTGCTCTCAGAAAGGCAAGGGAAGGTCATTTTCCTCACTTTTGCAGATTGAAGCAAAGGAGAGAGCTGAGAGACAAAGTTTCATTTTTATGAGAAAGAGAAAAAAAATTGCAGCATGTATTATTGCTCCGTACAATCCATACGGTATGATTTTTGAAGCAGCAGGAACGATTTTTGAGGTAGATTTTTGGGCATGGTTTTTGAGGAAAAAAAATTTGGGGCACGGATTTCGGGGTCCATATGGTACAGTCCGTACAGTGGCACAGAAATTGAGGCAGAAAATAGGAAAAAAATCTGACTTTGATTTTTTCTGTTTGGCACAAAAAACGAGGCAAAAAATTTCTCTTCCGGGTTGAGATAAGTTGGTCTGAAAATTTCTGAGTTTTGCTGTAAATTTCCTGATAATAAAAATATCTCTCTCTCTAACTGGTTTTCCCCTTGTGGGTTTTTCCAGGGCCATTGGCCAAAAATTTATGAGTACTGTGTGTTGAATGGTGCGCATTTTATTTACTTTCTGTCCATGAAAAAGTGAAGTTACAGCAGTGTTATTAAGTCTGAAACTTATGTTTATCTCCAACATTTAAATTTATGGGTTTGCAATAAACTGAGACAAATTTTTTAACTTATAACCGGAGGCTAAAACTTGTGAAAAATATACAATTTATTCGTCCACAACTGTATGTACTAGAGAATTCAACAACTCTAATGTTTCCTATGTACTAGACATGGTGAGGACAGTTTGAGGCCTCCTTGTGTAGCTAGGACGAAGTATAATTACTCAATCAAACTGACGGATCATTGCAACTCTGCCCTTTGCAAACAACATTGCAGCATATTCAAAGTTAAAAGGGAGAAGGGTGTGAGTCTCAGTAAAAAATGCACCCACATATATATGAAGATAATTGAACTTTAAAACTTTAATCCACAATTACAGTGCAAATAGATCTCATCAATAATCCAAAGACATCAATAAATCAAACCATAGAACACATGATGTACCCTGGGAAAACCCTCCACTTATTCATAGGATAAAAAGAAAACAATCTTAGAGTATGATTGATAATCAGCAGAGAAGGATTACAACAAAAGAGCAGATTGCTTGATCAGAGAGCATAAGAGAGGAGAGATCAAATGGAACATTGTATTGGTCTTGATAAGTGCATAACACTTTAATAACAATCCAAATTCAGTCATACAAAGAAGGTAGTGAATATTTGCATGCTTCAGTAACTTGTTTACACTGGGAACATTGTTTCATCTTCAACTTTGTGCCCCCACAAAATCGGTGCCAAGTTGGCACTTCATAATTAACTCCCACACTGAATATATGTGCCCTCCATTAATTCGCTTAGTTTAACTACCTCTATTTGAGTTTTTAACTGATTGAATTGAACTCAATTGAATGGAACTTAATGTAAATGAATGTAACTGAGTTAAACTGAATGTAACTGAACAAAACTAGTGCTTCTTCATTAGTGTCATCTTCAACAACCACTATGCATAAATTAAGGGGTTAATTCATTAATTAACCGAAACTTGTTTATCACAACTAAGACTCAACTCATGTCTTATTAATTCGAGTTCACTTGGAGGCATACATGGGAAATTTGAATTCTCTCTCTATCTTTGTGCTCATATTAATTATCTCTGCATGGTCCATATATGTTTCATTAATTAATCATCTATATCATACCGTACTCACAAGAATTGTTCTAAACCTATGATGATATGTATTACCCCGAGTCATATAGCCATATGCTCAAGTAAATCACTCTAGGAGTGGCTAATCCCTAAAGGATACTTGTAGCACCTGGTGACCATGACTAGAAATACATCACATAGTATATCCTCGAGACTTAATACAACATAAGTCATGTGGTCTTGATACAACACAAGACCATCTCTAGTTAAGGAGAACCATCTCACAGGGTACCGTCTATGAGAGTAATTTGACTTGATACGACACAAGTACAGACTTGATTCAACACAAGTCTCCGACCTTAATACAACATAAGGTCCTGATCTTAATACAACATAAGATCTCATTACAAGCATCTCCCCCGAATAGGACAAGGTCCTAGCTTAACACATCATAAGCTCTTTAACTTAATACAACATAAGTTAGTGAACTTAATACAACATAAGTTCCATGGAGAGTATCTGAACCTAATACGAGATAGATTACGGACTTGATACAACACAAGTCTCGTGGGAATGACTCCCAAAGCTGTACTCTCAATTCTCCCTCTCAGTGAGGGATACATTCTCTGCCATTCCAGGAATTTCCGGCCACACCAAGCTTATCTTGAAAGTGTCGAAACTTCGTCACAGATAGAGGCTTGTCAAAAATTCGCAATATGCATATCAATAGTTATGTACTGGAATTCATTTTACTTGAACATGAATTCAATGAAGTAAAATTTCATCTCAATGTGTTTTACCATAATACACATGGGTTTTTTTGAAAAGCTTAACTATTAACACTTAATAACTGTAGGCTCAAGCCTTTCACCCTAGTAGGTAGATTCTCAAGCCACACTACTCCTAACCATGTAGTATTATCCTCAAAACATTGTTTTCTTCTGTAGTACCCTTTGACATACATCTTGCTTCTATAGTACTAGTAGCAATACACTTAGTTTTTGTAGGACTGGCCTCAAATTACATCATTTATCTCAAGATAAAACAATAGTTGGATAGCGGAATCATTTAATACGTATGCCATGTATCGAATATAATAAGGAGCCTATTCTAATGTACATCAAATGTACTCAAACATATGCTTACTAGTAAGCATGAAATACAACAAGTCTGCTCAAATACCAACCAATTACTTGAACATAGTAGCATCATCTGGATCCAATCCAGCGTATAGTTTCTCTAAACTAGAAACCATTGATTTTAAATTCATCATATACAACATTATACAACAAATGTGTATATTATGCACAAAGAATGTCTCATCTTTTCTTTCATTCTTCAACATTTGTTGACTTCTTAAATCTTATGCTATCTGGAGAAGTTCTATGTGAGATTTCCAGTCTTTATGATGTTCTTCAAGTCCTTATCACTTTCTTCATGATCCTTCTCTTTATACTGCAGTACACCAACTAACTCTCCAACAGTTTCAACTGTTCTTTGTCGGTCCAGACTATAACTCTTCTTGATTATCAATAGTCTCTGAGGATTTGACCATGTCTTTCTCATGTGGATTCTATCCACAAGGTATCACATCCCTTTGTTTCCTCAATCATGTACCATGACTAACTAATGGGAACTTTCTCTGCTACTTGTTGTGAAGACACATAACTACTTCCTCTTCACTTGGAGGATTATTATGTACTATACCAAGCTTGTCCCAGACAGAGGCTTAGTAAGAATGTTGGGAATGTGTGGATATGTACCATGTCTCAGATATAACTAACTATAAACCTCATAAATCTTTACTGATTTTCAACATGCTCTATGTAGAGCAACATATGTGAGGCTTCCTTGATCACTATACTAGTCAGGTCTCATGTATCTTTGAAACTCTATTTCACTTACCAAGACATATCTGAGTCCACATACACTTGTACCAAGTAGGTACTACAACACATGTTATGCACATGTCTATGTAAAGACTATAAATCACATGACTGATCCTGGTACATGTGACTAACCAGGTTCATCTCAACTAACTTTTAAGGTCTTCCAAATCTGATCTAGATTCAAATTTCTATTCATATAGATGGCCATGGACTCTTAATCCATCATCCTAAAACTCTTTAGGATCTCTGCTGCACATTTTCCTTAACTAAGGAAAATCTTATCTGGTGACTTCCACACCTCTAATCATAAGAATCATGACAATATTCTTGAATATTGTTTTGAGCTTCCTTTTGAATTATGAGCATCATGCAAGTCTCCCTTTTACAAGAGGTAAATCAACCAGTTACACTGGTTCTTCAGAAGCTAGCGAGACAAACAACTCCCTCTCACCATGTAAATGTGAGAATCATAATCTGAGTTCTCCATCACAGAGCCTTATGTTCATCTATATATGAAGCTCTTATTTGTCACATGAATGCAAATAAGATGGAATATATTCAGGAGTCTTCACATATATCAGAATAGAACTAACCCATATATTATGTTTGCTTCCCAAGAGGTATAGGAACCTTCCGAACTGTTATCTTTTAGGCTCAGCCATCGGAATGGATCCTGGCATTCATGTTCTTCTTTACTTGTAGGTAGGTGTATATTAATTTTCCCTACAAGACAAATTTTTTATAATGGTTAGAACCATTTCATACTCAAGAATTTTATTCACATGAAATACTCTCGATATACTAATAAATATTTACCTAGTAATGTACATATATTGACCAACCGATTTATCAAAACCCATTATAATCTTATGTATTGATATGCAGCCTTATATCAGTCCAAAAAATTCATTTTATGAAAACAATATAAATCCCCATGTTCATATTCCATTAGGTAAGCATGTAGCTTTATATTCATATCTTATGAAACAATTATTTTCAAATAAAGGAAAGGCAATTAACATATATGCTCACAATTCCTAATCTCAGGAATGTGAATCTCTATATGATTGTAATGAAAACATTCAAAAGCATATGGATCTAAATAGCATATAATAAAAATGCAAGTACTTATATTTTATTGTTCTGCATGCTCCCTCTTGATCTCTGCTTCCTTGCAGATATTACCGGAGTTCCTCGACCTTGATCTCTTTAATTTGAGTGCATGCAGGAGGTAGTGAATCTCTGCATGGAGAAATTGGATCCCATGCAACCCAGGGCAAATGCTCCTCTTCAAGGAAAAATTCTTCCAACGATCATCCTCTTCTTTGGATGAGATCTCAACTTTATGAGGCTCTCATTATACACAAGATCCATTGAATAATGATAATATCCAAACCACAGATCATGGGGTTGTTCCATCAATTCACCCACTTTGGGAAAACGTTCATAATACGAATTCTAAGAATTTCATCTTCAAAGACCTGATCGTACATCTCACACACTTGATAATTTTATAAATCTACTCGCGAATAAATTAAATCATCCCATTTCGAAAGTGGTTTTTCAATCGTTTTGTCTGATTCCTCACATATTGATCAGAATATCTCCATGAAATTTGTCTCCTGAAAAGTGACGGAAATGGTGCATACTGACTTGCACTTTAATTCGCCCTGCATTGGATAAAGACTCCTCACTGACTGAGGTCACGTAGACATCTAGATCATGCTCTTCAAGAATGCTTAACACCCTTGCCTTTCATGGATTGAAGTTGGAAGCACCTTCAAGTCAGTCTTCTGGTTGGACAAAAATCGATGCCATGGCTCCAAGCTTTTGCTCAACTCCTCAAGATCACGTAGGCTTTAGTTTGTGTAAGAAAAACTAAGCTCTTACATGACCTTGCTTTGATACCATGTTAGTGTTTGAACAAATATGAAGCTAATTGAAGTTGAAAAATTTAATCCACAATTACAGTGCATATAGATCTCATCAATAATCCAAAGACATAAATAAATCAAACCATATAACACATGATGTACCCTAGGAAAACACTCCACTGATTCGAAGGATAAAAAACTGAGCAAACAATCTTAGATTATGATTTATAATTGACAGAGAATGATTACAACACAATAGCATATTGTTTGATCATAGAGAACAAGAGAGGAGAGATCAAATGGAACATTGTATTGGTCTTTCCAAATGCATAACACTTTAATAACAAGCCAAATTTAGTCGTACAAAGAAGGTAGTGAATATTTGCATGCTTCAGTAACTTGTTAACACTGAGAGCATTGTTTCATCTTCAACCTTGCGCCCCCACAGACTTAGTGCCAAGTTGGCACTTCATAATTAAATCCCCCACTGAAGATATGTGCCCTCCATTAATTCACTTAGTTTAATTGCCTATAACTGAGTTGTTAACTGATTGAACTGAGGTGAACAATGGAACTACATGTAACTAAATGTAACTGAGCTGAAATGAATGTAACTGAACTAAACTAAATGTAACTGAACAGAACTAGTGCTTCTCTATCAGTGTCATCTTCAACAACCACTTTGCATAAATTAAGGAGTTAATTCCTTAATTAACTGAAACTTGTTTATCACAACTAAGACTCAACTCGTGTCTTATTAATTCGAGTTCAATTGGAGGCATACATGGGCAATTCGAATTCTCTCTCTATCTCAATGATCATATTAATTATCTTTGCATGGTCCATATGTGTTTCATTAATTAATCATCTATATCATATCATACTCATAAGAATTGTTTCGAACCTATGATCATCTGTATTACCCCAAGTAATATAGTCATATGCTAAAGTAAATCAGTCTAGGGGTAGCTAATCCCCAAAGGAGACTTGTATCACCTAGTGACCTTAACTAGCCATAAATCACATAGTATATCCTCGAGACTTAATACAAAATAATTCATGTGGTCTTTATACAACACAAAACCATCTCCTGATAAGGAGAACCATCTCATAGGGTACCGTTTATGAGAATCATTTGACTAGATACGACACAAGTCCAGACTTGATACAACACAAGTCTCTGACATTATTACAACATAAGGGCATGATCTTGATACGACATAAGATCCATGTACAAGCATATCTCCCAAAAAGGACAAGGTCCTAGCTTAATACAACATAATTTGTTTAACTTAATACAACATAAGTTAGTGAACTTAATACGACATAAGTTCCACATAAGTTCCATGGAGAGGGTCTGAACCTAATACAACATAGATTCTAGACTTGATACGACTAAAACCATATATTTGCACATAATCTATTATTTTCAAGTACATACATTGGGTATGGGGAATTGAGAGTGATGTCAGGGGGAAGGGGCCATAAGATCTTCCACCGTCATGTGGTTGGCCCTATTCAGTAGAGAATATTAAACTATTCTCGAAACAAAGAGAAGCTCAAAAATGTATTTAACTTTATTATTATGTATTATAGAGTATTGTAAATTTTGAAATGCATGTCTATTTCTAAAATTCTTTATCATAAATCAAACATTTCATTGTTTTTTTAATTTCTAAAGGACTTCGTTCTAGGAGTTGCAACTGATCAGTTGCTTATGTGGAGAGGTTGCATCAATTGTAATCAAAGGTACATAATACTCATGAATTTGTCTATTTTTATTTTATTTTAGTTATTTACCTTTCATGTGAATTCTAGTGGTTTACTTCATTTATTCTATGCAGTTTATTTCATGCATTCAGCTGACATCATACATGTTTAACCCAATAAACCTATAAATTCTCACTTTACCCTACCTTACTTTTCTCTTACCTTCCAACCCTTGCTTGACATAACGAATCTTGATCTAAACTACCCTAGCTTTTCTTACCCTACCAACTCAACCTAACCTATCTTGCCCTTACTTAGCCTAACTAAACCTAAATTAACTACAATTTCCTACCCTACCCTACCCAACCAACACAAATAGTCATCACCTAACTATGACTCACCATATGTTAACTTAACCTACCCTACCCTTCCCCTCCCAAAACTGTGTACTATGAATAGCCACAAATCACACGGACCACATAGACAGATCACAAGTCAGATAGATTCACATAGACAACTCTTGGTAAATATTTTGGGTATATAGGGATTTGGAAACATATTCAAAATAAATCACAACTATACAAATAAAATAATCACAAAGAATTTAAAACATAAATGTGAACATTGGCAATTTATATGCACAAGGCTAAGTTGTATTTTCTAAGCAACAACAAAATAAAACCTAGTTGTACCCAGGCTAAGCCAATGATGAGGGCTAACCCCTATGGGTTACTAACTAGGTTGAAGCATGGGAGAAAAACAATGTAGGATCCCCTCGAAGCAAATTAAAGAAAAGTAGTAACGAAACAAAGGGCTATGATACCCCTCATGCATATATGGTGCAGTTTGTGTAAGAGAAGATATGCAACATTGAGATAGTTGTCGTCCTAGTATCCTTTTCTCCGGTTGCAACCAATTTCTATATACTAAAAATGAAAGGCATATTGATGCAAAAGCACATATAGGAAATTAGCATCACTTTATGAGAGAAAAGGTTTCTTGGAAATATTTTGGCCTTCAAATTTGTACATCATAAAGGGTGTCAATAGATATTTTTACTCTGGTACTTATTTGGATTAAGTTTTAGTCTCATTGATATAATAAATTAGGCCAATGAGAATCATAAGTACAACTAGTAGCAGCATACCATGGGAAGGTAATCTTTAAGCACCATCTAGAATCCTAATGATTACACCATGCACTAACAAGTGACCATGGTTATGCTCATCCCCAAGCAACAATAATTATGTGTGCATGGTGGATAATGTTGGCCATGTAATGTTACCAAAACTACTCCTAAAGCAATAAATCAAAAGGAGTACATGTACTTACCAAGAAATGCATGCTTAAAAAGTAGTGTTCAAAAGATAGCTTGCATATAAGCACAATTTGAAATAGGAGTCTAGATTTCAACTTGAAACTAATCTTCTTTCTTGCAAACAAAGACTTTGTAAGTAACCATCATCAACTTGCTTTCCTTTCCTCCTTGTTTCTTCCCTAAGGGTTTCATTGTCACTAGATCAAGTGATAGCTTTTCAACTTTATTTGTTAGATTACAACCAAACTATGAAACATATCCAACTAACTTGATGGTAGGTTTGACACTATCAGCCCACTGGAATTTTGAGAGAGAGTCAATCCTCCTCACTTTGTAATAATATTTTTACCTTATGTTGGAAGGATCAATCATGTTGAGTCCATTCTTATTCTCTACTCACATTCTCTACTTTTTGTAAATATCATTGTAAGCTCTAGATTTTTGGAAGAAAATAAATAGAGGTCAGGGACTAAGAATTTATAGTCCTCTAATAGTACCCTCATTGTATTTAAATAACTATATAATTTGTTTTATTATTATGAAAAAGGAACATTATTTATTCTTATATATCATGTCAGGTGTGTATGCTCCTAGGTTACATTAATTTTTTTGTGTTGACCTCAATAAATTCACAATCATTATGGTGAATTGACATGATTCAAATATTCCATGTCTAAGTATAGTGTGTTCTTGAATTAATTGGGAAACTTAAATGATTATGTTGCGTTGATGGTAATCCACACACACGCAATGGGAACAATACAAGATTTATTAACAACTTAAAAAACAACACAAATGCCAATTTGTATCTTTGTTGAGATAATTGATGACAAGGAACGATTCAACTTAATAATTGTTAAATTATATTTTTGTGTAGTTTCAATTCAAAATTTGATTGTTAGAATTAAGTTGTTAGCAAACTATAGTTCTTCTAGTTCTATGCATATTCAAAAACAAATACAAGTAATTAGTCTCCCCTTTGAGGTCCCACTAGGATGGAAGAAGACATCAAAATGATATTGTATACCTTTTCAACCTTAATAAATTGTATTGGCATTTCATAATGATAGAATATTGAATGATGGAGATAGTTAGGAAGAAAGGAGGCAGTTCTATAATTTATTTATTTTTTAAATCATTACGTGTCATCAGAATTCCTACATAGATAAATATTGTTCCAACAAGGATGTTGTACTTCCAACGACGTATGTAATCTGAAATCCGACGAAACTTGATGTCGGATGTTAATGTTAGAGTTGTCAAATTTTCAATGTAATGCTTGTCGATTTTTCAATGTTTACATTGTCAGATAGTCAACGAATAGTCAACTAGATTGTTCAAAAAATTGGCATAGATTATTCGACGGACATTTGTGGAAACACTGATGGCTGGGGCTATCATATATCTAACAAAGTTGTACCGACGTTTAAAAAAATCATTTTTGTCGAATTTTATACGCATTGTTGTCGACATACAAACAAATGACCATTAGATTTTGGGTTCAAATATACTCGTGAAGTCATGTCAAATAATTATATTTATACATTCAAGTATTTTAAGAGTATGGTACTTCCACTTCTTCAAACATAGTCATCTAGAATGAATTTTATTTACTATTATTCCTTAACTATTCAATCTTAAGGAACATGGTTACTCCATGTCATTACTATCCCATTACACAGTATAAACAACAACTTGCTTTATTCAATGCAATCACTTTAATGTAACTATTATATGAAGTAGTATAAATACAATATAGCTCCATACTATAAGTAACCACATCAACATATATATTATTTTTTTACGAGAACGGTTAAAATTTATCTAGAAACTAGCAAAGGGGCTGCCAGGGCCTTTACAGTACAAATTCTAGTAAACTAAACTGATTTTCATATCCAGCTTAACACAGATAACCTTAGTTGACAAAATCCAGTAACTAAATCCAGATTTCTATAACGTGGATCTATGACTTCATGGAATCGATCCTCTCCTTGCAACACACTGCTCCTCTTCCATATCCTGCAGGTTCGCGCGACTGGAGGTAATTCGGGGGACTAAATTCAGTTGGCTCCTTCTATAATTCTGGTCACCTACCAGAATTTCGCGATCCAAGCAAAGCTAAAGATTATGTCTGATTGGCGCATCTCTGAGCTGTAGATTCTACCTGTCTGTCAAGTTTCTTGTTCCTTCAACTGTTGTTAACGTGCCCACGTGATGAGACAGGCCTAGGGCATCCTTATCCTTAGGGGAATGAGTGATATGAAGTTTCACCATTGACCATCAACTGGCTCTTACTTAGAACAGTGCCTCGATTAGCCTCAGCATCTGCTAGACTGTTTAGATTCCTTAGAACATGATATACCTTGTAAGTTCTGAAGTGCAACAGAAGGAGAAGGACTTTCTTGTGCGTTTGGGCAAGCTTAATATCCGTTGGCACCTTCTTAGTGTGTAATGCTTTGACAATCAGTCTGGAGTCACCCAAGATAGTAAGCTTCTGGATGTTTAGCTTCCCAGCTTGTTTTAGGCCTTGCCACAGCGCCAGGTACTCAGCATGATTGTTGGAGGCGTATCCTGGGCCCCATGCATAGGTCAGATGGAGTTTGCCAGAGGGTTCAAAGAGGATGCCTCCTCCTCCAGCTTGACCAGGATTCCCTTTCGAGGCCCCGTCAAAGAAGAGGCACCATTCATCGAGGGCTGATCTCCACTTAATGAATTCCTGTTCATCCAGCCTGATTTCCCAGTTTGTCTTTTGAGGGGGTTTGATTGCTTCAATGCTTTGCTGGTTCGGATTGAACTCCTTAAGCCAATGCTCTTCTTCAGGAGAGAGGGTAGTCGAATTTCTGATAAAGGGCTTAGTACTTAAGGCTTCTAAAAGCATAGACCGAGCTTTTATAGCCACCTAAGGAGGGAGCCTACCTTCCTCCTTAAAAATTCTGTTGTTCCTCTCCAACCAAATCTTCCAACACAAAAATTTGGGATTCCACATCCAAACGAGATTGAGGAGATTTTTCTTGCTCAGATTGAAGGGAGAAAGGGATTCCCGACTGCTTATAAGCTCCATTACTGAATTTGGCAGTCTTAAAGAGACGGACCCTAACATAATACTCCAAGATTCTTTAGTAAAGTCACAGGTAATGAAGATATGCTCAGCAGTTTCTTCAGCCCTGTTACACAGAGGGCAGCGGGAGGGCCCTTCCCAGCCTTTCCTCTTTAGGATTTCCCTGGTCAAAATGATGTTGTGAAGCAAAGTCCATATGAATATGTCTACTTTAGGAACTGAAGGGAAGTTCCAGAGAGCTTTCCACGGGCCAATATTGGAAGGGACCCAAGGCAGCTCCAAAATAGCAGAGTAGCCAGCAGCTGCAGTGCATTTCCCAGAGCCTGAACCCCAACCATGCTTATCTTTGGATCTAGCGCTAAAGGGCGACTTCCCTTGAAGGAATTCCAGCAGAGTTGAAGCTTCCTCCTCAAGCTCGCCCGGATAGTCTCCTAGGTTCCAGCATTTCCAGGATTCTATGTCATCCCTGTTCCAGGAGGAGATGTCCCACAGCGTGCTGCAATTTTTAGAATGAAGCCAAGCTTTGATTTTTTCCAGATCGATTGACCCATTAAGTGGCTGATCCCCAAGGGTAGAATCCTCCCAGATTCTAATTTTTGCCCCATTTCCTGGAATCCACGTGAGCTTAGAAGTGAAGTAAGGAAGGGCCCTTTTACAGAGAGAGAAAATCAAGGATCCTTTCTGCACTTTTGTAGGCTTCTCGAGACATATCTCCTTGTCTCCTGTGAAGTATTTTTTCTGGATAATTTGCTTGCTCCACGTTCTTTTCCCAGTGATCATATTCCAAATAATTTTGCCACCCATGGCTAGGTTTTGGGTAGCCACATCTCTGATTTGGAGGCCCCCCTCCATCTTTGACTTCATGACCTTGTCCCAGCTCACTAGGTGAAGCTTCTTTTCACAATTTCGACCACCTTCCCAGAGGAAGCGACGCAGCAATTCATCTATTTTTTTTGTTATGGTTTTTGGGGCTAAAAGAACCGAGCATTGATAGATTGGAAGGCTGGTAAGGACAGAGTTCATCAGAATAACTTTACCTGCTTTGTTGAGCCAATTTGCTCCCCACACATGGATCTTGTTTTTTAGCTTGTCGAGAAGGGGCAGCCAATGGACAACTCTAGGGGAAGCTTTGAAAATTGGAATGCCCAGGTAGGTAAAAGTATCCCAAATTGTAACGCCTCCCATTTCCAGAATCTGAGATAACTCCAGCATTTCACGAGGAGAGCAGTTCCAGCCGTAGATCTTACTTTTATGAAAGTTTATTTCACTTCCAGAGCTATCTCTGTAGTAATCAAGTTTTGTTTTAAAGTTCCTTGTTGTAATAAGGTTGGAAGCTCCCAGCAAAAGAGTATCATCAGCGAACTGGGCATGATTTACCTCCTTGACCTTTGGGACAATTATGATGCCTGAGAGAGACTTGTTTTGGAGACATCTGTTCAATTGGAAGCTCAGAATGGAGGCTTGAATGACGTAGAGCACAGGGGAAAGAGGACAGCCTTTCCTTAGACCTCTTGAAGCTGTTGGGCTATAGGGAAGACCTGGGCTTTATACCATTAACTTCGCACCAACAAAAGACCCACAGTGTTGGCCCTTTCGGCAACAACCTGCGAACAGGTTGCAGTCTCACCCGAAATAGCTATGGGGTGCAGCAGAATCAAGTTTCTGCAAGCAGAAGAGGGATATTACTGTACCTTTAGCTTCTAACAATTATAATCATAAAATGCAGAGCTTTAATAGTTACTTATTTAGCTTCGCGGTTAGATAAACAAACAGTGCCTTGCTTAACCCTTTACTGGGAATTTCAGCGAAGTTAGTATTTAGCAGTGATCTTACTTATCAGTTATATATTTATCAATGCATAAAAGAACATAACAACAACGCAACAAAAACCACAACACACGATATAACGTGGTTCACCCCTAGTTTAGGGGTTACGTCCACAGAACTGTGTTTTATTCAACTCTTTACAAAAACCACAGTTCTGATCTGCGCACTTAGCTGCAGATCCCTTCAAGTCCTCAAATCCGCGCACACAGCTGCATATTTCCTTAATTGCCCAAAACCCTCTGCACACACAGCTGCAGAGGTCGTCCACGCACACAGCTGGGACTTAACCTTCTTACAAACAAGCCTTAGCTTCGCATCAATTCATCTTACATCAAAAGCCTAAACTGACTTCTTTACAAGAGTGCTTATTTATAGTGCACTTATTAAAAAACCATGGGCTTAAACCATGGGCACCCCGAACCCTAAACCCTGGACTTAAACCATGGGTTTAATACAAAAAGAAGGTTTTTACTCAACCCCGACACCCCTAAGACTGTTTTGAGTCGTAACTCCGCTTACAACTTCCACAAAAACCGCGGAGTTACCAAAATAAGGGACCGTTAAGGTGCGCGCCCCAACAGAAGCCTAGAAAACGTTGGCAGGACGACCATTAACCAAAGGAGCAATCCAAGGGGCTGATATGCAAGCTTTGACCCACTCTATGAATTTCTGATTGAACCCAAAGTTTCTCATGGAAGCAAGAAGGAAATCATGCTTGACTCTGTCAAAAGCATTGGCCAGGTCCAGCTTTACCACCATACCCTTCTCTTTTTTCTTGCAGCTGGTATGAATGGCTTCTTGGACTAAGATAATGTTGTCCATAATCTGTCTTCCTCTCACAAACCCACCTTGATTTTCCGGAATTAACTTAGGCAGGATTCTTTTGAGTCTATTGGCCATTATTTTGGTAATGATTTTGTATCTCGTATTGCACAGGGATATAGGCCTAAATCTGTTAACGTTCTTAGCCCCTTTTTCTTTTGGAATGAGGGTCAAAAAGGAAGAATTGGTGCTACCACCCAACTTGGTACAGATCTGAGACTTCTTGACCATTCTGTACAAGTCATTTTTTATAATGTCCTAGCAAGATATATAGAATCGGGTTGTAAATCCATCCGGCCTAGGCGCTTTGTCAAGATCCATTTTGAAGAGGGATTTCTTGATTTCACGAATACTAACAGGGATATTCAGCATCAGGTTGTCATCATCATTTATCAAATTTGGAATTTTTGATAGAGGATAGGAGTTCGGGTCCACTTGCTCCAGATCCGGGGCAGAATAGAGATTTTTGAAAAAGGAATGCGCTGCCTCCTTAATGCCACTAAAGTCCTTTATGACTTGGTCTTGCACCTAGATTTCATTAATGGAGTTATAGATTTTCCTAGCTTGGGCTTGCTTGTGAAAGAACAAAGTATTTTTGTCTCCAGCTTGAAGCCAAAGCGTCCTTGATTTGACTCTCCAGTAGGTTTCCTCTTCTCTACAAGCTTTGTGGTACTTCCTTTGCATCTCAGCTTCCCGATTGAACAAGGCTGGAGTAACGGAGGATTTTTCCAAGACCAATTGATGCCGTTCCAACTCCTTTTGGATTCTTTTCCTTTCAACCGGAGGAGATCTTAGCTTTTTAGCCCAAGCTTTCAGATCAGCTTTAAGTCTTCTGAGCTTTTCTTCCCAGACATAAAATGGGGATCCATAAACCGGTTCATTCCAAGATTTAGTGACAAGGTTGAGAAAGCCTTCCTAATTTACCCAAATTGGGCTAAACCGGAAGGGGATAGGGCCTAACTTTTCCCCAGGAGAAATGGAGAGTGAAATTGGTTTGTGATCTGAGGTATAATGCGGGAGAATCTTGGAGGTCACCATCAGTCCAAGGGTAAGGAAAGAGGAATGGATAAGGAAACGGTCTAGGCGGGCAGCTATGTGACCAGGTCCTGTTCTTTTGTTGAACCAGGTGTATTTTCCTCTGTCAAGAATGATATCTTCAAGTTCCCAATCCAGCATCAAGTCTTCCACCCACTCTCTTGTAGGATCCGGGACAATTGATCCCCCTTTTTTTTTGGCTAGAGCAAGGGTTACATTTAAATCTCCAGCCACTACTAAATTTTCAGGATTGTGATGGTTGAGAAACAACTTTAAGGAATCCCAACACTCTTTTTTCTCAAGAAATGAAACTGGAACATACATATTGAAAAGGCTTACTAGATGGCCGGATTCTTTATGGAGCAGCTTTGTGAATAACTAGTGAGTGTTTCCTTCTTCTTCTACTAGTTAGAGCTTTGTGGAGTCCCAAAATGTTGCTATACCCCCCGAAGCTGCTCTTGCAATCACAGCCCTACCCGTGCCTTTCTTCCAGAACGAGTTACTTGCTCTTGGATTAGGAGGACTTCAGGCCTCATTACTCTTACTAAATCCCTTATAGCTTCTTCTTTCAGAGTGCTGCCTAGTTGTCTGCAGTTCTAGGAGATGTATTGCATTATTTACCTGGATGAGGGGGATGGCCCCCTTTTGGGGTCTTTCCAAGCTTCATCCCCGATCCGGTATTCATCATTTCTGGAATTGTGTGCTATGAGCCTTGAACCACATCCTTATAGGACTGCTCTTCCCTTCTCTTCTTCTCAGTCTTCCGTCCACTCTTTGGCTAATCTAGGGTACCTGACGGACTGCTTGCTTCATTATCTCCTTCCTCAGAGGATTTAGCTCTTGTTTCTGAACCCAAGCTAATATGTTCCTTTAATAGACTGGAGGCAACAGGATAAGGGATTGGATCGGTTGAGGCTTGTGGCGCTCGAGCTTCTTCAACTTCTGGAACATTTGTGGGGATTTGAACTGCATTAGAAGCTTCCTGGGGAATAGGCTTGGAGCTACCCTCCTTTGGAGGTGCCTGGGCCGTTTTCTCCTTGCTTTTGGCATTGTTAGGGGTTTTCCCTTTCTTTACTCTCTGCCATCCTTCAGCATCTTCTTTCCCAGCGACCATTTTGGGACAGTTTCTTTGGAAGTGGCCATGCTCTTGGCAATTCCTGCACTTGAAGGGCAGATGCTCGTAATCCAGCTTCTGGTAATGAGTCCAAGATCCAACTGTTAGTTTTACTACCTCAGGAAGGCCAGCTTCAAGTTCAACTTCAACACAAATTCTGGCGCAGGTGTATTGTCCCGTATTATTGATTTTGTCAATGAAATGTCCGACTCCATTCCCTATTCTCTGCAGAGATTCGAAATCCCAACAGTGCACAGGAATATTAGGGAGCCTAACCCACACCGGCACTTCTTTGGGAAGATCGACCAAGGGGTCAAAATCTGGTGTCCATTTGTTCAAGTATAATCCCTGCATCCCCATGAAGTAGGGGCCATTTCTAAAGACTAAGTCTCGATCTTCTTCTGAAATGAATTCAAAAACAAAGAACCCTCTCCCAATAGGGTAATAGGTTACTCCATGTTTCAGGTTGGGCTTCCAATTTATTTGAATCCAGTCATCTGTAGACTTGGTGGAGGGCCATAAGCCCATAAACTGACTCACGAGGCCTCGCTTAGCCAGCGCCAGAGCTATCTTCATTGGTTTTTCTTCAAGAAGGGCGATTTCAGGGATTTCCTCCAGCTTCTTGATGAATTTTGGAATCTCCAGAGGGGAGGTCTTCTTACCTTTGCAACTGAGGAGCCTCCGAAAGGCATCCTCATCTAAAATCGAAGGGGGGGGGGGGGGGGCGCCCCCCCCCCCCCCAGGCACCGCCATGACCACTCTCACTCGCAGCAGCTTCTCCAACCCTACCGCACGCGACCAGCCGGCCGGTTCACCCGAATCTAATAACCACATCAACATATATTAATTACAAACATAATATCTAATAACTTATACAAAATCCATATGACATTCTATTAGTTAAAACACTCTTTTAATAATACCATACACTTTTGACCATGAAGTGTTTTGACTCCAAACTTATAATTATTTAGATTTAACTTTGTATAGATTACTTTCCACCTATATGATTATTACCAAGACAATGTTTCGATTAACTAATCCATTTATAATCACAACACACTTTATAATTATTTAGATTTAACTCTTTATAGATTACTTTCCACCTATATGATTATTGTCAAGACAATGTTTCGATTAACTAATCCATTTATAATCACAACACACTTCAACATAGTCCAATATGATGTATTATGTTTGATGTACACTTACGTATAACAAGCTGGGTTTTAAAGGTACATTCTATGATAATTTCTAACAAAATCTTCCTTCAAATTACAAGAGCATACTTAAGTATAAAGTGCTAATCATACAATAAGAATCTTATTATCATGAAGGTAAGGATACCCAAATCATTTGTCTAATGTTTGAAGTTACTTTTTCATATAAAAGACTACTCCATATTTTTTTGAAAGCTAAGATAAACTATCAATTTCTTAGGAATTCCATTTGTAAGGTGCCTTAAATGGGAAAATTCATAATTGGTTGAGCACAAGACAAATGGATAAGAAGAATAACCACACACAAAGAAGGATAGTTGTGGATAGATGTGAAAGCTCTTTTTTTCTCATTCACAAATGTACATTATATTACATTAGATGATCCTTAGTTTTCATATTTTAAGAGGTCTCTTGGAATCCTATGTGACTCTTGGTCTCCCTTGCATGCTAATATTCCTCACACCAAGGATTAGTCTCCAACAAATCCCCCCTTAATCCGAAGGGTGTATAAGAATCCAAGAAAACAAGAAGAGAGATCAATAAAAGCCTTGACAAACTGACTATGGCAAGCATGTTAGCAGAATCTTGCACTATCTTCTACTAATAGAAGTGCTCTGTGAAGAGGTGGTTTTCAGTGAATGTCAACCAAAATGGTTAACCGAAGCCGAAATCTTCTACTATGTGGGTGGTTTAAGACTGACCAACAACTCTCGAACTTGGAAAGAAGGCTCGAAGCTTTTGTCTGGAACTTGGCATGAAGGCTCAGAGGTTCTCTAGCATAAGCAATAGGAGGTTGAAGTCTTCCGGTTAACTGGTGGTTTTAGGATAACCACAAACCAACTGGAGAGTTGAAAACAAGAAGTGAGAGGCTACCACTTGCTGAACATTTCCAGATTGACAATATTTTTCCAAGTAAGTTAGCTAGAAGCTTGCAATGGCTTATGTTAAATAAAGGTGCTCTCGATACTGGTGGTTTTAGGATGACCACCAAATATGGAGCTCAGTCGAACATTGATCTTCACAGGTTCACTTGTTTTGGCTCGCTTGATCTTGCTCACTTCTTTCTGATGGTCTTCATTTACCCCCTATCACGAACAATGTCAAAGGAGAGTCTCAAGGTGTCACAACTATACTCAAAACACATAAGTACTCTAGAAGATAGGAGTCTCATGGTGTCAACACTAGACACAAAACACATGAGTAATTTGGAATGGTTTTCTTCTTTCTTCATGATACATGCATCTTAGGATCTAGCACCTTTAAATTTGGTGGCATCCCAAACTCATTGTGGCTCAGAATTGCTTGATATAACTTACTTGAGGAAGGTTGTGAGTGTTTGTTGTCAGAGGGACAAGGCTTCGAAACTTGGATCCTAACATCATGTTTCCCCTTGTCAGGTACAAAGTAAGAAGCGATACAATATTATGTTGCAAGCTTCACTCTTCATTAGAGAAAATTTGGGGTTTAAAATAGGCCTCATAAGAAAATGAGCCACATCGTAAGAAAGAAAGCGTTTTAATTCAAGAACCAATAGAATTTCAAGAAAAAAATCACTCATAATGGTTGAATTGGCATATTTGACATTTAAAAAACTACTTTTTAATATGTATTTTCAACATATCTCTCTGTCAATTTACTCAAATTTCAAGTGGGAGCACTTGTTGGATGCAGAATTAAATTTTGCATCCAACAAGTACTCACGTTGAATACTTTTGAAGGACCCTACTCCACAAAAAATGAGAAATACACTAAAAAAACATGTTACTTATCCAACGAGTACTCACGATGCATACTTTTGAGGGACCCCACCCCACAAAAAATGAGAAATACACTAAAAAAATGTGTTAAGTAACACGTTTTTAAATGTATTTCTCATTTTTTTTGTTGGGTGGGGTCCCTCAAAAGTATGCATCATGAGTACTCATTGAATGAAAAATTTAATTTTGCATCCAACGATTGTTCCCACTCAAAATTTTAGTAAATTGACAAGGAGATATGTTGAAAATACGAAGAAAAAAATGTAATTTTTTTCTCTTTTCCTCCAAATTTCATAAAACATTATTTTATTGTTTTAACTATTAATTTATTATTTTCCTTAGAAGGCTCATTTCAGACCTCAAATTTTCTCTAACAGCATGTTTCTTCAGCTTCACACACCATTCTGAAAAATGGTTACGCTTCCTGCAATGCTGACAAGGATGAAGATCAAAACACTGATCTTTCATATGGCCAACTTGGTCACACTATTGACATCTAGGACTTTGAAGAGATAGTACATTTAACATGATTTTACTATTTTCTCACAGTTGATAGGAATCATCTTCAAACAGATGGTTATTCTGAATAAGCACTAGTTCATAATGTTGAATCCTATGTTGTGCATCTTCCTCTTTTGCTTTCAAATTTTGTAGTTGATTAATGACAATTTGGAGTGTATCTTTGTTGAATGTGATTTACGTTAATTTTGTACCTAGGAAAGTGTTCCCCTAGGTGACTTTATCCTTAGTCACTTAGAGAGGGGAAATAAAGTGACCCTTGCATTAAATGACTTAAGTGGAGCATTTAATTTGACTTTAGAGAGTAAAGTCACTTTTTGATCAATTTAAGTAGGTGAGTGAAATTAATATTTATGAGAAATAAATGTGAGAATTTAATATCATCTACCAATCTAGTCTAATCTCCACCGTTAGATTAAATGAACCCTAGGGTTCTCTCAAAAAGGCAAGGGAAGGTCATTTTCATCACTTTTACAAATTGAAGTGAAGGAGAGAGCTGAGAGAGAAAGCTTCTTTTTTTCTAAGAAAGAGAAAAAAATTGCAGCACATAAATCGAGGGAAAGGACAGCAGCAGAGAGGGAACAGAAAGCAAGGAGAGGACAACAACATTTATTTTTGGTCCATACAGTCTGTACAATGCGATTTTCGAAGCAGTGGGCATGATTTTCGAGGCGGATTTCTGGGCACAATTTTCGAGAAAAAGAAATTTTTGTGCTTGGGCTCGAATTTCGAGGTATGTATGGTACAATCTGTTTAGCGGCATGGAAATCGAGGTAGGAAACAGGAAAAAAAAATCTGAGTTTTATTTTTTCTATTAGGCACGAAAAAACGAGGTAGAAATTTTCTCTTCCGGGTTGAGATAAGTTGGTCTGAAAATTTCTAAGTTTTGTTGTAAATTTCTTGATAATAAAAATCTCTCTCTCTCTGACTACTTTTCCCCTTGTGGGTTTTTCCAGGGCCATTGGCCAAGAATTTGTGAGTACTATGTGTTGAATGGCATGCATTTTATTTACTTTCTGTCCATGAAAAAGTGAAGTTACAACAGTGTTATTAAGTCTGAAATTTATGTTTATTTCCATCATTTAAATTTTTGGGTTTGCAATAAACTGAGACATTTTTTAACTTATAACCAAAGGCTGAAACTTGTGAAAAAACTACTTGGTATCAAGGCTGAGTGGGGCAGAAAACTAAATATTGGCAAACTAAAAGTCATTTCGAGAATTTAGAAAAACTTTTGTGACACTAGTACATTTTTGGTGAAACTTGTTCTTTGAGAAAAATGACTTTCGTTGGGTTGAAAACTGAGGATAGCTTGGATGGGGCAGCAAACTTTGTCTCATGGAAGGCCCTGATATTACTTGTATTGAGGGAGATTGAGTTGTGGAAGGAGGTAGTCAGAAACACTACAACAAATCCCATTGCTACCGATGCGGTAGCACATTCAGCGTTTAATAAGAAGGAAATTAAAACCATGAGGATTATCTTGGATGTTGTTAAAGACCATGTTATACCTCACATTTCAGCGAAGGATCATGCACATGATATGTGGAGTGCTTTCATCGGATTGTTTGAAAGTTCCAATGAGAATAGGAAGATGGTTCTGAGAAAGAAACTGAAGAGTATCAAGATGGTCAAATGAGAGGTTTGTATGGTTTATCACTAGGATCTCTTAGGTGAGAGATGAGCTTGCAGCTGTTGGGGTGGTTGTTACTAGTCTTGAGCTAGTGCGGACAGCCTTGAATGGGGTGACAGCACCTTGGGTTGTGTTTGTACAGGGTTTGGTGTCTAGAGAGAACTTACCATCATGGGAAAGGGTCTGTGATGATTTTTTTCAGGAGGAGACTCGGAGGGGTCTTCTGCAATGCAGTGGTTTGACTAGTAGGCAGGATGAGGAGGATGTAGCATTGACAACAAAGGGGAAGAAGAAGAACAAGAAGGGTCCCAAGAAGGCTGGGACCAAGCAGCACGATGGACAGAAGAAGGATCTGAGCACTATAAAGTATTTTGCATGTCACAACATGGGACACTATGTTGGGCAGTGTCTGGACAAGAAGAAGAAGCAACAGCAGATAGCAGCTTTAGCGGGGGTCGATGACTTTGCCGCAAGATTCCAGAGTGAGTTTTCACTGTGCACTGGGCATATTGAGAGAGAGAGAGAGAGAGAGCATCCATTCTCACCAGTGCGGATGTTGATAGACAGAGGGATTTTTCCCTGGTGACAGACCATTCCTATAGTGCATCTACTTCCAGCACTTGGTATATTGATAGCAAAGCCTCGAGCCACATGACAGGTGCTCGTGAGATGTTCTCTGAGCTTTCACAAACAGAGATAGATGTGCAGGTGGTGTTGGGAGATGACTCGGCAGTCAGAGTTGTTGGGCGTGGGACCATTATCTTTCATAGGGAGTCCATGAGTCCCATGGTGTTGAGAGATGTATTGTATGAAGCTGGGCTGAAGAAGAACCTAGTGTCAATTTCCATGATTGAGGATCAGGGTCTTGGGGTGTCCTTTCTAGATGGACATGTGCATATGTTTCCCAAGACTACAGGACCATCTACTTCAGTTGTTGTTGGAGTTAGATGCAGGAAATTGTATAGGCTCTTGTTTCAGCCTCAGCAGGCCTTGGCACATAGCAGCGGCAGTGAGCTATGTGAGCTTTGGCATAGGAGGATGGATCACTTGCATCATCCAACCTTGGGGTTGTTGAGACAGATGGTTACAGGTTTACCAGAGTTCAGCAGAGGGCATAGTGATGTGTGCAGGGAGTGTGCTTTGGGAAAGTACAAAAAGATGGATTTTCCGAGCAGTGATAGCAGGTCGACAGGGGTCCTTGACTTGATACATTCAGATTTGTGTGGACCAATGTCTTATGTTTCCTTGAGAGGATACAAGTATTATGTGACATTCATTGATGACCAATCCATGAAGACCTGGATCTACTTTATGAAGAGCAAGAAGTTCGAGGAAGTATTGCAAAGGTTCCAAGAGTTCAAAGCTCTAGTGGAGAACCAAACGGGGGTGAGTATACCTCCAAGGAGTTTGATGGATTTTGTAGACAATAGGGTATCAGGAGACAGTTGACAATTCTATATACTCCAGAGCATAATGGAGTAGCATAGAGGAAGAACATGTCCATTGTTGGAGCAGCCAGAGCTATTTTACATAACCAATCTCTTCCTTTCTTTCTCTGGACTGAGGCTTGCAGCACAGTTGTATATCTTTAGAACATGAGTCCCCATCGTGACATGGGGAACATGACACCTGAGGAGTGTTTTTTAGTCAAGAAGCCTGAAGTTAGCCATTTTCAAATATTTGGTAGTTTGACTTACTCTCATGCCCCTTCAGAGAAAAGGACAAAGTTAGAGCCCATTGTAGAGAAGGGCATCTTTGTGGGCTATGATGAGACTTCGAAGGCCTTCTGTATTTACCTTCCCTCTCAGAGGAAAGTGATGGTGAGAAGGAATGTGAAGTTTGAGGAGGATCGGACTTTCAGGAAGTTAAGAGAGTCAGAGAAAGGAGACCAGCAGGTTCCTGCACCTCAGGTTGTTGCACAGGTTCCATCAGCGTAGCAGTCGGGATCACAGGTTTCCTGGGTTACAGGATCACACAAGGCAGCCACAGGTTCCCCAAGTTCAGTGGGTCAGCCAGCAAGGTCTTCGGGGATAGGTGATGGGTATACTATTACAAGTACACCATACAGGGGATCCCAATCAGGATCAGGATTACATGGTACACCTGGTGTTGGTACACCAGCTTTAGGTTCACAGGTTACTGGGGGTACTAGCTCTGGTAGTTCTTCAGATGAGGACAGACCAGTGTGGGAGCAGTTTTCAGGGAAGAAGAATCCTAGGTGGCTTTGAGAGACTTTGAAGGAAGCTATGAAGGTTGGGACACCCAGGGATTTAGTGAGGGCCATCAAGATGCCTGAAAGATTGGGTAAGTTGTTTGTGGCTAGTACACGTGATTCTGAGTCTTCTACTTTTGAGGAGGCCTCCCAGCGTTCGGTTTGGCGAGATTCCATGATGGATGAGTACCATTCCATCATGAAGAATGACGTATGGGAGATAGTTATGAGACCTAAGGAGAAGTTAGTGGTGACTTCTCGATGGCTTTACAAGCTAAAGCATGCAGCAGATGGGAGTGTGGACAAGTACAAGGCCAGGTTTGTAATGCGGGGGTTTTCACAAGTTGAGGGCATTGATTATGATGAGACTTTTGCATTGGTTTCCCGATATACTTCTATCAGGGCATTGATCTCCATTGCAGTAGAAATGGGTTGGAATATCCATCAGATGGATGTGAAGACCGTAGTTCTCAATGGGATCATACAGGAGGAGATTTATGTTGAGAAGCCTCACGGCTTTGAGATTCATGAGAGAGAGTCTCATGTTTGCAAGTTGAAGAAAGGCTTATATGGGTAGAAGCAAGCTCCTAGAGCTTGGTACTCCAAGATCGATTCTTACTTGCTGAGTATGGGATTCCAGAAAAGTGAAGGAGGTCCAAATATCTACTTCATCATGGTTGGAGATGATCTGCTTATTCTTCTTTTATATGTTGATGACTTGTTTATCACAGGGGAAGAGAGAGCCATTGCAGCTTGCAAGAAGGATCTTGCAGTAGAGTACGAGATGACAAATATTGGGTTGATGTATTATTTTCTGGGATTGGAGGTTTGGCAGGCGCTTGGACATATTTTCCTGGGACAGGGAAAGTATGCGATTGATATTCTGAGGAGATTCAGGATGGAGGATTGCTGGCCTATGTCGACACCAATGATCACCATTGGAAGAAGCTTCATGCTTCTGAGGGAGAGTTGGTGGATCCTACTATATACCATCATGTCATTGGGTCATTAATGTATCTGATCAACACTCGGCCAGATTTGTGTTTTCTAATAAACACTCTTAGTCAATTCATGGTTGAGCCTAGGATTGTGCATTGGATAGTTGCAAAACATGTGTTGCGTTATCTAGCATGGACAGTGGATTTTGGTTTGGACTACAAGAGGTCAGATGGGATCATATTGGTTGGTTTTACAGACTCAGATTGGGCAGGCAGTGTGGCAGAATGGAAAAAGCACTTCCGGATGTTGTTTCAGTTTGGGCTCAGCAGCAATGTCGTGGTTCAATCGAAAGCAATGTCGTGGTTCTACAGAGGCTAAGTATATGGTAGTGAGTCAGGCTAGTTGCGAGGCTTTATGGCTTCGCAAGTTGCTGTTGAATTTATTTGGTCAGGAGCTGAATCCCACGGTGATCTATTGTGACAATCAAAGTTGCACCTAGCTCTCTAAGAATCCAATATTTCATGACCGGTCAAACCACATTGAGATCAGGTATCATTTCATCCAATCTTATGTTCAGAGAAGTGCAGTATCTCTACAGTACATTTCCACTGATGAGCAGGTAGCAGACATTCTGACAAAATCTTTGGGGAGGGGCAAGTTTGGCTTCTTCAGAGACAAGTTGGGAGTGTTGTAGAACACCTTCCTCGGTAAGAGGGAATGTTAATTTTGAACTTAGGAAAGTGTTCCCCTAGGTGACTTTAGCCTTAGTCACTTAGAGAGGGGAAATAAAGTGACCCTTGCATTAAATGACTTAAGTGGAGCATTTATTTGACTTTAGAGAGTAAAGTTACTTTTTGATAAATTTAAGTGGGTGGGTGAAATTAATATTTATGAGAAATAAATGTGAGCATTTAATCTCATCCATCGATCTAATCTGATCTCCACCGTTAGATTAGATGAACCCTAGGATTCTCTCAAAAAGGCAAGGGAATGTCATTTTCCTCACTTTTGCAGATTGAAGTGAAGGAGAGAGCTGAGAGAGAAAGTTTCATTTTTTCTGAGAAAGAAAGAAAAAAATTGCAACACTCAAATCGAAGGAAAAGACAACAGTAGAGAGGGCACAGAAATCGGGGAGAGGACAACAGCATTTATTGCTGGTCCGTACAGTCCGTACAGTACAGTTTTTGAAGCAGCGTGAACTATTTTTGAGGCAGATTTTTGGGCACGATTTTTGAGGAAAATTATTTCTGGGCACGAATTTCGAGGTCTATACGATACAGTCCGTACAGTGGCACAAAAATCAAGGCAAAAAACAGGAAAAAAATCTGAGTATAATTTTTTCTGTTTGACACGGAGAACGGGGCAGAAATTTTCTCTTTCGAGTTGAGATAAGTTGGTCTGAAAATTTCTGAGTTTTACTGTAAATTTCCTGATAATAAAAATCTCTCTCTCTCTGACTAGTTTTCCCCTTGTGGGTTTTTCCAGGGCCATTGGCCAAAAATTTCTTAGTACTATGTGTTGAATGGTGTGCATTTTATTTACTTTCTATCCATGAAAAAATGAAGTTACAGCAGTATTATTAAGTCTGAAATTTATGTTTATTTCCAACATTTAAATTTCTGGGTTTGCGATAAACTGAGACAAATTTTTTAACTTATAACCAAAGGCGAAAACTTGTGAAAAATATACAATTTATTCGTCCATAGCTGTATGTACTAGAGAATTCAACAACTCTAATGTTTCTTATGTACTAGACATGGTGAGGACAGTTTGAGGCCTCCTTGTGTAGCTAGGACGAAGTATAATGACTCAATCAAACTGACGAAATCTTGCAACTCCGCCCTTTACGAACAAGATTTCAGCAGATTCAAACTTAAAAGGGAGAAGGGTGTGAGTCTCAATAAAAAATGCACCCACATATAATGTGCAATTCAAATTAACTTCACTTTGGTATTGTACAAAAACACATATGCAAGTACCAAAAACATGTTAGTGTTTGAGCAAATATGAAGATAATTGAACTTTAAAACTTTAATCCACAATTACAGTCCAAATAGATCTCATCAATAATCGAAAGACATCAGTAAATCAAACCATAGACACATGATGTACCCTAGGAAAACCCTCCACTTATTCAAAGGATAAAAAGCAAACAATCTTAGAGTATGATTGATAATCAGCAAAGAAGGATTAGAACAAAATAGCAGATTGCTTTATCAGGAAGCATAAGATAGGAGAGATCAAATGGAACATTGTATTGGTCTTGATAAGTGCATAACACTTTAATAACAATCCAAATTCAGTCATACAAAGAAGGTAGTGAATATTTGCATTCTTCAGTAACTTGTTTACATTGGGAACAATGTTTCATCTTCAACCTTGCGCCCCCACAGAATCAGTGCCAAGTTGGCACTTCATAATTTACTCCCTCACTGAATATATGTGCCCTCCATTAATTCGCTTAGTTTAACTACCTCTATTTGAGTTTTTAACTGATTGAATTGAACTCAACAGAATGGAACTGCATGTAAATGAATGTAACTGAGTTGAACTGAATGTAACTGAACAGAACCAGTGCTTCTCCATTAGTGTCATCTTCAACAACTACTTTGCATCAATTAAGGAGTTAATTCATTAATTAACCGAAACTTGTTTATCACAACTAAGACTCAACTCATGGCATATTAATTCGAGTTCACTTGGAGGCATACATGGGAAATTCGAATTCTATCTCTATCTTTGTGCTCATAATAATTATCTCTGCATGGTCCGTATATGTTTCAGTAATTAATCATCTATATCATACTATACTCACAAGAATTGTTCTGAACCTATGATCATATGTATTACCCCGAGTTATATAGCCATATGCTAAAGTAAATCACTCTAGGGGTAGCTAATCCCTAAAGGAGACTTGCAGCACCTGGTGACCATGACTAGCCATACATCACGTAGTATATACAACATAAGTCATGTGGTCTTGATACAACACAAGACCATCTCCAGTTAAGGAGAACCATCTCATAGGGTACCGTCTATGAGAGTAATTTGACTTGACATGACACAAGTACAAACTTGATACAACACAAATCTCCAACCTTAATACAACATAAGGTCATGATCTTAATGCAACATAAGATCTCATTACAAGCATATGTCTCGAAAGTGTCGAAACTTCGTCACAAATAGAGGCTTGTCACAAATTCACAATCTGCACATCAATACCTATATACTGGAATTCATTTTACATGACCATGAATTCAATGAAGTAAAACTTCATCTCAATGTGTTTTAGCATAATACACATGGGTTTTTTTGAAAAGCTTAACTATTAACACTTAATAACTGTAGGCTCAAGTCTTTCACCCTAGTAGGTAGATTCTCAAGCTACACTACTCCTAACCATGTAGTACTATCTGCAAAACATTGTTTTCTTCTGTAGTACCCTTTGACATACAGCTTGCTCTATAGTACTAGCCACAATACACTTAGTTTTTGTAGTGCTAGCCTCAAATTACATCGTTTATCTCAAGATAAAACAATAATTGGATAGCATAATCATATAATAGGTGTGCCATGTATCGAAATATAGTAAGGAGCCTATTCTAATGTACATCAAAGGTACTCAAACATATGCTTAGTAGTGAGCATGAAATACAACAAGTATGCTCAAATACCAACCAACTACTTAAACATAGTAGCATCATCTGGATCCAATTCAGCATATAGTTTCTCTAAACTATAAACCATGGATTTTAAATCCATCATATACAACATTATACAACAAATGTGTATATTATGCACAAAGAAAGTCTCGTATTTTCTTTCATTCTTCAACATTTTTTGACTTCCTAAATCTTATGCTATATGGAGAAGTTCTATGTGAGTTTCTATTCTCTATGATGTTCTTCAAGTCCTTATCATTTTCTTGATGATCCTTCTTTTTATACTGCAATACCCCAACTAACTCTCCAAGAGGTTCAATTGTTCTTTGGCGGTCCAGACTATAACTCTTCTTGAGTATCAATATTCTCTGAGGCTTTGACCATGTCTCTGCTCATGTGGATTCTCTCCACAAGGTATCACATCCCTTTGTTTCCTCAATCATGTACCATGACTAACTAATGGGAACTTTCTCTGCTACTTGTTGTGAAGACACATAACTACTTCCTCTTCACTTGGAGGATTATTATGTACTATACCAAGCTTGTCCCACACAAAGGCTTAGTAAAAATGTTGGGAATGTGTGGATATGTACCATGTCTCATATATAACTAAACTATAAACCTCATAAAGATTTACTGATTTTCAACATGCTCTATCTAGAGCAACATATGTGAGGCTTCCTTGATCACTATACTAGTCAGGTCTCATGTATCTTTGAAACTCTATTTCACTGACCAAGACATATCTGAGTCCACATACACTTGTACCAAGTAGGTACTACAACACATGTTATGCACATGTCTATGTAAAGACTATAAATCACATGATTGACCCTGGGACATGTGACTAACCAGATTCATCTCAACTAACTTTTAAGGTCTTCCAAATCTGATCTAGATTCAAATTTCTATTCATATAGATGGCCATGGACTCTTAATCCATCATCCTGAAACTCTTTAGGATCTCTACTGCACATTTTCCTTAACTAAGGAAAATCTTATCTGGTGATTTCCACACCTCTAATCATAAGAATCATGACAATATTCTTGAATATTGTTTTGAGCTTCCTTTTGAATTATGAGCATCATGCAAGTCTCCCTTTTACAGGAGGTAAATCAACCAATTACACTGGTTCTTCAGAAGCTAGCGAGACAAACAACTCCCTCTCACCATGTAAATGTGAGAATCATAATCTGGATCCTCCATCACGAAGACTTATGTTCATCTATACATGAAGCTCTTATTTGTCACATGAAAGTAAATAAGATGGAATATATTCAGAAGTCTTCACATCTATCAAAATAGAATTAAGCTATATATTATGTCTGCTTCCCAAGAGGTATAGGAACCTTCCGAACTATTATATTTTAGGCTCAGCCATCGGAATGGCTCCTGGCATTCATGTTCTTCTTTACTTGTAGGTAGGTGTATATTAATTTTCCCTACAAGACAAATTTATTATAATGGTTAGAACCATTTCATACTCATAAATTTTATTCACATGAAATACTCGCAATATATTGATAAATATTTACTTAGTAATGTACATATATTGACCAACTGGTTTATCATAACCCATTATAATCTTATGTACTGATATGCAGCCTTATATCAGTCCAAAAAATTCATTTTATGAAAACAATATAAATCCCCATGTTCATATCCCATTAGGTAAGCATGTAGCTTTATATTCATATCTTATGAAACAATTATGCAGCTCTATGTTCATATCTTATGAAACAATCATGTAGCTCTATGTTCATATATTATAAAATAATTGTGCATGCTTTATATTCATATCTTATGAAACAATATTTTCAAATAAAGGAAAGGCAATCAACATATATGCTCACAATTCCTAATCTCAAGAATACGAATCTCTATATGATTGTAATGAAGACATTCAAAAGCATATAGATCTAAATAGCATATAATAAAAATGCAAGTACTTATATTTTACTGTTTTGCATGCTCCCTCTTGATCTCTGCTTCCTCACAGAGATCACTGGAGTTCCTCGATCTTGATCTCTTTGCAAATTTGAGTGCATGCAGGAGGTAGTGAATCTCTGCGTGGAGAAACTGGATCTCATGCAACCCAGAGAAAATGCTCCTCTTCAAGGAAAAATTCTTCCAATGATCATCCTCTTCTTTGGATGAGATCTCAACTTTATGAGGCTCTCATTATACACAAGATCCATTGAATAATGATAATATCCAAACCACAGCTCATGGGGTTGTTCCATCAATTCGGCCACTTTGGGAAAACATTCATAATACGAATTCTAAGAATTTCATCTTCAAAGACCTGATCATACATCTCAAACAGTTTAGAATTTTATAAATCTACTCGCGAATAAATTAAATCATCCCATTTCGAAAGTGGTTTTTCAATCGTTTTGTCTAACTCCTCACATATTGATCAGAATGTCTCCATGAAATTTGTCTCCTGAAATGCGATGGAAATGGTGCATACTGACTTGCTCTTTAATTCGCCCTGCATTGGATAAAGACTCCTCACTCACTGAGGTCACGTAGACATCTAGATCATGCTCTTCAAGAATGCTTAACACCCTTGCCTTTCATGTATTGAAGTTGGAAGCACCTTCAATTCGGTCTTCCGGTTGGACAGAATTCGATGCCATGGCTCCAAGCTTTTGCTCAACTTCTCAAGATCACGTAGGCTTTAGTTTGCGTAAGAAAAACTAAACTCTTACACGACCTTGCTTTGATACCATGTTAGTGTTTGAACAAATATGAAGCTAATTGAACTTTAAAACTTTAATCCACAATTACAGTGCAAATAGATCTCATCAATAATCCAAAGACATAAATAAATCAAACCATACAACACATGATGTACCCTAAGAAAACACTCCATTGATTCAGAGGATAAAAACCGAGCAAACAATCTTAGAGTGTGATTTATAATTGGCAGAGAATGATTACAACACAATAGCAGATTGTTTGATCATAGAGCATAAGAGAGGAGAGATCAAATGGCACATTGTATTGGTCTTGCCAAATTCATAGCACTTTAATAGCAAGCCAAATTTAGTCGTACAAAGAAGGTAGTGAATATTTGCATGCTTCAGTAACTTGTTAACACTGAAAGCATTGTTTCATCTTCAACCTTGCACCCCCACAGACTTAGTGCCAAGTTGGCACTTCATAATTAAATCCCACACTGAAGATATGTGCCCTCCATTAATTCACTTAGTTTAACTACCTCTAACTGAGTTGTTAATTGATTGAACTAAGGTGAACAATGGAACTACATGTAACTAAATGTAACTGAGTTGAACTGAATGTAACTGAACTAAACTAAATGTAACTGAACAGAACTAGTGCTTCTCTATCATTGTCATCTTCAACAACCACTTTGCATAAATTAAGGAGTTAATTCCTTAATTAACTTTAACTTGTTTATCACAACTAAGACTCAACTCATGTCTTATTAATTCAAGTTCAATTGGAGGCATACATGGGCAATTTGAATTCTCTCTCTATCTCTATGATCATATTAATTATCTTTGCATGGTCCATATGTGTTTCATTAATTAATCACTCTAGGGGTAGCTAATCTCCAAAGGAGACTTGTAGCACCTGGTGACCATGACTAGCCATAAATCACATAGTATATCCTCGAGACTTAATACAAAATAAGTCATGTGGTCTTTATAAAACACAAAACCATCTCCTAATAAGGAGAACCATCTCATAGGGTACCGTTTATGAGAATCATTTGACTTGATATGACACAAGTCCAGACTTGATACAACACAAGTCTCCGACATTAATACAACATAAGGTCATGATGTTAATACGACATAAAATCCCAGTACAAGTATCTCTCCCGAAAAGGACAAGGTCCTAGCTTAATACAACATAATTTGTTTAACTTAATACAACATAAGTTAGTGAACTTAATACGACATAAGTTCCATGGAGAGGATCTGAACCACGACGACATAGATTCTGGACTTGATACGAAACAAGTCTAGTGGGAATGACTCCCAAAGTTGTACTCTCAACAACAAAAACACTAGAACTTACAAACCAATCACAGTTACAAGTTACTCTTACGATTGTTGAATTGAGGAATCTACTATACCTGAATGATATGGATCTAATTCTGCAACTTCTCTTCTTTTGGAGCAGCTGTAGCAAGACGCTGTAAACGCTATAAACTTGTTTGGACCAAATCAATCCCGAATCTTCTCTAGAAACTCAATATTGTCAACCAACTGCAACTTTCACAATGCAAGTATTCAACTGAACAAAATGCAGAAGTCTTCAAGAACTTCAAATAGTTTGTGGAAAAATCTATCAAGGCTTTCACCAGCAATAACAGCTTCACAACTACACTAGGCTTTGCAGCTCAATGTTAAGTCCAAGTTTCTTATCACAAAATCACCAAATCCATGAAAAATTAACCAACTACACATAGCAGCCAGACTTACTACTTGCATATTATACACAGTAATGTAAGTAAATAGGTCAATATGCTTCTGAGATTTAAACCCGATTTTGAAAAAATACTTCAAACTTCCTCACAAAATTCTCTAAACGTCTCTACTAAGATTCATCTAAAAGAGATTTCAACTGTGATCAAAATGTTTGAATTTTCTCCATGTTGGTGGCTATTAAAAGTCGCATCGGATTTGCATATTCTGCCTCGTGTAGCTAGATCATTTGCATGAACTCAAAAGGTGAAGAACCAGGAACATAGATCTTTTAGTTCCAGTAAACAATCTTAGCAGCACCAGTCAATAGCAACCATAATGAATGTTGCATTCGTTCCAAGCTTCAACGCTGCAACAAAAAGAGCCTAGAGTGTCTCACTCAATATGTGCCTAGAGTGCCTTGAAGACTGAGACGCTATACTTGAAAGAGTCTCACCACACCAGGGCTTCACGTCTTCATGGAATTTTCGTCACCATAAGAGAATACACATTGGAACAATAATCACTAGTATACACCAGTCAAATACTCGATCGATCATTTATAAGTAGTGTTAGAAGAATGTCCTCTTTAGTACTTGAGCCTCCCTCTCAACATGGTGGTGGTGTATATTGTTGCGATGGTAGTATCCACGCGTATGAGAAGAGAGTAGCTCCACACTTCAATGCAACTCCATGCAATCGATTAACTTCAATAGAATGTTCTCTCGTACAATGTCACAAACATGGTTCCAAAGGTTAACAACAAGTTAACGAAGTGGAAATAGGGTTTACTTCACATGCATGAGTGGACACTGGGTATTCACACGAACTCACTTCTGCACTGCTCTGTCGGGTTCTCCAATGCCCATGTCTTCGCAGGAAGTTGAGAGAATGATGTTCCACGATGTGCGCCTTTTATTTTCTTCTCTTGAAACAACCTCAGGAAAGCCACCACGATTTGCAAAGGAGATGATACCACGATTCCAATCCATCGGGCTCGAGAGAAGGGATTAGGGTTTCCCTTCAACGCACAGCAAAATCGTTCAACACATTCACGAGTTCCATGTCGCAAGTTGTGAATTAGTTGTGAATTGCTCTCATTCCACAATAGTTGAATGGTTCAGGAACCCAACAAATCTCATAAAAACGGCTCAATAGGATGGAAAGCTTTGGTATTGGCCTTCCCTTGGCAGGAAATTGGTCTGCTTGGAAAATTGGAGATGGAAAAGAAGTAAGAATTGGTGAGGATCCTTGGGCAAGAGCAAGAAAAGAATTTAGGTTGTCGGAAAACTTAAATGCTCAATTGAGAGCCCAAAGGGTTCGTGTATTAGTTGATGCACAAGCCCAACAGCCTCAACAAAGGGGAAGAGATGGTTGGAAAACCTCCCAGGACCTTGGACTAGTTGGAGAAGCAGGGGAATAGAATAGATACAGGACCTTGGACTAGTTGGAGAAGCAGGGGAATAGAATAGATACGTTAGTATCCAGTTTTGTCCATTTGGAAGAGGAGAAGCGAGATAAGCTAATATGGACTAAAACCAAAGTTACAAAAACCAAACCGGTGGACGAACCGGTCAACCCTCAGAACCGGAACCGATCAAAAACCGGATCATAAAATCGGTCCACCAAAAATACATAAAATATTCAAAATTTAATTTTTTTTTAAATATTCATGTGCATCCCTGTGAGTTCAAACATCTAATTACCCAAAAGTATAATTTTGGCATATGATTTCACGTCTACATTCATAGTTGAAAATTGACAGTTGTATGCATGTCTTCTGTGGCTTTTGCTGTTCAGGAAAACTCTTTTTAAAGACGACTCTTTCTATAGACTCTTCTTTAGCGTGCAAATGACCATCAAATATATGTTTGTATCTAAAAATAGACAATGAAACAAACCATATCTTCAATCAATATGGCTATGCCCAAGCCTAATAAAGATCATTAAGCTGTCAAAATACAAAAGTGGAGGCAAGTTTATAGATCTGCAATGCATATCTTGACCTTCACACACACAAAGACCTCTGTAACAGTGTCTTGAGCATTAATACACAAACTACACCTATGTAGCAGCTGCCTGGGCATGAGAACAACAAAACAGACCCTTCGAAAAGATTACTAAGACAAGAAAAAGGCAGATCAGACCTTCCAATCAGAATTTTGGGCCACATAAAATGCATATCAAATAGTTGCTAGAATTTACACGAGTCTAGGATTAAAACCGATAGCTGACATGAACAACACACTTAAGACCATTAACACAACTGTTGGGTTTAGGAATACGGAAAAAAAAATCAAATTGCTGAACACAAGAAACTCCGTCCCTGCAATAATCCAGACGCACACCAAGCAAAACAGGAGAAACCCCTCTGCTTTGGTACTTCTAACCGGCCGGTTTTATGAGAAAACCGGTTTTGGACCGGTTCGATACCAAACCGGGCGGTTCGTGGACCAACCCGACCGGTTCGGTATCGAACCGGCCCAAAACGGTTCGAGGGTCCAGTTTGGACCGAAAACCCACTGGAACCAGGTTAACCGGTTGGTTTTACCGGTTCTGGTAACGTTGCTAAGAACGCATTGAATGGGGAATTCTCGGCAAAAATAGGCTATGAAGTAGCAAGTTGTGAATTATTTGAAGGAGATAAAAGATGGTGGTGGGACAAAGTATGGAGAATCCTCAGTCCATTGAAAACCATTATAACTTTGTGGTTGGCTTTAAGTGACAAATTGCTAACATGGGATAATCTGGAATAAAAAAAAAGAGGATTTCAAGGACCAAGTGTATGCGTTTTGTGCAAATCACATGAAGAACAGCCCTCTCATTTGTTCAGTGCTTGTCCTTATGCAGGAGACAAATGGGATTCAGCCACAAAGATCATTTCAAATGATAGGATAATTGCAAGAAGTGATGCAATGTTGGAACAGCACACTCAGGAATGGTGGCAGAATACAGGGGTACATTGCTATGACGCATTCCCTGCTCTTTGTGTACAGCATCTGGGAAGCCCGAAATAAAGTAATTTTCCAGAACATATGGGTTCCTTCAAATATTACATCTCAGTTAATGCAAAAAGTGCGGGAGCATAGAATTGTCCCTAAACCAAGTAAGCGTGAGATAGTCACCCCGGACATTGACAAGAGATTCTCTTGGGTGTTCTTTGACGAAGCAAGCCAAGGTGAGCCATCACTCGGGGGCGCGGGAGGCATTCTTTACATGTCAGAAACCACAAAATTGTGTATTAAATTTGCACCAGGGCGAGCTACAAACAGCAGAGCAGAGTTGGCGCCAATATGGGTAGTCCTCAAGATCGCACAGAGCAAGAAAGTTTTAAGGATACAATTGTTTGGGGATTCAAAAATGGTGATAGATTGGGCAAAAGGGAAAAAACAAATCAGAACTCCTCATCTACAATATATGTTAGTTGAAATTCAATCTTTGATTTCTTCCTTCAAATCGGTATCCTTCTCACACATATTCAGAGAACTAAATACTGAAGCAAATATGCTATCCACAAGGGCATTAGTGATTCAACCAAGGGTTATTGAAGTGGAGGAACATAGTAATGGTCAAGGAGAACTAAATACTGAAGCAAATATGCTTTCCACAAGGGCATTAGTGATTCACTCAAGGGTTATTGAAGTGGAGGAACATAGTAATGGTCAAGTCACAAAATATTTTACAATGATATAAGACTGGTAGGATTTTGTTTTGAATATTGTAGATGCATGTAAAGGAGCAAATCAGGTAGAATTAAGAACAAGTTCATGTATGAATTCAGGGTAATACGATGGCTGAAAACAATGTAGCCTTAAAGGCAATAAAAACGATGTAAGCTCAACTTGAGCATTTCATGTTTATTCTATGAATAAAACGTTTTTTCTTTGGAAGAAAATATATATATCTTTTTAAATATTTAATAAATTAATATAGAATATCATTCTATTAAGTAATTCACTTTCATTATATAACATATATATATTGAAGCTATAGTATAGTTCTTAGCTTCTTTCTTTGAGGAGTTCAAAGGGTAAATCTCCGGCACCCTTTATCGTAGTTAAGGTGATTATTTATAATAATAATCTTTAGGATGATCACTTAGTCTTACTTAGGACCACCTAATAATAATTAGCTTTATGGTAATAGATAAGTCATAAGAGTTCACTATTTGCTTTAGGCAGCTAGCCACTCTTACTTAAGACTCACCTCAACTTAGACGACACCTAAAAGATTTAGGCCATCGAATGAACAATTTTTAATTTTCTTCAAGTGCCCAAGGCACCAAGATGACACCCGTCATCAGTTACAAGATTTTGATGGTTTCCCAGCCATCAACCTCTTCCCCTAGTGGATTTTGTTGCCCCTATCGTTTAATTGTGTCACACTTTCAGTCTCCTAAGTCTACAATTCAAATTACATTACAACTTCGGAAATCATAACAATACTTACAAAGTTTATTGGCAGGGCCTTGCCCTTGAGCTCCTAGCCAGGAACTGATATATAGTGCGCTGACAATTTGTAGTTCAGTTGCAAAAGAATAGGGGTTAAAAGAGATGTTACACACAGGTTGCTCAAGCCCTTGTGGCTGAGGCAGGGAAATGCAAACTACTGGAAATGACGAAAAGAAAAATTCCAAGCAAGACTCCTAGATCCATGACCATTCTAAGGGACAAGTCTTGTGCTAAAGGACATGAACCTTCATAATCAGAATTAACATAATTAGGTTAATTATAATTTACTCAAGAGAAACATGAAATAGTATTGTCTAGTTACTAATTAGCAATGCCAACAATTGAGTCTACTTCACATTCTACCTCGTCCAGACCCTCGATCAAAAATGTTGTTTAGGTGCTAGTTCTCAAGTTATCGCTCACTTGTTGGCTCTATAATTGTAGGTAGCTCCACATGGCCATCTAGTTAGATCTCACCATCCACACATGCAGCATCGTTCATCAATTGGTTTTATTTCTTAGAACCTTCATTATACCTTGGGTCTCTTCAAGCAAGAAGACAAAGAGTACTATGAAATGCAAACCATGTTTTTTGCCTTCCAGATCCCAGCCGTTTTCTCCTCCTGTACCAGCCATGACAATCCCATAACCTATTAGAACCACATCCCACGGTGACTGGTAGGTATGCATGTTCCTATGGATCTTGAACCCCATGGGCCATAACCACTATTATGAGGATCGTTGTTAGCAAAGCATATTTGGTTATAATTGCAAGATTGACCCCTATGACAAACTGGGGATGGCTGTCACAAGGATATACCCCAAATTCTGTGGTGCACCTGCAAGTAAAGAGGTTAGGGTGCATCATCCTGCACTCAAGTGTCAGGTGTGAGCACTCAATGCAGAAGCTTGGAACCCAAAATTTCAAAATAAGAAGGAATCAAAATAAGGATCTCAGCTCCAAGAGTGCACAACCAGGAATCAATCGAGGAAGCTAGTTAACTAGATACATTGTAGTTGGGAAAAAATTTAAATAATCAAGTGCATGCGAAGGCTATAAACTTTTGTCTATATTTTAGTTGACAGAGCTGATTATAGCTAGTCCATGACAAATTGAATTAACAAAACATTTCAGTTGGATTTATGTATTATATTTAACTATATCAAAATAGTATATTATCTATTGAAAAAAAAGGTTTGCAGTCTTGAACAAAAACAATCACAAATGTCAATCAAACGGAAGTTTCCTCATAAGGTACATGCCAATAAAAACGTGGCTTATATCCTTCTGTTAATTATGCAAATACACATTACATATTCCACGAGAAAGTATGCTTGAAAGATCACAACTTATCAATAAAAATGCTGTACGCCAATACAATCCAAATAAAGAGTGCTGACAAATTTTACATCAACACATGCCTTTTGATAAACATATAATACAAATCCATTGAACTTAGTGATTTAAGCTGTCTTCATGTGTGAAATTTATACCAACAGTCAAAAGAAAGTGAAGGTGCTGCAGTCTTCCTATCCCAGGACCAATGACAAAATTAACCCCCACAAATCTCAAACATAATTTAGTTCCAAGCTACTCATATTTCAAAATCATCAATAAAAAGTTAAAAACCTATCCGTCCGGTAAATTTAAAGCAGATGACAGTCTTACAAAGAATATACATGCACTCCATGGTGCAGGCAATGAAAATTATCTTAAAGGCACTCCAGAAGCTAAAATTCAATAAGTTGAAATGCCTTAACCAATCATCTAAACTTGAGGCTCAAATAGGATGGAAAGAGCAGCCTATATTGTTGTTGATGTCCCAAATGATCTCACAATCGTACTAACTCTTTCAGCAAAAGCACGTGAAGTGATTCTCTTTCCTGGCACGTGGAAAGGATTTGACACAGCATCCACATATGCAGCATGAAACTGTCTGAAGAACTGACCTTATAGAAAAAACAAAACAGGGTTAGGCATATACATTCTTAATTGCTGTGGGCTAAAGTAAATAAAACTTAACACCAACATTTGAGGCAAAAAACACTGAACTTACAACAGTAACTTTGCTGATAATCAAAAAATGCACATCCAAGCATCAAGCAGCAGTCTTCAACATGAACCCATCCATAATGAACCACATCGCATAGATGGAACCATGGCAATAATTCCTAGAAAAAAATAACTTGGCCTACATGCAAATATAAACCTCAAACATATTTCATGATTTAAGATTAAGAGGGATTTCCTTAAAGATGATTACTTTCCATAGATTTGTTAAAATCTATTAAATCTAATGATGTAAAAACACATTTTTTAACCATTTATATGGAAAATAGTTAACCAAATAAGAACACAACTTTGATTAGAAAATTGTAAGAACAACTTACCCATTATCAACTAAATATCTAAACACTCCCTATTCAATAATCAATAGTACATAATATTGTCTCTCCAATAGTATTATGAACGCTTGCACATTGAATTTGTGACTAGAGATGAGGTGAAACGCAAACAATTTTTCCATACTTCTTCCCCACTGAACTTTTTTCAACCCAATACTAACATAGAAAAAGGCCCTGTGTTGTTAATGGGAATTCTTTTCTGCTTGAGATCACAACATTATAGCGTTAAACTTTGAGCATTAAAGGCATACAATTTCTATCGCAAGAGGACAGATTTTACCCTTGATACAAGTGCCATATCAACATTTTAATGGGGCAATAGGATAGTTGTCTAGGTGAATTCTACCTTCAATGTGAGGATACATGAAGTTGATGGCAACTTGATAGTTGGTTCCAGGTGTGTCGGACAAGGAGAGAAGTAGCAAATAATTTATGAATTTAAAATTGTAATTCTTCTTCTTTGTAGAACTGAGAGTTTACAACTTTACACTGAGGGGGGGTTATTAATGTGTTGGAATATTTGTGTCGTTCAAGAAGGATGTTGAAAAATGTCAACACAAATATGTCTGTTTTAGTGTTATAACATGTGACTGCTAGAAAAGTAAAAGGTCAGGAAGTTAAAGTTGAATAAACCAAAATACCTCCTAGGAAAATATAAATTGTAAGATGTGAGGTGATATACAAGAGTGAAAAAGATGTAACGTTGATACAGCAACACTAATAAAAGAATCTTTTATATTTTATCATTAATAAAATATGGAGTTCCTGATGTTCCCCTCGGATAGCACAGTTGGATCCTCTTATCCTACATCACTCACTGTAAGACATTTTCAAGCTTAGCATTGGCACTATCATGGCGATTGATAGTGATGTTGTTGCCTCCTCTGATTTCGACGCTAGCTATGATCTCACTGCTCACGACTCAGTCCACTTCTTTTGTTACAAGGATGTTTCTCCTTATAGAGTTTATGTATATAGTACATAGTCAATGTTCTACCCATTTGGGTTCACTCCCATTAGATTTTTTATTTTGATCTTTCTTTATTTCTTGTCTTTGGAGATGCCCTAAACACTCCATTGCTCTTATTACTTGTACATTAATGTCCCATTGACCTACTTTGGTCACTTGTGGACATTAATATACTTTCATCTCATTTCATTTCTCTACTTCTATTGTTTATTGACTCTTGAGTGTGTGCAATCCCTAAAATTAAAAGGTTTGCAAAGAGTGGTTGGGATTGATTGGAGTGGGATTCATTCCATGTGATGAACAAATTTTCTAGGGGGACAGGATAACTGGGTTAAAACTAAACTATTTAATGCAGATGTTTTTGAATAATTGGATGTTACTACTTTTCAAAAATCCAAAATTTGTATGCCAAAGATATAAAATAATAAAGATTTACACACATCAAGTTGTAGAGTTCATCTATCTATCAAATTTTCATAGACAATGCCTTTTATGGGCACCATGAATATTAAGCAAGAAGTGACATTTTTAAAATTGCTTAAGTTTCATGAGTTGGAATAGTGTGTGCACAGTGGAAGTTTAGACCAATTGTATAAATAGATTATTTCTAGATATAATAAATTATAATAGATGTGTGACAAGAACGTTTTAGGTGGCAATATTCTGCTCCTTCACACAAAATCTGGGAAGAAGATTTGCATTTAATTCTTTTAAGTGAGAAAAGGCAATTTCAAAATTTTACACATTCATAAATTCATTTTCAATAATCTATTAAAAATAGCCCGTAAGCATATGTATGTCAACATTGTTTTTGAATCTGGCCAAACTGGAACCAGAACGAACCAATTCAGCCAGTTTGACCCTAAAGGATAATGGACCAGCCCTTGAACCAGTTCTGTATCAAACCAGTCCGACTGATCAATTCAACCAGTTCTGCTCTGACCCTGCCTAGGCCCACCCATGGCAAAAACACAGAACAATAAACAAAAAAACTGCAAAACACCCTATATGGCTCAGACATGGATGGTGAAGAATATGGCATTAATTGAATAGAAGGTGTATGATGTGGTTCCTACAACTCAATAGTAGAAGAATTTTGTGAAACTCAAGCTCTGACATAGCATCAGAAAATAAATCAACAAATGGTGCAGGACTAGTTCCTGTGAAATAATAGTTGCAAGTGGATCAAGGTGACTTGCAGCTGGTAATGAAGCCTCATAGTATCCCAGGCTTGTTCTCACTGATTTCATCTTACAGTCAATGGGAGTAACAATACCCTAACCATATTTACCAAGTCCACCTCCTATATAACCCATTTGACAAAGTAAATTGGAACCAATACTTCTAGTACAGTTCTTGAAGTCTACTCATGATTAGTCAACAATGCATACGAAGAAGTCGCATAAGAAGAGTGTTACATATCCTTTTGCAAGAAGTCAGTTACCTCTTCCTTCTCATTCATAAGTTTTTAGGAAGCAAGATTAAAGGTTTCATCCATCTCAATAATACAGGGTGTCCATCTATCAACAAGCGCGTCATACTTCTCAAAAGCTAGAATTCAACAAGTGACTCGTACTTCTCCAAAGCAAAGATTTGCAATTTGCTAATGCAATCCTCTAATATACCTTTAGTACTTCTCAAAACCTTGCACAAGGTTCTGATTAGATCTGCAGAGTCTGGATGCACTTGCTCTTATTGATCAATTGTTGATGCAGGAGATCATAATTGCATCAATTCATGATATTTGTCAAAAAGACTAACAATATCATCCTGAAGTGGGCTAGCTTCCTCACAAAGCTAAGAACAGAGTCCAGCAAAAAATTGACCTCATCTTGTAGTGCGGTAATAGTTTCGTGCAATGAATAAACATGCTTCTTAAGCCTTGTACTATCATTCTGCAACCAGGCAATATTACCTTGTTGATTGGTATTAATATCCTGCAGAGACTCAACCTACTTAGCAAGTTTGGTAATGGTGCCTTGTAAATAAGTAAGCTGCTTTCATCTTTCCTTTTCTTCATAGAGATTTCGAAGATCCAATACTTCTAAGTTCTTCTTCATCAAGATCAAAGTCAACCATGATGGAAAACAGAAAGGTATTTTGCATTAATCAATATGGTGAGCAAGAGTGCAGAATGTCTAAGCAAAGTGCACAAAGTGTGAGGCTCCCCATGTGAAGAATTATTATAGCAGCATCTTCAACAACCAATAAAAGATTACTCCATTTAAAGCAAAAAACTGAACTCAGATCAGATCTGAAACAGAAGAGACAGCTGAAACCCTGTTGTATAATCGAGTTACACAAAATAGACCGTGCACTGCCCTAGATACAGATTCCACTGAAAACCTAATAAAAATGGCTGAACATAGGTCAGCATGTTCCCTAGGCACAAAAGAAGTTCTACTAATAAACCGTGCCCCAAAAGAATTCCACAGAAACATAATAAGAGCACATGTGGCCATGTAGGGCACAGGAAAAAAACTAACAGCAGTGCACTGCAAAATAATAGATCCAAATGCAATACCAAAACACCGTAGAAATAGACACTAGATGCTGACAATGGCAAATAGAAACATATAGCAGCTGAAACAAGACATGATCTGGACAAATATTGGACAAACAGAACTGCAGTTTCCAGATAAAACCCTAGTTGTAGGCTAAGTAACAGGGTTTGGTGAATTCCGTTGATGAGATTCAAAATTTGCTGATTTTCAAAAGAATCTTAAAATTTGTTTCAATTTGCCCAATAAATCGAGGAATAATAGAACGACTCCAAGGTGAATTCCAGGACGAATTTTATTAGGGTTTGCTGTTTTTGTTGTTTAATGGGAAAAACGAAAAAAAATTTAAAAAATATTAAAACCCTTATATCTAAGTTACAAATTATGAGCTCTGTCACCCATGTTCATTCTCGAGCTCAAGACACCACTGTCCGAGGAGCATTATTATCATCGTTCTCCTTCCATTGGTTCATGACCTCGTCCATCTCATGGCTAGCTGGTTCGTCATGCAATGATTGGGATTGCAGTGTGCACACAGCCTACAGGTGAACTCATAGAGTCATACCCTCCTCTCACAACCCACTAGTTCTACTTCTCATAGCCAACTCTCTCTATCTGAAGCTTCACACTGGTCAATGGCAACAGTGACTCGTGACTGTTGCCAGCTAGTAGGTGCCACTACTACAACCTACATCATACAGTCATTCTCCATTTGGCATTGAACTGCAGTATGCAACTCACGCCGTGCCTCGTATATGTTGTATGTTATATTTTATATGTGTAAAGCATTTGTGGAGCAACATTGAGGGAAATGCATGCAAGATAAACTTAATGTTATCTCTGATCTAGCCATATCACCGGAATGGTTGGATCCTAACAACAACAATTACTTCTGGGCCCTAGGCATTGGCCAAGGAAATCAAAGTAGTTGTTACAAGCTTTGGATGGATTTGAAACAAGCTTTCACCGCCAATTCTATTATCCAACCTGCACTCTAGCTATGTCGAACGTCTATGAATACATTGTATTTACTTTAGTTGTAGCCAACTACTGTCAAGGTCTTGTTATCACACAAAGTGTAGCTACCCACTAAAGGTATCCTATCCGAGACGGTAGAGGTGAGGTAGTTAACCGGTGACACCACAAGGGCCTCGTCCACTACGGATGAAGGCTAGTTGTCACACCGGATGGGCTCTTGTTGCTTTAGATCAATCCGGAGAATGATCAAGGGGGAGACCCTACTAGCCTAAGATGGCTAACGCACCTACTCAAGACACTCCTAGGGTTATGCAATGAATGAAAGAGGAGAGATCATGAGTGAGGCAAACTAGATCTAGGGGAAAGATGTGGTATAGAAATTAGGGCAAAGTTGGGGATGCTTAGCAAATAGGGAAAATGACCCAACTTGATTGGAAAAGTACCACAAAGAGTTTAGGAACGTAGATCTAGAGAGATCCAGCCACACACAATAGAAACCTAAAGGGACCCACCTAGGGTTTATGCAAAGTGGACACGGTGGACCCAAAAAGGTAGATCAAGGCAAGGAATGACAAGATCGGGATGCTTGAAGGATAGATCTATGATAAAAAAGTGGGTTCAAGCATACCCACCTAATAGATCTGAAGTTTTGGCCACCCACCCAAAGGGGGCGCCCCCACCTAGAGAGACTAGTGTTAGAACCCAGGGCAAATGGAGCCCAATTCTTATGAAATTCGAGATCTATGATTTATTCAACAATCTCCAAGTGGGTTTTGATGGCCGTCATCAAAAACTCACAGAATTTATCAGATCTACAATACTAAGGTTTGAAAGAAAGGGATTTGATTGACAATTGGATGAAAATAACGAAAAACAATACTAACCTTGCAGATCATACTTGAAAATACTTGCGGCTGCCTTGAATGTCGATGATCCTTCCACTTAGTTACAATTTCAAGCAAGATCCGACATGAAACGAAAGAAAGACGCCCAGTGAAGGTAATGCGCCCCCTCTTCTCCACCTGCAAAATCAAACTACCAAAGTGAGATTTGTTCACGAATTAAAAAGATAAGCTACGTACGTCATCTACAGAAAGAAATTCAATGCACAAAGTAACAATTGAAAACTCCCTAAAGATGAAGCGATTTGCTCGGAAGACGATGCAAGGCGCCTTAGCAATCTCCTCCAACCAATTCACTACCCTGCAAAAGATCAATACGGCCTTCACAGAAAAATATTTGTTTGCATGCAAGATCCACTGAAATGTCTAAGCAAGAGGCATAACAATCACATCCAAGTACATTCACAAAGCTTCCAAGAGTTTGCAAAAGTTTTCTTGTATTCAATATTCTCAGAGCCAAAAGTCCCTTTCCAAATGAGAGTCTCAATATATAGGTTTCTCAAGTACATAAAACCTAGATCCAAAAAGATCAAGGGTCAAGATCATAAGATAATATCAATCTAATCAACGGCTAAGATTATCCAAATACATCATACACGGATCAAATCAATAATAGAGGGGGGCACACCACTAGAATTGCCCAATGGGAGGTGCACCACATAAAAAATGGCAAATACCACAAGGTAGCACATGTTGGGGCTAGGAGGTTATAACATCCTTCACTGGCATGTCCCCATGGCACAACAACAAGGTGTCGTGGAAAATAATATCAAAGAGTGATAAAAATCACTAGGACGTCTCCCTCAAAAATACATCAAAATGCCCTCAATCCGAAGAAATCAAAGAAGTGTGGACCCCAGGTGAAGTGAAGTTGATGCCAGATGATGAAGGTGACCCAAGCACTGTGCCTTGAACCAATTCCATGCCATTTCTTTGCCTCATTTTCCCAAATCGATTTCCTCATTAACCATTTTTCATCATCAAAATGCTGCCTTGGGAACATAAAACTACCAATATCTCACCGAGGACCAAAACCTGAAGCCAAATGACTGCATGGATGGGTCTGGCACCATAGTAGTATGGTACAATCGATTGGCTACACCCCAAGATTCCCTCTGGCACCCTAGGATATATCATTGTTATCTGCAATGTGTTTTATTTTTAATTTCCCAAGGAAAATCTGTTGTAAAATGCCTAAAAGACCCATATCTCTCTTATAACTGCCCAAAACTGAAAATTGGCTACACTAATGGACTTAGAACGTCCAAATCAACTAGGAATGAGTACCCATACACCATATGTCCACAAAGATACGTTAGAGGCCCCATCCATGTTAGAACAATAAAATTAATAAAGCCTGTAAACATTGATAATCATAAAAATAATACAAACCATCATAGTAAACCGCCATCTGAAGCATGAATATGTCTAATCGGCATTGATAGACCATAAATAATCATCATCCACAACCATCGGTCTAAAACTCATCCCAGATCCTGCTCCTGGCTTGGTCAACACTAGGTTGACCAGGTCAAGGTTGATCAAATGATGACCCAAATGCTAAACTCTGATACTGTAAGGTACAAATGGACATGCATGCTCAATTATCTATGCTAACAGTGAGACTCAAGTACAAATAGCTTTTCTTGGCGATTATAAGCACAATATATATATAATCTAAATCAAAATAATTAGTTGCTTTAAACAAGAACCTCCACTGTCTACTCATTTATAGATTTAGCCATTTTGCTAGTCAAGGGTTAAGGTGAATGAAAGCAAGTAAGGCCAAGGGAATGACTTGACACTCGACACTATAAGCATATAGGCTAAAGGACAAGGGAATCCACACAACACATAAGTTAGACCAGGTGAACAACAGGGAATGGCAGTGTCTAACAAATAGGTGGAATGATGAAAAGGCTATGCTAGACTCTAAACAAGCAACCCTTTTAGCAATTTATTTGCACAGCAATATACAATAGTTAACCTCTAGAGGTAGGTGCCCTGGTAAGCCTTTTGGGCTTCCAGAAAATGACAAAGACATGACCTTTGGGGGCCAGTCCCACCTTGTTTCCCTGTGGAGACAAATGAGTCGTACATTATACAATGAATGAGTGCTCATCCTCTTGCCATCAACTTTTAAGCATTTATTTCACTTTTACACAAGGTAATAGCCAACCTACAAAGGCAGGTGCCCTGGAAATACTTCTGGGCTCCAAAAAATGACTAAGGCCTAGCCCCGCTGCCAACGAGCATCCATAGCCCCGAAGGGTTTTCCTCACCCCGTTGCCCTTGTGGGGGCAAATGAGCCTTACATCATACAATGGATGAGTCCGCATCCTTTGGCCACTAACTATTTTATAACATTTATACTTTATTTGCAACAATCTACAGACACTTTTGTTTTGTTGGTAGGGAATCCATTTGGAATAACTTTAAGCTTCGATGCCTTAGTGTCTAAAGACAATCTTTGGTAAGAATACTTGTGTTCAAGACCTAAAGGTAGACCATCCCTGTGACAAGCATCACAGAAACCAACACCAAGACACAATTTAGACATGGAGACCTATTCCAACATAGAGGTGAAGATGGAGGAAATCCTAGATGTCACTAGTCAAGTTACAAGTCAAGGTTAATCAACAACAAGGGAAGGCAATGGATGGATGAAGACAGTGAAGATGGTGCCAAGACTACCAAGTTGTGTCCCTAAAGGGAAATGACCAAATCCATACTACAAGCAAGGCAAGGCCAATGAATATACAAAGGAATCTCTTGGACATAACAGCTAAATCATTTATACTTTAGATTCCAAGTAAAACCAAAATAAAGTATCGCCAACATACAACCATTTTCAACTAAGTCTCACTGCTAAAATAGACAACAGAGCAACATCAAAGTCCATATGCACACAACCATAATATCACCTGGGTCATATACCTGCACTGGATGTGAAACAAATCTAAGGATCACTGAAACAACTGCTGCTGCTACATATCATGGGCACTATTATAATCTCTGCTTTGGGTCATGAAAAATGACTAACTCGATCATCGAATCTGAGGTCATGAGGCTCAATCATGGCATAGAACAGGTCAATCTAAATGCTCTAGATCTGCTGAAAGTGGGAGATCATCAACTGGTGGCTCATCATTGGTTGATCTCATAGTAAAGGACTGGCTCAAAGAACTGCTCATGAACAAAAGTAGCCCAACTACTATATATGTGACAACATTTGGCTCCAACTAGGACAGGTGCTTTAAGGGAGATAGCACATGAGAACCTCAGATATCTCTAGTACGCAGCAACACTCATCCAATCATCAAATATGCACCTGATCTACTGCTCCATCTTTAGTAAAGCCTATTTTTGCGCATGATGGAAACAACACTACCCAGCAGTATATGTGGCATAATATGAAATAAAAATAAAATGAGGGAAATACGATACAGAAAAGTAAATGTGGAAATATCACTGTAAAAAAGTAAAGTGCTAAGATAAAACAACTAATCTAAGAATTGTCAAGCAGTTGCAGAGTCTATTAAGGAGAACTAAGTCAAAGGACAAAACAAGGGCCAGACTCAATGGCCTAGAAGACTTGACTGACAACAAAAAGGACTCAAAGACTCAGGACCATGCAACATTGAAGACTCAATCCTACTACTCAAAAGAGCTTATTCAAAATCCTACTCTAAACTAAACAGGAGAGAAAGATTTCGCTAAGTCATACAGGGAATATAATCCCGTAGACTACTTTCATGAACAGGGATACGAAACTGATGTCCATTCGCAGAGGATAAATAATAAAACTTTTCGTCTATACGTTCCACTGTGAACGGGCCAACCCATAAATCAACATACTCTCTAGAAATGCAAAAATAATTTGCATTCCTCAAGACAACTCTATCACCATGGTCAAACTACCTTCGGTTTACCGTGGAAGGTATAACTTGGATATCTCATATAGTATCCAAAGGCACATCAGCATTCCCTCGTGGATAAGGATGCTCTATGCTACAGTTGAGTATGGGATCAATGGTATTAACTCCAGCAAGATCTTCCTCATGCGGTAAGGAAATGCTCCCCACTAATATTTGATGGATCCTATTTCTCTCCATGAACTTAGTACTTCTTTTTTTAGACTTCGAGCGTATTGCTTTGTGCATCATTTGCAATCAACAAATCTCTAAAGGTGTTTCTTAACAATGTGTGAATGGGATAGGTGGAAGAAATTTCCTCATGATAAGTATTAGATCCTTCTCATAAAGGGACAAGCACTGAAAAGGATGTCATGTCAGAATGGTGCCTTCTTCTTCAGAATGAGGATTCTCTCATGGTAAAAGGAAACTAGGGAAGTTTGGAAAATTGGTCATTATGGGAAGAGTATCCGAAGTTTGTTGGTCAGTGGTAGGCCCTGAAAGGGGTGAAGGTGGGTCATCAAGATGAATAATTTCTCTATCATTGGGCATATTATTGCTCTACCACCAATAAATTGGTGGAAGGCCCTATTGTGCCTTATCCTGATTGACCTTCATATTAATAGTGTACTCCCTCAACATTCTAAAGCTTCTTTGTTCAGGAGGGGGTATAAGGTCTTCTACCAGCGTTTTCTTGTTTCTCCTGACAACCTCAATCTTTGTTCTAGTCTTCATGTGGAATAGTCATATGCAGATCAATGCCTCCAAATCCTAGAGTGGGATCATGAAGGCGGCTAGAAACATCAAAGCCTCCTGTGCTATCAACAATCGTCAAATCATGAGTGTTTTCATGAGAGACTTCAGACATCATCAACTCATGATCAGACCTTCGAATAAAATTCTGGAGATCCCTTTCTTCTTCTGATGAATTGGGTTCCCGAAAAGATCTCCAAATACTCTCCATGTCATGTTCACTTCCTGGTGAACTATTATCTCCTTCCATAACCATGAACACACCATCAGGAAACAACTCACTCTGGCCATATGATTCTTGACCCCATCTTCATATCGCTCTAAATGTCCACCATAGAAAGGCTCATAGTAAATCCTTACCATTGCTCCATCAGAATTAGGAATAGTGGCATATGATAAGTCCATCTGTAACTGGCCACCTAATCATGCTAACCATTTTCGACTAAGAAGCATCCCATAAACTGGGGGAAATCAACTAATACAACATCCATGAGAGTAGATATGCCCGAGGATTCTTGATCAATCCAAAAACATGGACATGCCTTGAATCCATTCCACACACATTCTTATAAGGTCTAGTGATTTGCAACCCCATGGCCTTCATGATACTTTAGGGCATTACATTCATGACGGCTCCAGAGTCGATCATACAATTGTGTAATAGGAGCTCACCAACGTGAAGAGTAAGATAGAAAGGTTCATTCCCTCCATTCTTTCTCTCATATAACGTTGCCCTAATCTCAATTGAAGGACCCTCTTCCTCCTTGAGTGCAACATTCAAAGGTGGACTAGGAAGAGGTTCAACAACGCTGCCATTTTGGCTAACTACGAGAATGCTATCAAAGAATTCACTCACTTGATTCTTTACGGACAAAATCTTTATTAACTAAGTCAGGGGAATATTTTGGGTGATCTTGTCCAATTCCTTTCCAATGTTAATATTCAAATCATACTCAGCAGGAATTTGATCCAACTCTCTCTTCATCCTTCTTTTCTTCCAATTTCCGATCAAGAAAAGGAAAAGACCTTTCCCTACCTATCTCCCTCTTATAGATTTGAACTATGGGTCTATTGATCTCATATATTTGCTCTAAAGGGCTGATGTGGCATGTACCGATGGGATCATCCTGACTATTATCCTCCATATCAAATAGAACCTAAGTTACCAGAAACTTCTAGGAAGGGGAGGGGAAACACCGCTCCTCGTTTCGGAAACTGAAACTGAGGAGATACGGCTTGGAAACGCCACTGAAATGTTTCCAAGCCATATCCAAAAATCAGAAACATTTCCAGTCGTTTCCTGAAATGTTTCCAGAGTTTCCAGTCGTTTCCTGAAATGTTTCCAATAGTTTCCTGGTTTTCCTAAACATTTCAGCTACTACAGGGGAATGTTTTTTACTAGAAATAGTGATTTTTTGACATGAGAATAAACAAATAAATAACCTGAAAGGAAAACTATAAAACCATAACCGTAAATTGAACCTCAAAACTTAAATATAAAGCCTCAAAGCTTATAAATCAAGAGCAAAACCTTAATCATAAATTGGTGAATGGTAATTTGACATTTTATGTCTCATTGATTTTGTTTCATTGTAATCTTCCAGAATTGATAGAGGCTTACCGTTGGTTCAAAAAATCATTGATTTGTGGACATTTTATTGTATCAAATGCTTGTCTACTATAGTGTTAGTTTCACAACCTAGTGTAGAAGTATAATGACTTTTTTATTTCCAGTTTTTTAGCCAATTCCTAACAACTTCGTTTTAAATAAACCCCAATGACTTGCATATGTGATAAAACAACTTGCATATCAAAAATGATAAAACAGTAGCTTTAGCCATACAAAATAGTGTACTAATTTATGAAGGGTTACATAAACGAACACATATTTCCAATAATCTTCCAAAAAACTTCAATTTTCTTCTTTTCCTTTTTGAATTAGTATGAACCCTTGACCTATGGCCTTATTTACTCCATTGCTAGTACACTCATATCCATATCCTTATGTTGTGGAGAGAATTATGATGGTGCGTCGTTTAGCCAGTTCTCCATATGATATGCATGTGCTATTTTAATCTTATTTCAAGCATTTTTATTAGGATAAACCATAAAACGTAAAGAACATATCCAAGGAAACTCATTGGTGTCTAGAGATAGTATTATGGCATAGAATGCAATATTGCATGTCATCATAGTCACACCTAAGTTGCACTAAAACATGAGCTCACTTATTTATACTTGAGTGCTTAATTTTATCCCCTTAAAACATGGTTGATTATGTCAAATTTGAATATCCAAGTCGGTTGCAAATCATAGACCATCATGTGAATTTAGTCTCTTTATGAGCCAGTCGGTTAGTCACTTTTTGAACCAGTATATTGGTCAATTGACTCACTTGCCTAGTTGATTGTCTCGTCAGTGAGTGGACCAACCCAATTACAACATAGTTGAGTCTCTGGCTTACATCAAAAATTGTGTTTAATCACAAATTTTAACACTTTTATAGAGGTGCAATCAGCGTAATATTTGTTAGATGGTAACATTTGGATACATCCATCAAGTAATTTTAGAGTTTGAAATCGATGTTTAGAAGTAGTTGACATGTTCCTGTTTAAATGTTATCCAGTGGGTGCCTTATCTATGGCACTTGAGATAGAAGAATACTGTTTAAGACAATATTTGAGTTTGCTAATTTTAATTGTTATAAATGACATGACTACCTTTAAATCTAATTGATGAATGGTAATCTAAAGTATGTATGTCTCGTGGCCTTATATATATAAGATTGTTGTCGTTTCCTTCCCGTATTGTATCCGACATTTTTCAAAATTTGTCGTATCTGTTTCCCTCCTCGTATCCGTATCCGTTTCAATGCAACTTAGAATAGAACTCTACCAAAGATTTCATCAAAATCATCAGTGAATTTAATCTTCTTTGGTGAATCTTCTTCTTCATTCTTCGTGAGGATAGTAATCAAGATCCTCCTGCCCTTGTTCTCTAGTCCAATTAACTGCATTGGGATCGGGGGTGCTTGATTCACAAGATTCTTTCTTAAGTTGTCGTTCATGGGTCTCTTTTGAGAGTTCCAATAAGGTTTAGGTTCATATTGATTCCTATACCTATCGGACTCCCTGCCCCTAGCTAGGTCCCTTGTGATCAAAGCCAAATTTGTTATCATCTCTTACATGTTTTCCAACATAGCAACCGGTTCATTAGATGGTTCTTTAATTTTCTTAGTTCGTGACTCTGTTTTAGGCGATGAAGGACCATAGGAGTCGAAGAAATTTGCTTGCCCATAGACACGGTATTTGCTTCAACTTTCTTTGGATTGTCTTGGGCAATCTTTAGGTCAGTCGGGTTCTTCTCTTTTAAGTGATAACCAAGCCATCCATCAAATGCGTTTAGATAAAGAATCAGGAGTGCTTGGTCTTTAGGTCTGATAGTATCAGATACACTTGCTACAATTTTATCAAACCTATGGTTAAATTCTTGGACAATTTCATTTTCCTTGTTTTTTATTTCAAAAAGTCAGTTCAGAAGGAATCTGCCATCCAGCTTCGCTTACCATTGACCCTTTAGGATACTGACGAAGCAGGCAACCTATCCAACCATCTATGGGCGTCACCTTCTAACGAACACAAAAGGCCCCTCATGTACACATCCTCCTCCTCACCACCGTAAGCTTCCATGTGTGACCACGCGGCATCTATATGGTCTTTGATGGTGGTTGCACAATTGCCAGGGAATTTAGGAATACTCTTGAAATATTTATCTAGCATGTCATGGGGCGACCCAGCTATTTGGGAAAGGTCAAAAGGCAAGGCCTTGGCCTTATTACCAAAGGTTCATGGTTGGTTAGCGTTTGTGGTCATATGAGCCATTGAATTAGGTTGGGAAACTAGAATAGAAAGAGAAACTTGATTGGAGGATGGATCAAGATTCACAGGTGCAGAATCCGGACTAGTAGAAGGAGAACCTGAGAGATGATTAGGACACCTAGTGGAATTAGCAATTTTCCAAAAGAAAGTTGCGGACTGTGCTTTTGGATCTTTACGACTTGAGTTCCTTTTATAAGTGATAGGGATTCCTTCAATTAAATTAGATCGTAAGGATGGGTCTGGGATCGCTCCTCATAGGAGTCACGTTGTGGAGTCGCCAGGTGAGATACTAAATGAACTCAACGAAATAAATGTCATTGGGGAAGTTTGATGCGAGAGAGAAACAAATGAATGTAGAATTAGGCAAAGGGGAACACATTCACTTAACTTAATCCTGATGCGATATGATTCAAAAGATAAGAGTGAAAAAACAATCGCAGACACCAGAGGTAAGCCTCTACCGACAATGACCCCAAAAGATGTTATCACACAACATGTAGCTACCCACTAAAGGTATCATATCCGGGATGATAGAGGTGAAGTAGCTAACTGGTGACACTGTAAGGGCCTCGTCCACTATGGATGAAGGGTAGTTGTCACACCAGACAAGTGCTTGTCGCTTTAGATCAATCTGGAGAATGATCAAGGGGGAGACCCTACTAGCCTAAGAAGGCTAACGCGCCTACTCAAGACAGTCCTAGGGTTATGCAATGAATGAAAAGGGAGAGATAATGAGTGAGGGAAACTAGATCTAGGGGGAAAATGTGGTATAGAAGTTAAAGCTAAGTTGGGTCATTTTCCCTATTTACTAAGCCTTCCCAACTTGGCCCTAACTTCTATACCACATCTTTCCGCTAGATCTAGTTTCCCTCACTCATTATCTCTCCTCTTTCATTCATTGCATAGCCCTAGGAGTGTCTTGAGCAGGTGCGTTGGCCTTCTTAGGCTAGTAGGGTCTCCCCCTTAATCATTCTCTTGATTGATCTAAAGCGACAAGAGCCTGTTCGGTGTGACAACTACCCTACATCCGTAGTGGACGAGGCCCTTGCGGTGTCACCGGTTAGCTACCTCACCTCTATCGTCCCGGATAGGATACTACCTTTAGTGGGTTAGCTACTTTTTGTGTGATAACAGGCCTTATGGCCATGACTAGAGATCAGTCTAGCATGCAACTCTTGTGGTCTTTGGACCATTTTATTAAATAAAATTCCTTTTATTTCTAGCAAAAAAGATTAAAATCTATATCCATCTATGTAACTGGACATAGCCTTTAGGGTTGAAGTGTCCCATGTCCACGTGTCGAACATAGACAAGTCCTGACATGGTGTTGAACATGTGTTTTGGGCATATCATGTTTCAAGACACTTCTAAAACATGTGTCCAACACCGTGTCAAGATGTGTCCTCACCTGTGAGAACCATGTCCCAAAAAGAGGACACTTTTAACCTCATTCATTCACATTTTTCAATGAGGCTTGCGCTTTAAGAGTGGTTTTTTTGCAGGTGAAGAGCATTAAAAGGTTTTCCAAGGGTTTGCAAGTGAATTGAGGGTAGATTTTAGTGGGAGCGTTCCAAGTTTTCCAGCAGGCAGCAAGAAGAATGTCTCGTTAGCAAGGGCAAAGGATAGGGAAAAATATCCTAGTTGGTGTCTCCTCATCTCCACATCCAAACTTGAAATTATCTAATGCTGCTACTACTCCATCTTCTACTAGTGGAGTTGTTGGTGTTGCATATAACACAGTATTAGCAAGACAGCAGGCCCAAGACCAGAAATACCCCTTGTGGAAGCATGTAACAAGGAAATCAAGGCCTGGGGCAAAGTTGGGTGGGGGAGGGAATGGGTCTATGAGTCTATCATTGACATATGCATTGTGATTTGTGAATGTGTTGTGTGTATTGATTCTAATTTCTATTGAATATGTGTAAATGTTCTAGTTTCTAAAAAACATTGGATCTATATATATATATATCGTGTCCTTAGTGTACTGATTCTGGGGGTCGTGTCCATGTTGGATACTCGTATTCCTGTGTCCTTCATGTCTTGTGTCCTCGTGTCAGGTGACTTAGATATGTATATAAATAGATTGAAATTTTTGAAATATGTAGATGGATGAACTTAATGGTGAGTTTTATCTGAATCTCATCAAGAAATTTGAATTTTATCCGAATTTCATTGTCCCTAAATTCTAACTAGAACTCAAACCATCTGACATAGGTTGTAGGTTAAAATTTTGGGCATATATAGTTCCTAGGGCCTAAACAATCTGCAGAACATATCTGAATGGAGGGTTTGAATTGCCCTTCATGGTCCTCTCAAAAATACCCAGAATAAAAAATTTATAAAAAAGATAAAAAGAAGTCAGAAGTAGACAACACTAAATTGCTCCCTAAACAACTTCAAAATTGATCCATAAATTTACTTACTGTCTCTATTTTCCTATGTTGCACAAGTTTCTAGAACATGGGAACTTTGGGAACGTGGGAACAAACTTTGGATACGACTACAGGTTTCTGCCAAATTTACAGGAAACGACAGATTGGGAACGGCAATAAAATATATTAAAAAATTAAAAATATAAATTCATATATTGGAAAAATAAATTAATAATATAACAGCACTATTACAAAGTGTAAACTATAAATATTAAATAATGACAAGTTTTATATATCTATATACATAAAATTAGACTAAGACTAAATGGTAAAACTTAACAAAAAAAAAATTATTTATGATTTAATATTTTATAGATGAAGAGAGATGGGAAAGAATTAAAAATAAAAAATTAAGAAAAGTTAAAACTTAAGTTTTAAAATAAAAAACTTAAAAGCAATACAAAAGCAAAAAATCTTAAAAGCAATGCGACAAATCCCATTGTAAAACTCATTTAACAACCAATCTGTTAAAAGAAGCTATATTAGTATTTTATAACCATCAAGGCCACTGTAATTTAAGGAGTTTTACCAATGGACATATTCCATAAACCAAAGATACCGCATAAACCAGAGATGCCGCTAAAACCAAGCTATATGCAAAGTTGGAAACATGAAAATGTTTTTTCAATGTTAATCATTTCATAAATTAATCAATTAAAAAATAATTTATAAAAAATTTTAAAACAATATACTTGCTCGCTGGCTCGGCTTAGTTGCTCCAACGTTTAGCTTGTTGTATGTATGCCCAAATTACAACACTGCTACTCTAAATTCTCCCAAATGATAGCTCTTTCACTTCGGTTAGGCCTTGAATTCCAGCCAAGTCGCTCAACTCTACACGCTCGGCTCACTCCAGCGATTGCTCAACTGAGAAATAAAAAATACACGCTCGGCTCACTCCAGCGATTGCTCAACTGAGAAATCAGAAATCACTTTTGTCGTCCCTAAAATCTCAACTACTGCTCACTGTGCTCAGTGACTGCTCAACCCTCGGCGACTAACCCTCTAGCAATTAACTGCTAACGCCACCAGTGACCAGACCTATGATTGTGTGTTGATTAAACGTGAAGGGAGTGTATTTTCAGCTGCAAAAATTGGTGGGAGATTTTGCCCGCCACATATATTTATTTTGGGTTGCGAGCTTAGACAAGGAGTTGGTGGCCGTTCCGGTCGCTTTAGGGAACGTGTACCCGTTACCAAATATTGAAATGTCAATTTTGAAGTTCCAAAGTTCCCCATTTTTTTGGGTCGAAATTCCCTAAACGTTCCGAAGTTCTAGAAACCGTTCCCAGTGAATTCGAGACGTTTCGTTCCGATTCCCAAGTTCCTAGGAACGCGGGAACTTCTGAAACGAGTTTCTCAAAACATGGGAACCATTCCCGTGCAACATAGCTATTTTCAGTGTTTTATAGAAAGCTCTATTCTTAAAAATGGCTAGAAAGCCTCAGTTCTCAAAATAGCCTGCACACAACAACGAAAATGATAATCAATATTTTGAGTAAGTTTCTCTGTTGCTCTCACCAGGCAGGGGCACAAGCAACCAGTGGTTGGGCCAATAAAATACAAGACTCTACAAATACTCTGTCTCTGAGAACTGTGTCTTCAGATCTGGTCCACTGCTCTATCCTCTACAATATAAACAGATAATCTGTCAAAGTTGAGATCAAAGCCTTAATGTGAATGAATGGGGTAGCTTATAAGGAAGTGTTCAGCTATGGTTACTATGTTCGCGTTACTGGCTTACCATACCCAAGGCCAATGCTCAACAACGGAGCCAGCCTACTCGATCAGCTGAAACATGCTCTAAATTGAAAACTTCGATGGATACCGTACGTACATCTCCTCTTGTAATTTGTTATCAGTTCAAACCTAGTAATTAATAATATGCATGGCTTGGAGGTGATGCCAGAATCACTGTCCTTTAATGTATTCGAAAGCATTATGTTATATGTTCATTTCTGCTTCACTAAGGCTGAGTTTATTGAATGCAAAGTTTCCGACAAATTTTCCTTTTCTTATGGTGCTAACACCATAACAAGATGATTGTGTGTTACAAATATCGTGTCAGCAAATATATCGCTGAGGGTCCAAAAATAAATTATCGGATTTATCGGCAAAAATGTTGGCAAACATCGGCAATATATCGGCAAAACATAAATCAAATTTTTTAACATCTAAAGCAACAAGAACATCAATAAACACAATGCCAAATGAATATGAAAAGAAAATCGATAAGGTAATCGCTTTGGTAATAGCTCTACCTCTAGAGCTCGAAGGCCCTAGCAGTTGTAGGGGTTGTAGTGGACTCTATGTATATCTTAAATTGCTATGTATGTATATGTATATTTTAAATTAATAAATGAGCAAGGACATTTAAAAAACTGAATGTGAAACATAGTTCATAAATCATACATGTCGATCAATAATTGCCTATATTGAGTTTCTAATCATCAATAGCACCCTATGCCTCCCTCCTCTAGGCTCTAGTCCTTGCCTCTACCTTGAATCTCAAAGTTGATCCTCCAAGGACATTAGTCAACAACTCAACACCTTACAATTTTGATATAACTTCCTAATCCACTGGTTAAAATAAGGGAGAAAAAACTTCCCATGCCTAATAAGTTATTTTGCTTGAGCGAAGAGTACATTTTTATTAAGGTCATGACAGAGGAGTTCAACCATCAACACGACCAACATCAAAGTGCATAGATGGGTTGATGTTCTTGATTAAATGTCAATCCCATACCCCCATACATGATAGAATCTGGTGGAAACTTTGCAATCCTGAAATCCTGAAAACTATTGAGTGTATTCAATTCTTAATGGGATCTAAAATTCTACTTTTTGCATATGAAGTCCTACAAGATTGGAACAACTCTCAAACATCCTGAAAATATTAATGGTAATGTTAAAAATTTAAGTAAAATGATAGAAAATGAAAGATAAGGAAAATGTTAAACATTACCATTTAATATTACCAATTACTACTGAACCAGGCAACATTTTTTTAAAGGGCATGACAAAAACAATTCTCGAACTGCGGCAAATGTCCAAAAAGAGGGCAAAAAATTGCGATTGTTTCAAAAAATCGCAATAAAATCGGGTAAAAATCACCAAAATAACGAGGAAAATATCGGTCGATATATTACCGACATATCGCCAAGGGGTTGGCATCACGATATATCACAATGTTGTCGATATATCGGCGATGTTTGTAACACGTTCAGCCAGAAAAATTTTGTCCATTCATTTAGCTATAGCGAATCATGAATCTAATATGAATGTAATGCATTGATGATGTTAAAAGGACAATGATATGATAAATTTTGAATAACCATTCCTGCTATGTATTTTAGTGGCCATTAATTAGTATGAAACCTGTTTTGAAAATAAAAAATCAAGCATGTACAAGCTCCCAACCAAGGAAATGCCAAAATACCATTCCAAAGATCTCGGTTTCTGAGACTCGAAATTTCCATTTAGATCCCATGTTCTTAAATTCTTGGAACCATTCCCGTATGATTTGGAATGTTTCATACACGTTCCAAAGTTCACTGGAACACCAGAATGTTGGGAACTAGCTTGAAAAACTAGGAGCGGTTCCTATGCAACAGAGGCTAAAACCTATAAAATGGTTTGCTCTCTTCACTTAAGGGGGGATAATTTTGAGAGAAACTCTTTATCTTGTAAATATTTTGGTGCTAGTGGAGATTTATGAAGATTATGCTTTGGTGCCTTGATGCTGAAATAATTCTTGAGATCTTTCATTGTGATGGATGCATGCCATGGAATGACTTCTATACAGGTAAACTTTTTAGTTTCCTTCATTGAATTTGCTTAGTAGAAAAGTTCTTTCTTCTTGCACTTAAATGCCATATTTCCTTAATGTTGTCTTGAAAGATAGAAAAGCTTAAGATTATGTAATGAAGACATTTCTATTTGCTAATGTATCCTTGTTGTAAAAAATGTCCTTATAACCACTTGATTTAGTTTTCTTGATCTTTTAGTTGGAAGATTAGACTATGTACCATGTATATGGCTGTATGTTTCTCTTCCATTGCAAGTGTATTCATTGTAGTTTTCCATTTATGACCCCATGTGCCCAATGGTTTCTAGACACTAGCCTTCATCACACCATCACTCATCTTTTAATTCCATATCATTTGTAATTTCGTTTGGCTAAAGAACCTTTCTCCTTTAGTTTTCTCTCTATATTTTTAGCAATTCTAGTCTTAGGGAAGCTTCCCTTGTGCTAGAGGAGAACCAGGTCTAAAGAGTAGAAAAGGGTGGTGAGGTGACAGCGGCCCCCTCTTAGTTCAACCTAGGTTCTCACTTGTGCTTTGGGGCTTTATCACAAGAGGTGAGAAGTTCAGTTGTAACAGAAACCAAAGAACCATTAATATGTTGTAACTGATCTGGGAAATCCAAGTTGCGCATCCACCTGTTTATCACCTTGATCGGCTTTGCAATATATCTAATTTGCATACATGCACACAGAATGATTCTGTCTGTTCCTTCCAATGTGATTATTTGGAATAAAGTACCGTAAAAGAAGGCCTAGTATGCAAATCATGAGACACAGCCGAGAAGACACATTCTATGCATATGGTCAATTGTTAAGAACTTAAGACAACCAAGACAGTTAAAGGGCATCATCCAACAAAGCAAACTGGTTTCAATTTCTGACTATCCATCTCAAGATAGTTTGAACTTTAAGCTATCCTTCTAGCCCATTTCATGGGTTTTATGTAACAAAAAAAATGACTAAATAAAGACTTCCCTTAATTAGAGGCCAAATAGAGAGTCCAATTTATATATTTTGTTGGTTTGAAGTCTACTTGGATTACCATATATCCAAAGCTTTGTGGCTTTGCTTCTTTGTTCACCCTAGCTTTGACTTTCCAAGTGATGCATTTTTTCCAATTTGCCTGCACTTGGATCCTTCAGGAATCAGATCTATGCTGTCCTTAAAATAAATTCTTAACAAATAAATGAGGTTCCACTGTTTGGAGGTGGAGGAAAGCATTATTATAAACTCTTGCTTTTGTACAAAGTTCACTACTTGTATCATCAATTTCCTCTATTTGAGACTAGAATTAGCTTAGGCATTTGGCTATCCTTTTGTATGTTGTTCAGAAAGACCTTCATGTTTACTAGCCTTGTATGTTCTAGCACTCATTAAACAACTCAAACTGAATGGCCTTTCCCCATCTAAATTGAATTTCTTATAAACTCAAAATGTATGGTGTTTTACTAACATTAGAGCGAATTTGGGGTCTAAAATGGGCTTTATAAAAAAAGTTGTTGAAGAATGTAACTTCGGAAGATATTCTTATTGTAATTTTATCGTATTATTGTTGTAACTCCTTTAGGAGATGTTATTAATGTACTTCATCATGTAAAAGTCTTATAAGAATCAATGTAACCCTTCCATTGTAAGTCGAGTCAATAGTACCCACAAGTAAGATCATATAAATATTATTTTGAGTCTCCCTAGACAAGTCGGCCCAGTTAAATAAAAAGGTCACTCACTTGATGAGTATAAATAGAGAGGGCACACCTCTCATTTGGATACACACTCAACTCAAGCAAGTGTGCAAGAGAGAGAGAGAGAAGAGGTTCATTCGAGAGAAGTAGTTGTTTTTGTCTTTGGGGTTTATCTTATCTTGGTTGCCATTGCACTTGACAACGGAATCTATAATAAAGAAGTTGTTGGGTTTCTCCCTCGTGGTTTCCCAAAGGAAAATCTTTGTGTCATTTTGCCTTGTTGTGCTTGCCTTACTTTCAGTGATCCTATTGCTATGGTTATGATGAAATGATGCTAAATGTTTAAAAATCTTATATAACCATTAAAATTCTAACATCGTATCAGAGCTACCCTAAAAGAAGTCTTTGTGCAGCTGAAAGCCTGAAACTAACAAAAGTTGGAAACTAGGGTTTCCTATTCCGAGCACTTCCCTCCATAGATTAGTTGAGAAAGGAGGTCCATCTAACTTGCCCTAGGAGGGTGCATCTTTTTGTGGAAACAATTTTCAATTTTGTGGATTTTCAATTTTTGACCTAACGCTATAGCTGGGAAAACTAGGGCATCAAATACTTTGCGGTTCTCTCCATAGATTTGGGAAAAGAAGTAAATTGCTCAACTCGCCTTGAGGAGTTGCATCTCTCTCTCCAATCAAATTTACAAGTTACTAAAGTTGAAAAATTAGGGTTTCTCTATCAAATCCTCCACCAAAAGCAGTTTTCCAAAAAGTCATTGAAGCAAGCATTCAGTTGAAGCACTCTTATTGGTAAGTTCTATTCTCTGTTTCCATTTGAGGTTCTCATTCTATCAAGATGACAAACAGTACCAAGCTTGAGGACAAGCTTGAAGGAGCTGTGAAATTTCGGGCATGGAAGCATAGAGTGCTTCTTATACTAGAAGAGTATGATTTGGAAAACTATGTCAAAGGAGAAGTTGCAGAGCCAAAGGGAGATGAGGACAAAGCTAAGCATAAGAAGAACTTGGTCAAAGCCAAGAGGATTATTGCAGATTCAATCAAGGAACATTTGATCCCACATGTATCCTCCTTGAAGACTCCCAAGGAGATGTTCGATGCTTTGACCAGCATATATGAAGGAAAGAACATCAATAAGAAGATTACCTAGAGGACTCAACTCAAGGGTGTGAAGATACAGAATTCAGAAAGCAAACAATCTTACTTCACAAGGGTCTCCCGGATCAAAGAACAACTAGAAGCTATTGGAGACAATGTTGAAGAAGCAGAAGTGGTGATGACTACCCTGAATGGTCTCCCAAGATCATGGGAATCTTTCAATGAAGGAATTTGTGCTAGAAGAAGGCTCACCAAATTCAGCATGTTATGGGAGATATGCACACAAGAAGAAGCTCGATTGAAAGCAAGAGAAGAGAAGATGGGTGAAGATGACAACCAAGCCCTAACAACTCATGCCAAGAAGGAAGAACATTCTCGCAAGAAACCTAGAAGACATCAAAAGAATGACTACTCACAGTTCAGATGTTTCACTTGTGATGAGAAAGGACACTTTGCAAGAGATTATCCAAAGAAGAAAGGAAAGAAGAAGAGACACCATGCTCACATTACAAAACATGATGAACCAATCAAGAAGAAAGTTAAAGAAGATTCCTCCAGTGATGAAGAATATGTCTTAATTTCAGCACTCACAGGTACGGTTACTAATGGTAGCAATGTTTCACTTGTAGATAGTGGTGCTTCCAAGCACATGACCGGGTTCAAACATTACCTCACCCACATGACAGAAGAAGAGTCACCTTACAAGGTGAAACTTTGAGATGACTATCAATATCCCATAAAAGGGGTAGGAGAAGCATCCTACAAGCTAGACTCAGGAAAGTCTGTCAAGATGAAAGATGTTCTCTATGTACCTGAATTGAAGAAAAATTTCTTGCCCATATCAAGCCTTGAGGCGAGAGGATTTCAAGTTACATTTGTTGATGGCCAAGTCCTCATGTGGCCTAAAAGTAAAACCTTTGATGATGCAATGGTAATTGGAGAGCAAGAGGAAGGCTTGTACAAATTTAAGGGTCGGCCAAAAGAAGCGTTGGTTCATGAAGTAATAGAACCAAGTGAACTATGCAATAGGAGACTTGCACATATACACTACAAGGCATTATTGATCGTAAGCAAAATGGTGACGGGTCTACCAAAGCTCCAAACAAAACATGAAGGTGTGTGCAAAGGATGTGCACAAGGGAAGAATGTGAAGAAACCATTTCCAAGCAGTGACAGCAAAGCAAAAGAGATCTTAGAGATTGTACGCTCAGATGTATGCGGACCTATGTCATCCAACTCTCTAAGCGGGTATGCATATCATGTTTCTTTTCTAGATGATTACTCCCAAAAAACTTGGATTTACTTTTTGAAGACAAAGGATGAAGTGTTTAGTAAATTCAAAGAATTTAAATCCCTTGTAGAGAATCATATTGAAAAGAAAATAAAGACCTTGAGATCAGATAATGGTGGCAAATTTACTTCAAAAAATTTCAAATCTTTATGTAAAGAATCAAGGATTAAGAGGAAGTTGAGCACTCCCTACAATCCACAACAAAATGGTGTTGCAGAAAGAAAGAATAGGACAAAAATGGAAGCAGTGAAAGCCATGATCCATGATCAAGATCTTTTAATGCACTTATGGGTCGAAGCAGCTAGAAAAACAGTTTACGTCCAGAACAGAACACCACATCGTGTACTAGAGAACAAGACTCCATAAGAGGTATTCTCAAGAGAGAAACCAGAAGTCAACCATCTCAGAATATTTGGTTGCCCAATCTACATTCATATTCCCAAAGAGAAAAGAACAAAGTTGAATCCTTTAGAAAAGAAGAGCATATTTGTCGGATACAGTTGTTGAAAAGTTAACTCTGAAGGTCCTCTTTATAGTTTTGGTGTTGTGTGATAAAGAGGACATAGAATTTGTCCCTTGTGTATTTATGTATAAAAGATGAGTTATATATAAATAAATGATGTTTTGTACTTTATTGTTTTGGGTCTCACTTAAAAGATATTTAATAATTAAAGTGATTTATTATTAAATAAGAGTGCATTAAGTGAGAACCCTAGATCTTGTAAAGTCATCTCAACCATAAGATTAAGTTGGTTAAAGAAGTAGTTACATCTTTTAAAGTATGAAACTAGGGTTGAGGACAAATTAGAGACACCACCGTTGATGAGGAGAGAGAGAAGATTGAGACCAAAGAGAAAGAGAAAACCCTTAGCACAATTCCCAATGTAAGCAACAGAAAGTACAGCAGCATTAATTACAGTCTGAGCAGTCCATACAGCCACGTGTGGGCACAAATCCTGAGGCAGAAAGTACAACAATAGTCAGGCAGACCATACAGCATTAATTGCAGGCTAGCACAAATTTCGAGGCAACATTAAATTTGCAAAAAGTACAGTTCATACCACACGTTTGGCAGAAAGAACAGTTTCATACATCGCATGTGTGAGGTCGTACAGTGACCATACAGCAAGTTGTTGGCATAGATTTCGAGGTATTTTGTTGTTTGTTTCAGTTTGGGTGAATTTTGCCTGTAAGGGTCAGAAGAATAATTTTTCTATGTTGGTAGAAAATTTCTGAGTCTCTCCTTTAATGATACATTAGAGGAAATTTCAACTTAAAATGGGCCTCCTAAAGAAAATTAATAAAATAATAGTTAAAATAATAAAATAATATTTTTTAATTTTGGAGGAAGAAAAGAAAAAACTACTTTTTTGTTGTATTTTTGGCATATTTCCCTATGTTTTTACTCAAATTTCGATTAGGATAGCTCGTTGGATGCAAAATTAAATTTCACATCCAACGAGTACCCACTTGACATACTTTTAACGAGCCTCGCTCCCCCCAAAATAAGAAATACCTGAAAAAACGTGATGATGATGTCATCATCACGTTTTTTCAGGAATTTCTTGTTTTGGGGGTAGCGGGGCCCACCAAAAGTATTCCAATTGGGTACTCGTTGGATGTGGAATTTAATTATGCATCCAACGAGCTCTCCCGATTGAAATTTGAGTGAAAACACAGGGAGATATGTCGAAAATACGAACAAAAAAAGTAGTTTTTTTTATGATACCGATCCCCAAATTTATATTAAAAAATTGTTTAGGAGGTGCTCCCTTTTTTAATTTTAAAGCATTTTGATTGGCTAATACATGATGACATGGAATTTGTATTATTTTTGGAATGCCCATTTTAAATTGAAATTTCCTCTAATGATTTCTCTTTCTAGGGTTTTCCCCAGGAGTGGGGGTTTGGCCCGGTCTAATGACCAAAATTTCCTGTGTATTCATGTGGAATGATTTGCTTCTATCTTGGAAAGTTCTTGATCTTTGTGATTTATATTTCAAATTCAAATGTAATTTTTAATCATAAATCCTAGATAGATCAATTGTTTGGCATAATGTGTAAATGGGAAATTTCATATTAAGTCATTGAATTTCTTCATGGTATCAGAGCCAAGTTGAAGTAGTATTCAAGTTTTGAATCACAGAACAGAATTTTGTTGTCCTTCAGTTTAGAAAATTTGTTGTGAGATATTTTCCAGATGATGAGCATTCAATACGAAGATAGGTTGGATGGCATATCCAACTATCTACCTTGGAAAGTGAGGATTACTGCAGTGCTAAAGGAATGGAAGATTTGGAGCTTTGCAAACACTGTGATGACAAAGCCCACAAACAAGGATGCATTAGAAGAATTTGAAGCCTTAGAATCCAGAGCCCAGAGGGTGATCCTGGATGGTGTGAAAGATCATCTGATCTCGCATTTGCCAGAGAAAAAGACTGCCAATGATATGTGGGATGTCCTGAAGCAGTTGTTCGTGGCAAACAACGAGAACCGGAAGATGGCCTTGAAAGACAAGTTACACAATGTGAAGATGACAAAAGATGAAAGTGTAACTTCCTACATGACTCGTGTGGCTCATGTCAAAGATGAGTTGGCAGCGGTAGGAGACACTATCTCAGACTCAGAATTGGTAAGAATATCCCTGAAGGGCTTTACCAAGAGATGGGAGGTCTTTGTCAAATGTATTGTTGGCAGAAAGAAACCTATGGACTGGTCCAGGCTGTGGGATGATTTCACCCAAGAGGAGATTCGAGAAGAAGCTTTGGGTGGGCAAGTCAACGAAGAGGTGGAGCATAATGCAGCCCTTGCAGCAAAGACAAACAAGAAAAAGAAAGACTTCAGTCAGATAAAGTGCTACCATTGTGGACAAATGGGGCATTATGCCTCGAAGTGTACAGAGAAAAAGATTGTGAAGACTGAAAGAGATGAGGCAACCTTTGGAGTAGTAGAAGAATATGCTACAAAGTTTGAGCAAGAGTTTTCTCTTGTCTCAATTGATTCCAGTATAGGAAGTCCATCCTTTGAGAATGTCTGGGTTGTTGACAGTGGTGCAACCAAACATGATTGGAATATATGACTCTTTTCAAATGATCACAATGTTGGGGTTAGAACACTTCATTCAAATAGATGTTGATAGTCCCCAAATTGTTATCCAGGGAGTTGGAATTATCAGATTTCAACTAAATCTCAAAGAGATCGTAGAAATACATGGAGTGTTGTTTGTACCTGGGATGAGAGTAAGCAAACTCTCAATTTCATCCTTTGAGGATGAAGGCTAAGGGATGATGATCAAGTCTAGCCATGTCTTTCTATATCGAAGAGATGAGCCAGTTAGGACCCCCATCTTATTAGGATATCGCAGGGACAGACTTTATGTCCTGAGAGGGCATATTGTACGACCAAGAGCAGGAGTAGGAGGGTGGCAATCAGAGTCTGAAGATGAGGATAATGTTGCATTTGATAGATATGGACCTGAAGAGGAGAGTGACTCTCTCCATAGAACTAGCAAGAGGCTCAACCAATCAAGTGATGGTGCATATGAGCAGGTTGATGAAACTCAGGTTGAGTCTCAGGCTTCAGAGTTTCAGTTCGAGGTAGAGCATATGTTTCCGAGGATGATTCCAGAGCAAGAGGGAGTTGTTGCAGGAGTCAGAGATGGAGATAGTGCTCTGGACCTTCCTCGTTAAGAGGGAGTGTTGAAAAGTTAACTCTGAAGGTCCTCTTTATAGTTTTGGTATTGTGTGATAATGAGGACATAGAATTTCTCCCTTGTGTATTTATGTTTAAAAGATGAGTTATATATAAATAAATGATGTTTTGTTCTTTATTGTTTTGGGTCTCACTTAAAAGATATTTAATAATTAAAGTGATTTATTATTAAATAAGAGTGCATTAAGTGAAAACCCTAGATTTTGTAAAAGCCATCTCAACTATAAGATTAAGTTGGTTAGAAAAGTAGTTACATCTTTTAAAGTATAAAACTAGGGTTGAGGACAAATTGGAGACACCACCATTGATGAGGAGAGAGAGAAGATTGAGACCAAAGGAGAGAAAGAGAAAACCCTTGGCACAATTCCCAATGCAAGCAACAGAAAGTACAACAGCATTAACTACAGTTTGAGCAGTCTGTACAACCACGTGTGGGCACAAATCCCGAGGCAAAAAGTACAGCAACAGTCAGGTAGACCATACAGCATTAATTGCAGGATGGCACAAACTTCGAGGCAACATTAAATTTGCAAAAATACAGTCCGTACCACACGTGTGGCAGAACGTATAGTTCTGTACAGCTCACGTGTGAGGTCGTGCAAGTTGTTGGCACAGATTTCGAGGTATTTTGTTGTTTGTTTCAGGTTGGGTGAATTTTGCATGTAAGGGTCAGAAGAATAATTTTTCTGTGTTGGTGGTGTTGCCGCCTAATTCGCACCTTGGGTCACATGGCAAAAATCTTCAAGCCACCGAGTGCGACCTTGGGGGCAAGCAAGAGTCAAGTGCTGTCACTTGATCTTGACTCCTCTAAGGTCGCACTCAATGGCTTGAAGATTTTTGCCACATGACCCAAGGTGCGAATTAGGCGGCAACATTTTGGCGCCGTTGCCGGGGATAAATCTTTCTATTCCCGGAGTACAACTTTTGTTTTTCATTTGTTTGATGATTTTTAGATTAGTTTTTAATTTTTCATCTGGCAACTCCACTAACCTTTTTTCTTTTTCATAATTTACAAAAGAAAAGCAAAAGGAAAATTTTTGTGAGAAAGTTTTAAATGCATATTTTTTCTTCTCGCGTGGCGACTCCATTGAAGGGATAAAACCCTGTTATCTCATTAACTTGTGAATTTTTGTTGTGTGTAGATGAGCCCATGCGACATATTAAAACCTTTAAAGCTCATCACTTGACAGCTCCACCTATTCAGTACAAGGTTCAATGGTTATATCAAATGCATACTATTAATTTTTGATATGGATGAATTAAGAGAGCAATGTGGTGCCCAGATAACCGAACTTTTTCAGCCTATCAATTTCTCAAACATCCCGGGTTTTCCTAACTTTGGTCATGGTGTGGGGGATGTATATAAATGGCTTCCAGTCTTTCATGGAAATTATGGTGATTCGGCCATTTGGCATGTCAAATCTTTCCTTCAGTTGATGGCTGACTCCAATGTGCTTTATGAGGACAATATGATGGAAATGTTTGCTAGTACTTTTTAGGGTGAGGCTTGTTGTTGGTTCTATCAGGGCCCTCCTAATAAATGTATAACCTCATTTCCAAGCTTCCTTTGGATGCTTTTAGAGCAATGGCATGATGGTAGGGGTAGTATGAATGGTTTGAAAAAATTCATTGAAAAGATCTTTACCTTCTACCTATCTGGGACAGAGTATCACATGGAAACATATGATGGACCTTTTTCCATGATACAAAGTATTGAAGACTTGGAATCACTTCTTCAACATTTTAGTGAAGAGGAGATCCATGATAGTCCCATCGAAGAACTTCCTCGTGTTATCATAGACAACGTCGAATGTGTGGAAGTCTCTCTAAGTTATTTAAGAAAGGAAGAGATTAAGCGGCTTATTAAAGAATATGAGGTCTCTCTCAATACACAACAAGATTCTGAAGAAGGGAACATCCATGACAATCACATTGAAGAGTTACTTGAAGAACCCTTATTTGGAGACATTGTTGAAAACCATCCTCATATCACTTTAACAAAAAATAACGAAGATTTGACAAAGCTAGAGGGACCCATTGAGCAACACATTCCAAGTGATCCCATTGAATATGTTCATAAAGGTTCCTTGATTGAAGATATTATTGAAGATCATCTTCATGATATCATAATAGAAACCATTGAAAATTTGGAGTGTTCTCATGAATATTCCATTGATAATGATCACAGTTTTTCTCCAAATTTGCCTCAAGAAGAAACTGTTGCAGAAGCCTATAAAGAAACTTATGATAAGATCTTGGTGTGTGAAGACATTAGCCCTTGTTCTCCACATGTTGACGAAGGTTTGGAAAGTTTACTACCTTATAACATTTTTGAAACCAAATCTTCTACAGAAGATTGTTATGAACACGAGGAAGAAATGGATAACCGGGAGCATGATGCCATGGATGAAGACTACCTCACATCTGACATGGATGGGTATGATGACTATTGGAAATTTATTGGAAACCCCATTTACAATATATCAAGAGAAGGGAGCGCTTATTTAGAATCTTTTGGAGGTTTTATTGAAAATCTCGTCTGTGACATGTCCACAGCAGGAAGTGTTCACTTAGGAACTTGGGGAGGTCTCGGTATGGAAGAGGAGCATGCAAAGTTTTCATATAATCATTCAGAGCCATATCATCCAGAATCACACACAAGTATTAGCAATGAATACTTTGAGAGGCAATGCATCGAAGAATCAAATTTGATACAACCGATGGAGGGTCAGCCTGAGCCTGCGTTTTCTGATTCAGAGGTTCCTTATGATTTGGAGCAACATGGGGCTTACATAGAGAGTTATCATCAAACAAGCCCTTTTGATGGAGTTGTTGACCTGCTTCATCATGCAGATGCGTACATTAGCCCTATCCAAGCTCGGATAGAAAAAGCCTGCGGAAGCTCATGCAAGTTTGGGAAGCAATTTGATGAAGTCTTATATACTTATGATCTCCCATCCAGCCCACCCATCCTGAATATCCATGCAGGTTTGCACTTTCTAATAAATATGTCCTTGCTTTGGCTGGTAACCAAAGATAGGAAAAAATTTAAATTTTTATGAAATGTTAAGGTGGTTGCATTGGATTTATCATTTCACTTAAAGTTTTGACTATGTTATGCTTGGAGTAGAAAAATAAGCTCCTTAAAATGAGCATTTACTTTTTTCTTTTTCTTTTTCTGTATTTAGGAATAATAATCTTTTTCTTCAGTTAAAGTTTCATTTTTCCATTTACTTTCTAATAAAGCAACTTAATGGTTCGTTGGATTTTACAAGATTTTGTGCTACTGAGGTTGGCTTTTCAAGTTGAGAAATTTTTACAAATTATTGAAACCAAAGATTCTATGGTTCTCCCATGTAATATCCCAAATACTGATATTTTCTATTTCTATGCAAATTTACTGAAATAGTCGTGCATGCAAACTGCCATGCAAAATTTCCCTATTTTATAGCTGAAATTAGGGTTAGGGTTTGCAGGATAGAATGAACACTTACCACTGATAAGCCGGCTGAATATGCTCCAGAGAGAATACGCATGCAAGATGAGTTGAGCTAATAAAGAAATAACCTGGTTTTCTACTGCAATACCCTCATTGGTTGAATCAAACAAGTGTGACGTTTTTGCTGAAGGGATGGTCAGTTTCAGCTGGAAATAAGTCAAAAGGAAGGTGTGCCCGTGCCGGAGAGGATGGCCAGAGCATGCAGGAGTTTTGACCCCTCCAAATGCCCTAGCGAATTGGTCTACCAATCTGCTACTCACGCCCCCACAACCCTGTAAACTGCTGCTAGCTGCCCCGGATGGACAATCTGATGGCTGATAATCACCCAATGCAGTAGAGTGATCCTATCAGTGAGGATGCAAGTGCATGCGGAAGAAATATGGTGATCCAAAGTCCTGGTGAATGACTAGGGTTTCCCAGCTAAATGCCCCCAATTGTACGGATGAATCTGGATGGTTTATCCTGAAGGAGACTAGGGTAGATATCTCACTGCCGAAATCCCGTTAGCTGAAGACGCTGTCACCAACCCCAACTTCTGTGGCCGCACGTTGTGCTACTACTCAAGAGCTCCAAAATCAATAATCATCAAAAGTAAAGTCTCCATTCACTTTATCTTTCTTTTATAACTTTCAACTACGAAAACCCTAACTTTTGACCTAATTAGGTCACTTTAACTTCTAATTTGCAGTTGACTTGCATGCATGCGCATGGAGACTTAATTGGGTGCATGCATCATTAATTAAGGCTTAGATGACATGAATGTCGGTGGCCTTTGGCTCCGGTGGCCCTCTTCGACCCAATGGTGATATAATATTGATGCCCTAGATTTTCTGTAGATGGCATCAAGCTTCAGTTGATTCCCTAACTATTAGTAACCACTCAAACCCACAGGAATCACATAGGTTAGCGGTTTGGTCCTCAATGCTTAAGCAGAAGAGGGCATTACAGTCCTCCCCGCTTGAGATTGCTTATCCTCAAGCAACTGCAAACTGGGATGCTGCAATACCTGTTCTCCTTCCCATGTGGCATCCTCTGGAGGTAGTTCTTTCCATTGAACCAAGTATTCCGTAATTACCCTGTTCCAGAGTTTTCTTTCTCGAGTTGGTATGATCCGTTCAGGAACCAGTATCAATAGTCCCTCATCATCTAAAGGAGGTAACTCTGTTGATGGAGCAATGTGTTGCCCAATGGTCTTTTTCAGGTTGGACACATGGAATACCTTGTGAATTTTACTCTCCTATGGTAGTTCTAGTTCATATGCCACCTCTCCCACCTTCCTGATTATTCTGTAGGGTCCATAGAAGCGAGGTTTTAACTTTTCCACTCCTTTCTTCTTAAGTGAAGGCTGTCTATAAGGTTGGAGCCTTAAGTATACCCAATCTCCTACCTCAAAGCTCCACTCAACCCTATGTCTGTCTGCATACAACTTCTGCTGATTCAGGGTTGTCTGTAAGTTCTCTTTCAGGATTTTAAGAATATCTTGACTGTCCTGTATCCAATCCTTTGCCTTAGGAGCCCTGCTGTCTCCGAATGCTAAATCTGCATAGTACAAGGCCTCGTAGCCATATAATGCCTTAAAAGGTGTCATCCTAATAGACATGTGACAGGTAGTATTGTAGCAGTACTCCCCTAAGTGTAGCCATTTAATCCAGGTTCGTTGCTGCCCTATTACATAGTTCCTCAGATATCCTTCAATCCACTTGTTGACAATTTCGGTTTGTCCATCGCTTTGGGGATGATAACTCGTGCTAGTAGCAAGCTCGGTCCCCACTAATCTGAATAGTTCCTACCAGAAGGCACCTGTGAATCTACTGTCTCGGTCACTGACAATGGTCTTAGGCAACCCGTGTAACTTGAAGACCTCCCTAAAGAATAACTCAGCTACCTGAGCTGCGGAGTAATCAGATGATATAGAAAAGAAATGTGCAAATTTGGTCAGTCGATCAACCACGAGTCACGACATATAAACAAACCCGCCCTTGGAGCTTGGGCAATCCTATAATGAAGTCCATGGAGACACTTTCCCACTTCTATTCTGGAATCGGTAGTGGCTGAAGCAACCCCGCTGGATGGATGTGCTCAATCTTGTTCTGTTGACATATGCTACATTCCCACACGTGCTGCATAACCTCCTCTTTGAGGCCCTTCCATGAGAACCTCTCCCGAATCTGCCTGTAGGTCTTTAAGAAACCCTGATGTCCTGATAGTGGAGAGTCATGTGCTGCCTGTATGATTTTCTTCCTCAAAGTTGATTTTGGGACAAGGTATATCCTGCTCTTGTAATAGATGATGTCATCGACAATTCTGTACCTGTCATCCTGAATTTGTCCATCCAATAATTCGCAAGCAAAATTATTTTTGGAGTATTCTACTAAAAGAAGAGCCCTCCAATCTGTGGATATACTCATGAGAGATAATGAGGCGGGTCGCCTGGATAATGCATCAGCTACTATATTATTCTTACCTTTTACATACTCGATCTTGAAATCGTAGGCTTGTACTTTGCTGACCCATTTATGTTGGCACTCATTCAGTTCCTTCTATTCCAAGAAGTACTTGAGGCTGTTATGATCTGTCTTGATTTTGAACTTGCTGCCCACCAAGTACTGTTTGAACTTCGTGAGAGAATGTAAGATGGCTAGCATTTCTTTGTCATATATGGAGTAGTGGCGCTCGTAGTTCTTCAATTTCCGGCTCTCAAATGCAATAGGGTGATGGTTTTGCATCAATACTGCTCCTAGCCCTTCCCCTGAGGCATCACACTCTATTACAAATGGTTGTGAGAAGTCTGGTAATGCTAAAACTAGGCAAGAACTCATAATGACTTTCATCTCCTCGAAAGTTTTATGTGCTAGTTCTGTCCAGGTGAATGCTCCCTTCTTTGTGAGATTTGTGAGGGGTGCGGCAAATTGGGAGAATCCCTTAACATACCTTCGGTAATAAGTGCAAAGACCTAAGAAGCCTCTCAATTCTGTGACTATTTTTTGCGCGGGCCAATCTCTGATAGCTCGGATCTTCTCCATGTCAACCTGTACTCCTTTTCACTGATTATGTGCCCTAGATACAGCATTTCCTTCATGCCAAATTCACACTTGGACATTTTCGCATAAAGCGAGTGTTCTTCTAGAATGCTCAATACTTCATGCAAGTGTTTCAGATGTTCCTCCCATGTTTTGTTGTAAATCAGGATGTCATCAAAGAATACTAGCAAAAACTTACGTAGCTGAACTCTGAAAGTATGGTTCATGCATGACTGAAAAGTGGCAAGAGCATTGGTAAGTCCAAAAAGCATGACCAAAAATTCATAATGACCACAGTGACAACGAAAAGCTGTTTTGGAGATGTCTTGGTCCCTTACTCGGATTTGATGGTACCCCGAGCGAAGATCAATCTTGGAAAAGTATTTGGCACCCCGTAGTTCGTCCATGAGTTCATCAATCCTAGGGATGGGATACCTGTTTTTAATGGTCTTTTTGTTGAGTGCTCGATAATCGATGCACATCCGTAGTGTACCATCCTTCTTCTTGACAAAGACCACTGAAGATGCGAAGGGGCTAGAACTGGGCCGAATGTATCCAAGCTCCAGCAATTCTTTGATCGTTTTCTCGATCTCATCCTTGTATCTTTTGGGATGCCGATAAGGAGTGGTGATGACTGCCTGTGTCCCCTCCTTTAGCTCAATGATGTGTTCAAAGCCCTGGTCTGGCGGTCTACCTACTGGAAGGTCCCAAAATACCTTTTCGTGCTTCTATAACAAGGCCTAAATATCACCTAGGTGTTGTGTGTTGTTCTCTGGAGGTTTCCTAAAGGTGACAAAACATTCTGCAGCCCATTCTATGTCATCCTGTCTGAGTACTGCCTCCATTCTCTGTGAAGAGACCGGTTTTGGGGGATAAGAGTTCATGCCCCTCAAAACTACCCGTTTGTCGTCTGGCCCCTGGAATTCCATTTCCATTGCCCGGTAGTCTATAGTGTATTTCCCTATTGAATAAAGCCACTGAACACCTGATACTACATGAGTATCTGATACATCTACTACATAAAATGAATCTGTCATCTGATAGTTGCCTAAGGTGACATTCAATTTTGGAATCCAGTAGTTGCACTCCATGCTGGAGTTCCCAGCGACCGCTACAGTAAATCCCTCGAACTTCTCGGTCTGAATACCCCTCTTGGCTACCCAAGCGAAGTCAATGAAATTGTGGGTTGCTCTCCCATCAATCAATACTCCCACTCTGTGACCCTGTACTACTCCTCTGACCTTGAGAGTATGGAATCTTGTTACTCCAGATAATGTAGCAATTACTCCCTCTAGTGTATCACCCTGAAGTGATTCTTCCTCGACTGCCCGTAGTTCTTCTGTGGCCTCCTGCTCATAGTCCTCCCTGTCACTGTCGGAATACACTTCGATGTAGTGAGCCTTTGCCTTCCCTACACACTTGTGTCCTGGCACCCATGGTTCCTAACAAGTGAAACATAATTTCTTCCGCCTCAAATCTTTCTTAGTGGCCTCGTCTAACCATGTTTTCTTAGGAACATCCTGCTGGAAAGGTTTCTTGTCCTTGTCCCTAACAGGAAAGTTGGTTTTGAGAGGGAACCTGTTCTTCGGAACTGAATCCTGGAGATCTTTGGCTCTGCTAATAGCATCCTGCAGAGTGGGGGGTTCGTAGGCTTTCACCCATCCCCGTAGTGGCTCTGTTAGGGCCTCAATGAATAACATCGTCAACCTGCTCTCTGACACATCTGTTACCATGACTGCTATCCTCTGGAATTCTAAGATGAAGGCCTCTGCGCTACCTGTCTGTTTGAGTTGAGCCAACTCTCTGAAATGTATCTCTGGATCTTTCCTGTTGAACCTCTCCATGAGCTTCTGAGTGAATTCTCCATAGGAGTGTATGGTGTTGTGGCCCAATGTCACCAATCCGTGGTACCACCACTCAAGAGCCTCTCCGTCATACATGCTAAAGTAAATCACTCTAAGGGTAGCTAATCCCTAAAGGAGACTTTTAGCACATGTTGACCATGACTAGCCATACACCACATAGTATATCTACTTTACATAGTAAAGCACACAACCTCACAACATGAGGATATTCGTAGGGCTACACGAGCCTACTATCCACCTCAATCATATGAGGATATTCGTAGGGCTACACAAGCCTATTGTCCACCTCAATCATATGAGGATATTCGTAGGACTACACAAGCCTACTGTCTTGATATTACTCACAAGACTTTACAACATCACCACCTCAATCATATGAGGATATTCGTAGGACTACACAAACCTACTGTCTTGATATTACAAGACTGTAGAATGACTCTCGATGCTGTAATCTCAACAGAGGAGGATACGGCCTTCAGCAAATCAAAGCAAATTCACTGTGACAAAGTACATGAAGAACCTGAAGCTCCCAAAGTCAAAGACACGGTGATGGAAGAGAGAGCCTCAGAAGAACATGAGGATCATGATATGACCGAGCCACAGCGACCTGTAGATCCACCTCGAGAGGTGAACACACACAAGAGAACACCAGCTTGGGCACGAGAGATCATCCAAGATGTAGAGAAATATGGTGCTCTACACAGGACTTCCAAAGAAAGTAAAAGGCCTTGAACATACTCCAGTTATGTGGCACTATTATGTGACATCATTGATGCAAAGCCTTCTAGTTATGAAGAAGCAACCAAGAAGAAAGAGTGGAAGGATGCTATGATCGAAGAGTACCAGTCGATCATGAAGAATGATACCTAGGATGTGCTTCTGAAACCTGAAGGGAAGTCAGTAGTGTCTTCCAAATGGATCTACAAGATCAAGCATGCAGCAAATGGTAGCATCGAGAAATACAAGGCAAGATTTGTGGCTCGTGGATTCTTCCAGAAAGAGGGCATAGATTATGAAGACTTTTGTTCTTGTAGCCAAATACACTTCGATTAGATCTATTCTTGCAATAGCTGCAGTGATGAAGTGGAAGGTACACTAGATGGACGTAAAGACAACTTTCTTGAATAGTGTAGTAGAAGAGGAAGTGTATGTGGAGCAACCACTAGGATTTGAGACACATGACATAGAGATGCATGTGTACAAATTGAAGGAGGCCTTGTACGGTTTGAAACAAGCACCTAGGACATGGTACGGCAGGATAGATGAATGTTTTACGAGCTTGGGCTTTACCAAGAGTAAAGCGAACTCCAACCTTTACTTCAAGGTTGAAGATGGGAAACCAGTGATACTACTGTTGTATGTAGATGATCTGTTCTTGACAGGTGATGAGAAGCTCATAGCAGAAACAAAGAAGAGGCTTACTCTTGACCTGGGTATGATGCACCATTTCTTAGGCCTTAAGGTGTGGCAGAATCCATATGAGATTTTCCTTAGTCAATGAAAATATGCGGTAGAGATCCTGAAGAGATTCGAGATGATGGGTTGCAAGGCCATGGCCACACCAATGGCATCAAACTTGAAGTTGTTGTGTGATACTACTTCAGAGACAATTGATGCCACAGTCTACATGCAGATGACTGGTTCATTGATGTACTTGACGAAAACGAGGCCAAATATATGCTTTGCTGTGAACACTTTGATTCAATATATGGTAGAGTCGAGACGTGTTCACATGATTGCGACAAAGCATGTGTCGAGGTACCTAAAGGGTATTATTGAGTATGGCCTCAGATATGCAACAAATCAGAGGATTTGCCTACAGGGCTATGTAGACTCAGATTAGGATGCTAGTGCTACTGATTGGAAGAGCACTTCAAGGTGTTGCTTCAGTTTGGGGTCTAGCATGTTCTTCTGGTTCAACAGGAGCAGACAAGTGTAGCACTAAGCACGGCCAAGGCAGAGTATATTGCAGCTTTGTTCAACTGGCTGTGAGGCATTGTGGCTTAGAAAACTACTTGCGGGATTGTTCGATGTTGTGTTAGAGACGACTTGTGTGTTTTGTGACAACCAAAGTTGTGTGAAGTTGTTTGAGAACCCTGTGTTCCATGACAAGTCAAAGCACATCAAGATCCAATATCACTATATCCGAGATATGGTGCAGAGAGAAGCAGTGAAGCTCTAGTATATTGCGACGGACAAGCAAATAACCGATGTATTGACCAAGCCTTTGGGGAGAATAAAGTTTGAGTACTTCAAGGACAAGCTTGGAGTTGTTCAGATCGATTTCCATCGCAAGGGGGGGTGATGAATCCCTGTGGTCTTCACGTCCAGCATGAAAAAGGGTTGGCTTTATGGAAGACGTGTGGTCTTCACGTCCAACATGAAAAAGGATTGGTACTGTGGAAAACGTATGAGACTTACACCCAGTATGAAAAAGGAGTAGTCATTGTACAAGTCGCTCCCAGCATGAAAAAGGGATGGTGGAAGCACCTATATATGAGAGGTAGCTCCCAGCATAAAACAAAGTTGGTGGACGCACCGATATGAGAGGTACAGCCAATATGAAAAAGAACTGGTAATTGTACAGGTAACTCCCAGTGTGAAAAAGGGTTGGTGGAAGCATCGGGTAGCTCCTAGCATGAAAAAGGGTTGGTGGAGGCATCGATATATGAGGGGTAGCTCCCAGCATGAAACAAGGTTGGTGGACGCACCAATATGAGAGTTCCATCTAGTATTAAAAAGGACTAGTCACTGTACGGGTAGCTCCGAGAATGAAAAAGGGCTGGTGGAAGCATCGAGTAGCTCCCAACATGAAAAAGGGATGATTGATGCACCGAGATAAGGGTAGCGCCCAACATGAAAAAGGGTTGGTTGATGCAGCAATATGAGGGTACACCCAGCAAGAAAAAGGGTTGATTGGTGTACGAACTTCTTATGATGTATAGATTTGAGAGATGTCACAAGTCAATGGCTTGAGTACTGAGTTGCAACAGCAGTGATCCAGTGATGATGTCCAAGGATGATGATCGTGACGGAAGAATACCTTTCTTGTTAAGAGAGAGTGTTGAAAAATGTAACTTTGGAAGATATTCTTATTATACTTTTATTGTATTATTGTTATACCTCCTTCAGGAGATGTTATTGATGCACTTGGTCATGTAAAAGTCTTACAAGAATCAATGTATACCTTTTGTTGTAAGTCTGGTCAATAGTACCCACAAGTAAGATTATATAAATGTTATTCTGAGTCTCCCTAAACAAGCCAACCCTATAGAGTAACAAGTCGTCCCAATTAGGTAAAAAGGTAATTCACTTGATGAGTACAAATAGAAAGGCCGCACCTCTCATTTGGACACACACTCAACTCAAGCAAGTGTGCAAGAGAGAGAGAGAGAAGAGATTCGTTGGAGAGAAGAAATAGTTGCTTTTGTCTTTGGGGTTTATCTTATCTTGGTTGGCATTCCACTTGGTGACGGAATCTACACTACATAAGTTGTTGGGTTTTCTCCCTTGTGGTTTCCCAGAGGAAAATCTTTGTGCCCTTTTGTCTTGTTGTGCTTGTCTTTCTATTAGTGATCCTGTTGCTATGGTTATGATAAAATGATTCTAAATGTTTAAAGATCTTAAATAACAATTAAAATTCTAACAAAAATGTGCGATGGATGAATTGGATTGAGTTGGATTTCTCAAAATGATAAAATTTCAATAGCTTTGGTCAACGATTATGGTTGGGTTGGACATAAGATGCTTATGTGTCATTTTTATTTAACAATAGTTAACTCCCTTAAAACATCACATTGGTTAAGATTGTGAAAAGTTCATCTTGAAATATGATAAATATAATTGAAATAATAAACATGAGTATTTTATATTATCACTACTTCCAAGTCCTTTAAAATACAAATCTTACATTAATTAAAATGATAGTGGAGTAATTTTGAAATACTAGAAACATTTGTATTATCTTTTAAAAAATAATAATAATACTTAATTTTAATGTGAAACTTTACAGCTTACCAGATCACGATTACTCTTTCAATCCTTTACTTAACCAGTAATTAAGCAATCATTTAAATCACTGAACAGATAAATGCAACACACTAATAAGAAATTATAACAGAGAAAACCACAACACACGAGATGTTCCTTGGAAACCAACCAACTGTTTATCTTTTATTACAGGTTTGTTAATCAACACTTACAACATCAGTCCTCTGGGTGACTCATTGGAACTCAAACAACTGACTCTCACTGTGCCCAAACCTCTCAGCAAAAAAGACAAACTCTAACAAAAGATATGACTCACTTTTGTCACTCACAAGAGATGACTCGCCCTTGTTCACTCAAGAGATATGACTCACTCTTGATCTCTAACCACCACAAGAGATATCACTCACTCCTGACTTGGTGATTATACAATTCTCAATAGCATCTTTCATAACATCACTTTAAGTCAATACCATGGGCAATACCGTGGGACACCCAGTACCAAAGAAGTAAAAATCGCCAATTTTTCAAAAAAAGTGCGACTTTTTCCTTAGGCCAAAAAATCGGCTAGAAAAAAGCATGATTTTTTAAAATAAGTAAACTGCACGATTTTTTTTTTAAATTTGTGATTTTTCGGTAAATAGCATGCCATAATGGAAAAAACCGCCAAGGAGGCTTTTCCACAGTTTTAAAAACTCGGATTTAAAAAAAAATGATTTGACATTGAAGTCAACAATACTAAATGGTACTGTTAAATTCGTAAAATTAAAGTGACCTTCTCTTTATCTTTCATTTTCCATCATCATCAGACTTTTACTTAAATGAAAGATAAAGAGAATGTCACTTTTACTTAAATTTTTAACATTATGATTAATTGTTTCAAGATGTTTGAGAGTGGTTCCAACCTCATCGGACTTCATATGCAAAAAGTAGAATTTTAGATCCTGTTCAGAATTCAACAGACTTAATGGTTTTCAAGATTTCAAGATTGCAACATTTCCACTAGATTCTATCATGTATGAGGATAAGGGATTGGAATTGAATCAAGCACATCAAACTCTTTATGTAACCTTGATGTTGGTGTCGGTGGTGCTAATGCCTGATTGTTGAAGATGATTGAACTCCTCTGACATGACCTTAATAAAAAATGTACCCTTCAGTCAAGCAAAATCACTTATTAGGCATGGGAAGCTCTTTATACCTTATTTTAATGCTTAGATTAAGAAGTTTCATCAAAATTGTAGGGTGTTAACTAATGACCTTGGAGCCTCAACTTCAAGGTTCGAGGTAGAGGCAAGGGCTAGACCCTAGAAGTGGGGGGAACATGGTGCTATTGATGAATAGGATCCCAACATAGACAATGATTTTAATGATTATGTGTTTTCAATTTTGATTTAAATATGTATTGCACTTGGTGGCATTTTGATATATTCAAATTTATATAGTACATACATGAGTAGACTACATATTTTGTCTATAATGGTTTGGAATCTTTAATATATATTTTTTCATTAAAAGAGTAAAATTTTATGTGTTTTTAGTAGTCTGAGTCTTTGAAATTAAACCGCTCCAAGTTATTTGCATCCACTACATCTATAATATATATCAACGCTTTCTCCATATTTATGTGTGTTTATCTGATGTTGTTGCTTTATGTTTAAAATTCTGAAAAGAAATGAATATATTTTGTATTTTTTAATAATTGCCGCGGTTTGCCAATTTTTAGCGATTTTTTTGCCGATGTTGCCAAAAAGTTGTCTTCAGGACCCTTGCCGACATTTACTTCTTTGGTAACGAACTAATTGGGCATTGCCTCCTAACAGCAATGCTGCCAGCAATTGGGTGTTCCTTCAATTAAATTGCAGCAATCTCATTGAGCATGTATGAAATGAATTTCCAGGGGAGGCAGGTGCAAGGGGGTTCTCTTTGACCTTGGTGGGAATGTTTTGAAAAACTTCGCTTGGGGCTTAGGTGGCAAGACAAACAACCAGGCAGAATGGTTAGCACTATTTTAAGGAGCTGAGATTATTGCCTCTTTAAAATTATCAAAGGTAAACATCCTTGGAGACTCTATGATCGTCATTTGAAAAATGCACAAAAACATGAGAAGTCAGGAATCAACGCTGGGACATTTGCGGTGAAGAATTCTGAGTCTTCTTAGAGTCTCTAGCAGTTTATCTTTATTTCACATAAGACGAAGCGATAACAAAATGGTAAACCAATTGGCAAATCAAGGTGCCAAGTTGGCCCAAGGAATGATCGTGCACAATGGGGGTCCGGCCCAAAGGAAATGGCTTCCATGACAAAAATGAAGCTCGAACATTGGATACAAGGTTGCAAATGCTTTATTGTCGATGTGCCCCAATCCATGAGGCAAGAAGCTAGTACCCAAGGTGGCGGTTGGAAAGGAATTGGGCATGTGGCCCAGATTGGCAGTACTCTCANTGCGAGCATTCGGGCCTTCTTATCCTTACCCTGGATCGTACACGGGCAATAAAGATCTCTTTTTTCGAAATGACGGCAGCAAAGGAGATTAATCCCCTGAGAGACAATGAAACAAATCTGCATTATAGCCTATCTTCTAGGATTGAGGAGGAGTGCACCGATTCTGGCCTGAAAGGGAGGCATACTGAAGAGAATTCAAGAGAATGAACTCTGTCCGCTTGTTAACAAAGTGAGTTTGTTTTCTTGGTTTTATGAGGGCAAGAAGACTCCTTGGCCAGAAATCGCCGACCGTGCCTCGAAAGGTGTAAGTCATGGCCTCAAAAGGTGTACGAAAAATGAAGCAGAGCTCAAATTACACTAGATCTTTCGTAAACCTGAAAGATAGTGAATGAAAATCAAAGCAAGGATGCTGGTCCTTTTCCCACACCAAAAGATAATCTTGTAGCAAGTAGTGAGAGGGTTAGTGGATGAGTTAGGGGTCACCATCAGATTATCCTCCCAGATAGGATATTTAAATCCCATGATTAGTGTTTATGAAAGATCCTTCGACCAGAGACTATACAAAATCAATTAAAAATAATGTATGCAGATCTACATTGATAACAAGATCAAACCAAGGAACATGTATCAGACCTGGAATTGTACCTATAAGTCCCTTAACCACAATCAATACTTTAAACAAATGGAAAAAAAAACAAGCCCTGCCTGTGACTCTCCCTGCTTCTGGGAGAAAAACAAACATGTGAAAGACAATGGTAGGCTGCTCAATGGGATTTGAGCTTGTACAGTTGTCCCATTGTTTGCAAGCAACCTGCATCAGTCGATATGATCTGAACATTCTTGGATAAAAACACTGGCATGAGAGGACAAATCTGATACCAGACACAAATAGGACCATTTTCTTATGCTATTTTATGACATATCTCAAACTTAAAAAGTACACTAGAAAATGATAATCTGTTTCTAATTGATGATTGGACTAAAGCCGAGTATAATTTTTGCTACATATAGCAGGAAAGCTCGTATTGTTTAAATATAATTCTAGTTTGAAAGTCAAACCACAGAAAAAAAGGAAAAAAGCAAAAGGGCAGATCAGTTTGCCAATAAAACAAATATTTCTGAGCCAGTTCAGTGAAACTAGCCCAGGCGAGCATGACTATCCCTCAGAAGTACATGTGGTGTTTCTATCTTATCCAGCATTATCCAAATCAAGCATTATATTTATAGGTTATCGGTTACCGCTGAGTTTTCTTAAAATGGGAGAGTTCCATGTAGACAAAGAGGAAGATAGATATTGGAAAAAATGCTTTATGCATCCACTCTTTCGGTTTCTTCAGGAAAATAATTACACAATAATAATGATAGATAGAGTTCCTCTATAGATAGAATTTTTTAATCTTCATGGTTAATTCAATTTCCTAAACGTAAAAATTAGTATGATGATATGATCAACTAGTCGAATTGACACAGAATAATTGAACACACAAACTTTTAGTTCTTGGTACAAATCTACAAATTCTGACTACATTAAGACTACTAATTTTCATATTAGATCCCATTAAAATTTATGCTAGAAAAGGGAAAACCACTTTGAAGTAAGGAAACCTACACTCCTAACATCCGCATCTTTCAGGTCCTCATCTGTTGTGACCAAAATGAACTTCACCTTAGTGTTCGTCAAATATCCATACCTGCAAATGTCACAGAATAAATGTAAACTCAATAGACATATCATTACCAACCACAATGCAACCTTGCATTTGCAAATAATATATGCTTCAACGAAAACAAAAATATATGTGTTTTCCAAACACGAATACAAAACTTACACTTTATAGTTTTCGCTTGGGTAAAGAAGTCCAAGATACGTTTCATTCAAAGTTGACCCAATTTTCTTCGGATTATTCACTGAAACAGATTTAAAAAAAGAAAATATATCATTCTGTTAATATTTTTTACTTCCCATTCATCTTACCACTGAATATAAATAAGATCGTTTCAAGCTCACGCTCTGAGGGTTAAATTTACTGATTTTCTTGCTTGATGAAAGTTCACCAATCTCCTATTATATTAGTAATTTTATCGGTTGCAAGTATTATTATATGTGAATGAATTCTGGGGAATTTTGTCTATCCTTTATGTACTTCTTAGGTTGCTTTAACAAATTTCGAAGCCTTTGTATTCCGAAAATAATTGTCAGTTTCTCAGATATGTCAGCCTTGCAAAGGGTGTTGAAGACCAACAATTGTGGACCGTAAAGACTTCTGATGCACATAGTTTCGGACCTAACCTCTTTCATCGATTACATCCAGAGAACAATGAACAATGTAGTGTAGCTTCAAGGCATCATCGCCATCAGTGAAACTCTGTATGTACAGAGGATTATTCTGCAATCACCATAGAACAAAATTTTAAACCTTCCTAACTAAGAAATAGAAAGTGTAACCCTAAATGATTGATTTGAGAAAGAATACACGGACCTGCAGACCAACAACTGCAACACAGATTATCATCCTTTCTTGCAACTTTATAATCTCCTAGACAATAAAAATTGTATCGTATGTCTCCTCCAAGTGCTTCCCTCTTTTGCATATGAGTTATCCCTGCAGATCCATCCATAAAATTAATAGAACTGCGATAAAGTAACATCAGAAAGCATCAAATTCATTTTTTCATGATTATTCTGGAGAGCAGTTTTGCATCAGATTGATTTCCTCAGAATCATTTCTTAAAAACAGTTCAAAAATTAACCAAAAGGAAGCAAGAGACTGGGATTTGAAAAACATCTCATTTTTTTGCCAAGCTCTACCAGCAAAAGATATGTGGAGATTGTTGAACAATGAAGGACTACGGGGGCAATTGACTAAGAAGAAATATATCGGCGATGACAGTTTGGAGGAGTGGATAAGGCAAGACAGGATATCTACAAAAGATTCATCTATAATATGCACAGCTTGGTCAATGCTTTTCCCTTTAATAGGTAAGTGGTTATCCTAGAAAGTTGGAAGGGGAAACATGCTTCTCTCAGCCCGATTAACATTAACGCTATCTCCATCCGCCGCTCCTCTCCTGAAGCTGCACCCTATTCACCGAATACAGCAGTTAATTCGACGTTCATTCCTCAGGTTCTCTCATCCTCGGCCCAATTAACAGCCCGACTACCCTCGTTGGAGCACCATCTAATTATTTTATGAAGTGAAACCCCATGGAGTTAATCCGTCGTCATTAACCGAATGCCAATTACCTCTAACTGTACCTTCTCGCTCTCCAAAAACCGCTATTGCTTGCCAATCTAATCGGCCAAATACTCCCCTGACCTCGAATTCTCACTCTTGTTTATTTAGTTCGGCGTCTCTGAGTACTTTTTCTCTTTCACCTGGGTGAACCCCAGCTCATTCCGCCATGCTGAGCATGCGCACAAGCACCTGTCAATCTTTTAACCCGAAACATTATATTTTAAACTCATGGTTAAACATCTCTAGACTAATAATTGTTTAAACAAAGTTAAACACAGATGATGTCAAAAAAAAACTTAGTGACTTTTGGCTTCCTCTTCTATACTTACTCAAAAAGCACTTTTCAAGAAACCCTGAAACCTAAAGGGGTTGTCTCCCTCACTTTGTCCGTGATCCTATTCCACTCTTAACCAAAAATTCCTCTTTTCAATAAAATAAAATTTAAAAACTTCTCTTTTTCTTCCTTCTTATAAGATGGTACATTTAGTTCTTGAACCTTGAGAAAAAACTCCTCCTTAATTTAATTTTTAATTTTTCTTTTAAACTTTTAAACCCCACTCTTAATAATTTAAGTTTTACTTTTTAAGAATAATGTTATAAATGTAACTTTATAGTATATAAAATTAGTCTTAAAATGTAGAATCACCTTAAACTTAAGCCAAAAACCCCTTAATAATAATTTTCTTTAAAAATTTAAAATTTAAAATTTTATTAAAATTAAAATTAAAATTATTAAAATTAAGAATTAAGAATTAAAATTAAAACTTATAAGAGTAAAAGGCTATAATTGTTGATTTGAAGAGTTATAAATTATAATTTTTCTTTTAAAAACTATATAACCTCACTCTTATTAATATAGAATCTTAAATTAAAAATAATTTAAATATTCTCATTATTATTCTTAATAATTTTAATATAATTTAAGTTCAAAATTAAAAGATAAAAAATTTACTTTAAATATTTCATTTAAATATTATGAACCTAAATACTATGAACCTAAATTATTAACTCCATTATGTCTTAATAAATTACTTGGAGCATTTTGATTTCCCAAACCTAACCATTGAACCGACCAACTTCTTTCTTTTACCTCACAACCATTTACCTAACCCTATTTAAAGCGGATCTTTGGCCTCTTGATGATTGTTTGAGTAAGCACTCATGATGATGATCTCAGAGTGAGATCGAAACGTCAAGCCTTAAAAAGCATGAATGCAGTTTCCTCCTTACTCAAAAAAAAATATCTAAGACTGTCACTCCTAGATCTGGTTCAGCTTCCAATTTCGATTATAATAATAATGATAGTAATTCAACTGGGTTGAGGCTGGAGCAGATGGACACCAAGTACCAGCCTTGCCTCAATACCCCCTTCAACCCCTTTGAAGCTTCATGTGTTTTACGGTAATAGTTCTATTTGTGGTTGGGCAAACTCCACCAACATTAACATTAAGGTTGTGATCGACCCATGGTTTTCATTGCAATGGTGAGATATAGCAGTCGCCTTAATGTAACGGTTGTATAGTGGTTATGTTTTCATGGTTAGTAAAAAAAATGATAGTAATTCAAAAGGCTTCTTCACTGACCCACGAAGACTCAAGTACCAACCTTGCAAGGGGCCTTCAAAATCTAGTGTCCTTCACGGTGAGAGTGTTGCTTCGGTTGGGATAATGTTCTTCTATATCAATACTAAGGTTGGGCTTGGCCCGTGATTTTCATTCCAATCGTCAGAAATAGTGGTTGCCTTAGCGAAGCGATCGTATGGTGGTTGTGGTTTGCAAAATCAAAAAAATGATAGTAATTCAAAAAGTGGGGTTGAGGGCATGAGCCAGCACTAAGGACTAATGGTTGTCGTGATGGAAGCCCTACAACACCTCGTGAGACCACGTTGACCATTTACTCTCGTTGATTATGTCCTCCCCAACATTAAGGTTGGCCCCAACCCGCGAGGTTTACTATCTGGAAGTACATTTAATGAAACTTAGTAGGCAATCGGGTGGGTTCCTCTTGGTTCAAAAAAATGATAGCACTTCAAATGCAAAGCCCTAACCCTTTATCTAATACCAATAATCCCTTTATAAATTCCCAAATTTATTTTTAATATTCTCTAAAAATCACTTTAAAATTTCCAATTATAATGATAAAATCTAATAATAAAATCATAAATTTCAGTTATCATTTTAATTAGAATTAATTCCCCTTCTCTCGGGGCTCTTCCATATTCCCTCCATTGTAATTAGTCTTTCCTCTTGAATTAGACTCCCCGCCATACATCTTAAAAAGTTTTAAATTTTTATCCACCATAGCATTCCCCCTTAAATTGTTGCACTCCCACTTAAGATATTTTTCCTCTTCTTCTTAAAGAATCTCATCAACCACATCATCAATCTTGTTACCAAAGCCATTAAGCATCTTCCTTATATCCTTATATTACCCTTCTATTAAAAAGTGTATCGTCTCTCATAACCCTCAACCTCCCAAAATTTATAGGTGACCTTAAATTCACAAGAAAGACAGCCCTCCTAGACCCATTGTTAGTGGTATTGGAGCCCCTTATTTATGTCTTAGTGAGATTCCTTGTTGTTAAACTTCAACCATATAAAGGCCAAAACCCCTTGTTTATTAAAGATTCCTTCAACTTTATCCATAAAATTCACAATCTCCATCTTAATGAGAAATACATCATGGTAATCTTTGTTGTCATTTCTATATTCACCAAAACCCCTGTTCCTAAAGCTCTTGAACACATTTCAAAGTTAGTAGACCTTGAGACCTTAAAACTCATTGAGATTTGCCTAACATCTACTTTCTTTACCTTTAAAGGAAAAAACTATAAACAAATTGAAGGCACAACTATGGGATCTTCCTTATCCCTAGCTATGGCCTACATTTTCATGGAAAACTTCGAGGTTTTAGTCCTAAACAAATTCCATCTCAAGGGGCGGCAGGTGTGGGAGGGATCATTCTTTATCCAAGAGGAAAAACAGTCAAATCTTTTGCATGGGGACTCGAAATCAAAACAAATAATGAAGCAGAATGGTTGGCTCTTTTTCATGGATTGGAAATTGTTTCTAAAGTAAATATTCCTCGTCTTATGGTTATTGTTGATTCTAAGCATGTGATTCAAAAGATGTGTCGGGGCATACAAAAGATAAATCAAATTGTGGAAGGATTTATAAGCGCATATTGCACCTTGACAAACCATCGTCGATAAAAATTTACAATGTGAAAAGAGAAAACAATGGCATTGCTTATAAGATCACCAACAAAGGCATAAGAAATGAGAAAGGAGTGGTTGTTTATGTAAACAATTCCAAGGTGTAACACCCCTGTTTTGACCCCATTTGCATTAAATGTATATGATGTATATATTGTAATTAATCATGGTGTGGAGCTATAGGAAAAAGCCCCACCGCCGATTTAACGTTATATGCTCAACGATTAAAACAAATATCGATGGTATTTTGCGCTAGCCAAGCACATTATAAATTGGACATCATGTAAATATGCATTTTAATGAAAAATACCCACAAGCAGCTATGTCAATGCAACAATAATGAGAAGGGGCATGATTTCCTAAGGATAAGGGGGGGGGGTATTCAAACCTTTGGGCCAATGGAGAAAATCCAAATGTGAGGGAGAACCCATCAAACTGTCTACTACTTTTCTTATCTCATTCACCCAATCATTTATTATTTCCAGAAATTGGTTGGGTTGGTTATTGCATGGGATGGGCAAGGTATGACAACCCAAATTCGAATTGGAGAAGCCATCATTTTTTGGGAAACACGTTTTGACTCCTTGGGCAAGCAAAAACCCAAAAATGTAGTCCATTCTACCATGCTTTCATGTTGGCATGTTTTCCTCGCCATTTTTCCTTCATGTGAGCTCTCTCAGGCATCCAGAACTTCATGTGTGTGTTTTCATCCCACATTTTTTGTTGTTGGCTTCATTTTCCCATGGATGGGAGGTCGTTTTTGCAATGCCAGGGATTAGGTTGGTTTTCCTCGCGTTTTTGGAGCTGTCAATGCATTTTTCCACTCACGATTTTGCAGTTTCATGTGTTTTTACCATGACTGTGAAGTGTTTTTGTTAGCCTCTAGTGGCTGGGATCTCTGATGGGCGTTTTGGTGTCATTTCCACATGCCCACGAGGGGGGATTTCATTGTTTAGAGTTGCCCAACGAGTGGGACAACCAAGCCACAAATTTTGGGTGTTGTTGAAGCCGTTTTTGACATGTTAGGGCCATAAATGACTCTATAATTCAAGTTGCTCAGCCTGAGTTGTGTCTACCCAATTGCCATACCCAATTTGGCCTCTGTAATGTGTTTCCCATCAATTTCCAAAGCTGTGAATTGTTGTTTATTCTGTGGTTGTTGGTCTTTAGATTGTTTGGGAGTGGAAATGGAACCTGAGTGTGCTTGATAAACCTAGTGCGTGCAGGAGCCTCACAGACAGAGCTAGAGGGATGACTTTCTTCTCTACACCCCCTGAATAGCACTGAAAGGGAAGTCATGGCCTGAGGGACTGTGCAACAGAGAAGGGGATGACTCCTTATGTTGGGTGTGTGTGGATGTCTTAGAAGTCAGGTTAGCTCTAGTGCAGGTGTGCTTAGCTCTTCAGTGAGCCCACTAACTTAGTAGCCAGCGTTTCCAGCTCTTGATAGCCTGATAAACCCAACTCTGTTGGCTTGGCTAGGTATTGTTGTGTATCCTTGGCTACGTGTGAGCCTACTAGTTTCACCTTACTCCTTGTGGAATCATTCCCAGCTCGGGGGTGGCAGTGTTGCTGAGAGATTGATGAGCACACTGGCCTATGGTTGGGTGGAACGTTGCAGCGACCTAGCTGGTTGCGGGACAAGCTTTCCTGAAGATAAGTATTCTTGTGCTTAAATCCTGGCAACAATATAGTTTATGAACGAACATGTTGAATGCTTATATGCGATGAATGTATCTTTATTGATGCAATTGCTTCCAATGTATGTCTAGGAAATTATACCTCTGCATATGTATTATGATTAATGTTACTTGCATTCTGCATTTGTGTATGAATTTTATTCCAATGCATTTTACACTTTATGTTTATGTTCATGGGGCATGGTTTCCCAGATTGTTAGCATTATAGTCGCGTCCTCTCGCCGGTAGAAGGGTGGAGATGTGACACAAGGTAACCAAATATGTCCCATAACCTTGAGGACTAGGAACCTCTCTCATGGGTATAAGCGGGATAATTGGGAAAAAGCTAGGATTATGGAGGTGTGCCCCATCCTCACCTCCAAACCTTCCTTGCTCCCCTCTTTGAGTGGGACACCTGGCTTCACACGTGATAATGAAGCCTCCAACTTGCATGGTATGGTAGAGACTCGGTGTTTTGGCTTAATGAGCTTTGAACTCACAGTCATTTCCCCATCTCTTGAGCAGGTTCGCACACTTGAGAGTTATTGTGCTTCAATGGAAACGAAGATGAATATATTTGAGGAGGAAATGCATCAGTACCATTTCTTGACGATGGAGAACTCCTAGAAGTAAGGGTATTCTAAAGATAATAACTTCTCAGTGCATCGAAAAGAGACAAGTCAAATCAACGAGCTCTCCTTATGTCAAAGATTTCAGTGCCTTTCCTCTGAAAGGTTTCCTTTTACCTCTAATAATTGTGGTTCTCTAAAGAACAGTGAGCGGTCGATCGACATTTCCTTAGACTTTCCTTTAGATTTCACAATAGCAATTTGGACTAAGGTGTATGCAACCATCCGAGGAAGCATGGAAGATTTTAAGAAGAATTTAAGGAGGGTCTATGAAAAAACAAGCAAAGTTCTTCAGGGTAGCATCTTAGTTTCTGAGGATGTAAAATACAACTTGCTTCAATTATCCTGTTTGGATTCTCTAATCAATGATTTGGATGGTGTAATGTCCCTCAGGGATATCAAAGGGTCTCAAGGACATATCATTATGTCACATGCCCCAATTTGCAGAAACAATTTAATGTTATTGAGGAACATTAAGTTATATTTTCTGCTAAGTTTGTAATTGATGACCAAGTGGGGTCAAGAATAATTAATGTATTTTCAGAATATTTTATTTATAAATAAATAAATGATGAGACAACAGCTTAGGGAAGTTGTTAAAAGAGTGTTAACTGGTCACTTGGTGGAGGAGACTGGGTGGAGAGTATACTAACAAGTGGTAGCATTCTCAGACTACTTCTAATTGTTGCAGGTGGTAACTCCCCTATATTTGTGGTCAAGATTCCCCAAGAAAGTGGAATTGGAGCTGGTGGCAACTTCCCTATATTTGTGGTCAAGATTCCCCAAGAAAGTGGAATTGGAGCAGGTGGCTCATTAAGTAAAAACTAACCCAGAAGACCCATGCATTATTATAAAATTTCCCATTGAAGACAGCTAAGGCTGCTCATTCTGGAAAGGTGATCATTCAGTGTGAATGAAGTGCACATGAGAAATTCGATGGAGGGGACTGATTGAAGTGAGTTTGAGGGGTTAACTGCTGAGAACTGAACTTATCCAGCTCTTAGGCTGAAGTTCTTACTGCTGTAAGCAGGTTTGGATTACTGCTTTAATTTGACCAATCAGGTGACAGAAGGTCTTAAGGATACATCCTTCACCCAGTACTCTACCAGGAGGACCAGGAAACAGACTCGGGGGTCCTGAGGAAGTGCAGACTAAGCTTTCTCCAGGAGTTGGTCGGGAGGAACAGCCTCCTTAAGCTGTTGTCACCTCATCATTTGAGAGGTTTTTATTGTTCAGGTTATTTATAATTTGTTAATTCTTTTCAGCAAATGATCATTAGTTTTCAAAGAAATGCATGTTATTGTTTTGATTAGGGCTTATACAGAAAAGAATGTTGTGTATTGATAATATTAGTGATTAGTAGATTATATTAAGAACAGTAGGCATATTAGTAAATGAAAGTAATTAGAAATAAATTACCACACTGTATTTTTCCACGCCTTGAATAGGCAGTACTCTAGTACAGCGGGTTGATCGAGTAGATGTGAAGATTTGTTTATCAACTCTGATTGAAAAATGTAAATGACTTCTTTTAGAGTTTGTATGTGAATCATTACAGAAAATAGCTGAGTACTTGCTCTAGCTACTCGGAGTATCTATATTAACTAATTATCTAGAAAAGAACTAAATATATATATAATCATTTATAGGCATACTGTTCACAGAAGCATTTCTAGTACTAATAATTATTACAAACATAATAGATAGAGTTATTTAAATAAGCATAGGAACAGTTAAAGGTAATAATAGGATTTTAACCAAGATAGTAATCCATAGGACTTGTTAATAAATTACTTTAAGTTCACATTTTACTATCTGTTCGGCAATTCAAATACTCAGGGTTTACAAGAGGTAGGTTTAAATCCTTAAAGACAGACTTTTACTATCTTAACCATAACATACCTTTTAACAGATGTAATGATTTATTACTGAAAGTAATAATAGAAAAACAAAACTAAGAACCATTTCAGTAGAAATCCATATCATTTCGGAACTGTAGGTTATTTTCACATAATAACAATTTTGAAAGAGAAACAGAGTGTTGTATTCACCTGAGAATACTACCAAAATTTAATTAGTAACAAATACTATAAACCCTTTATACCGAATGTTTTTATTTTAAATTAAATAACACTGTATACGAACTAACATAAACAAAATAGCATAAGCATAATGGCCCACGACCTCTTATAACCCTGTCGAGGTTTAAAGCCTGTATAAAAACAAATCACATAATTTCTTGTAAAAACAGTAAGACAGTAAACCAAAAATTATATTTTACTAATAACCTTGCCAGTTTACAAGTTTCGACAGAGCGAGCAGTCTTTTCGTTTCATTTAAAAACCACTGAAAAACCTTAAGTAACCAGGCAGAGGTCAAGTTGTTTTATCACGGCTTAAAGTCGAGTTCTTAAGGTTAAACAAAATAGTTATTATATCATCCAAACCATAAAGGCCCTGCTTAGTAAAAACCCAAGTCAAGGCTGCAAAAAGCCTTCCAGAACTTGCACATATTACCCTTTAGGGTTTTCGTTACAAAAACAAAACAACACGATGAACAACCTATCAAATAAAACCTAGGACGAGATCATCTAAGCAGTAAGTATCCTCATCTTTCATTCACCACAATACCAATGCAGGAGAAGACCCTCAGCTCAACCGAGGCTTACCAGGTTGCGTGGCTATGAATGGAGAGGTGAGCTTGCAGTTAAACCCCAACTTCCGGGAGAGGCACCTACACAGAGAAAATAGTAGTTAGAAACAATTTTTAAAATGTTTTGTTTAAAATTAAAGATTGCTGTAAAACACAATGTGAGACCGGCAGTTACCTGATATTCGTTGGAGAAACTAGAGGTCGCAAGCAGCTGGAACATGGCGTATGGAAGGGTAATGCCACAGATGAGAATAGTGCACTGAATACAACCGAACTCTGAGTCACAATCTAAAGGTAAAGGTGCAATTACTCTAACCTTAAACACTGAGAAACCACCTTACGACCTCACTTAAACCATCTTACAGTGTTTTGTTATGGAAGCAACCTGCAAACATGGAGGTGGTTACAGGATTTTGATGGCCACGAGCTCGCAGCTCGGCCAAACTGGACGAAGAACCCTCACTCTACGAAAAGAAATGAATAGGGTTTAGTTTTAAGTCAACCATCTCGTGGATAGAACCATCACCACGTGTCCTTCGAGATTTATCTCCAACATGAGTAGAAGTCTATAGTCATGTTGGCTGCAAACAAATAATTATAATCAAACCTTAAATCATTTATACATTGCGCAATCCTATGATTGATAATCATGTTCTACATTATTGCTTTGATGTTTAGTTTGCCAACTATAGTATTAGGTATGGATTTTCTTTCCTTTTTGGGTTTGGTTATGGAACAAGTAGGGTAGATGAGACGAAGTATCTATAAGATATCTAAGAGTATGAAAAACAACAAACTTATCTTGAGAGTTTTATAAACAACTTGTTAAAAAGGGTATAGTTTATAACTAAAGGATACACTAGGATTGAGTGTATAAGATACAAGTATTAAGAACTCAAAGTAAAGGACTGTAAAGTAATAAGGAAGATTTCTTCAGCTAAAAAGAGATTTATGGTCGGTCCTTTTATTAAATTGAGTATTGGGAATACTAGTAAATACAGTCCTTAGACTATGTTTGGAGTCTCAGTAACATTTCTAGCAACTTAGTAAGGAGTCAATAGTTAAAGTAAAAGTAAACTTGTTAGTATTGAGAGAATGTTGTGTATAAAACCCTGAAACGAAGATAATTGTGATAGATACCAAACAGTATGGAGTGTATTAAGATGCAAGATATAAACTGGATTTATTTACATCTAAAACTATAAATCACAATTACTTTAAACAGGAATACAAGCTTTTATTAGAAGTCGAATCAAAATCATCTAGGGTTTTGGATATCTTTTGACAATATGTGATCATGCAGTTTAACCTATGCATAGATGGTTTGATATAACGTCATTACGGAGTTTTGACAACAATAGAAATACAGATTAACATTACCTCTTATGGAGACAAGCTGCAGTTAAAACACTCTAAGTCTAGCATCATAAACATGCTAGAGAAGTATCTTCTTGACTTGAATATAAATATTATTTTACTGGAATGTATGTTTACCTGCTAAACCTATAAGGAACCATCAGTCCCACTATGTTAGCTTAAAGCTAAGTAAGCCTTGATCACACCTAGGAATCTTTCCCTACTTGACAAAAGAAATCATCAGTATATCTAGCAGCAGTAAAATACAAGTTCTTTTTCTAATTCTGGAAGAAATACAACTACTAAGTCAAAAACAACATTTACACAACTATCAAGGAGAAGCCTTTAGTTAATACAAAATCTTATAAAGAAGCAACTCTTTGTTGATCTTATAAACTGTTTTATTATCCGCTAACCGTTAGTGGTACGTTAACGACAACATTAGACATTTTATGTCACTAAAATTTTTTTAAATTTTTACGAATTTTTGAGTTATTACATGTGATATCAGAGCACAAGGTTCAAACACTAGGCCTGAATGTAGCTCAACTTGCTTATGTGGAACAGTAAATTTAAATAAACATGTTGATGTTGTTTTCTTTTGAATGATACACCCAAAGAATTTTGTTTCTGACTTAATGACAGGTATGGATAGATTGGAAGAATATGCAAATGAGGAATCTCCTTACACTGAACGAAAGAATTTTCAAAAAGAACCTATACAAGAAGAGATAACTAATAATTCTTCTGAACTACTACAAACAGTTAAGGAATTAAAAACAGAGATGGAATCGGTTAAGAAAGAAAATGAGAGGATTCTGAGAGCTCAAGAGGAGATAAATCAGATTTTAATAGAAAGATTTCATACTAAGGAAAAGATAAAAGAACTGAGTCTGAAGATATGGGTTACCAGCATAAAGATAAAAAGATTAAACAAGTCAAAAACGAAAGTAGCTCATCTTCTGAGGTATATGGTGATCTACATAAACAAAACTTTCATTATACTAGTGACAGTAGTGAAGATAATCACCACACTAGGAAAATAAAGTTTAAACCTTACGAAGAAATCTCTGGGGAGTTCAAGAAGATCAAGCCACCAACCTTTAATGGAGAAACTGAAAAGGGGGAAGAAGCAGAATCCTGGCTGTCCGGGATGAAGAAATACTTCCAAATTTATAACTACTCTAATCAACTAAAGGCCAGGATGGCTATTTATAATCTCACAGGAAAAGCAGATATATAGTGGCAGGACCTAAAAAGAGTAAAAAGTATAAGGCAGAAAAATATAAATTGGAGTACTTTTAAGAAATATTTCAAGAAGAAATTTTTATTTGAACAATATTATGAGGAAAGGGCTAAGGAATTTTACGAGCTAAAACTGGGAACAATGAATATGAAAGAACTAAATAGTAAATTTCTAAGTCTGTTCAGATATGTGCCATATATTGTGGACGAGAAACCTAAGGTACAACGATTTCTCAACTATTTACCTTATCACATAAAGGACAGAATTGAGTATGAAAATCCGAAAACATTAGAAGAAGCAATGAGAAAAGTGAATTTCTATTATGAACAGAACCGTAAAAAGGAAAGTATGACCAACTGGAAGGCCAAAAGGAATAATAACTTTGAACAGAAAAAGAAAGATTTTGTGCCTAATTAAAATTTTAAGAATAATAACACTAGAATTTTCCTAGTAAAAATTTCCAAGAGAACAAAAGTAATTCACAGACCAATCCAAATAATCAAAGGAATAAAGAATCTACTAACAACCACAGTAACTATACAAAGAATTTTGAATGAAAGGAACCCATAAAGTGTTGGGAATGTAATGGTCTGCATTATGCATTAGTTTGCCCCAATTGGAAGAAGACTGTTAGCAACATACACACAATATAGGAGGAGATGACTGTTGGTGATTTAGCGAGGACAATGCCCAGGATCAACGCAGCATTAGAGAACCGGCAAGCAGATTATCAAATTTCCATGGTGGATGTGGAAGGTGAGATAAATCAAATACCTATATCTATTTTAATTGATCCAGGAGCTAGTTTAAGCTATATTTCTCCTAGTTTAGTAGAAAAGTGTAAGCTTTCAGTAGAAAAGTTTGCAAAATCTTGGTTAGGTCAGCTAGCTACTGGTGCAAAGAGAAAAGTAATTAGCTTTGTTAAGAATTATGCAATAACTATGGATTAGTTTGAAACCTCTGTTAAGCTCAATGTGCTACTTTTAGGTTCATATGATATATTAATTGGTATGGATTGGTTAGAACAACATAGGGTGGTCCTGAATTGCTTTGATAAAGCCTTCACTTGCATAAATAACGATGGAAAGTTAATAAATGTAAAGGGAATCCCTAGGAAAACAACCGTAAGGCAGATTTCTGCCTTGTATCTTAAAAGAGCTGTTAGGAAAGGCTGTAAGGCTTTTGCCGTAATAGTAATCGATGAAGAAAACACTAACAACATAGATAAATTAAAATTGGAAGAAATTTTGATTTTAAGGGAATATTCAGATGTATTTCCGGAAGAAATTCTGGGACTACCTTCGAAACGGGAATTAGATTTTACTATTGAGTTGGTACCTGGTGCAGTGCTCAGCTCAAAAGCCCCTTATCAGATGAATATACTAGAATTAAATGAACTTAAGTCACAGTTAAAAGAACTCATTGATAAGAATTACATTAGACCCAGTGTGTCTCCCTGGGGAGCACCTGTCATCTTTGTTAAAAAGAAGGATGGAACTCTACGACTTTGTATAGATTATCGTCAATTAAATAAAATGACTATCAAGAACAGATACTCGTTACCTCGCATAGATTATCTGTTTGATCAGCTACGTGGAGCCATGGTGTTTTCAAAGATTGATTTACGATTTGGATACCACCAGGTCCGAATCAAGGATGAAGACATCTTTAAAACGACCTTAGGACTCGATATGGACATTACGAGTTTGTCGTTATGCGATTCGGGCTTACTAATGCCCCAGCTATTTTTATGTGTCTGATGAATAATGTAATGCACAAATATCTGGATAAATTTGTAGTCGTATTTATTGACAACATCTTAATTTACTCAAAGTCTGAAGAGGAACATAAAGAACACTTAAAAATTGTCTTGCAAGAATTACGAGAGCATCAACTTTTTGCAAAATTTAGTAAATGTGACTTCTTTAAAGATAAAATCCAGTATTTAGGTCATGTGGTGACTAAGGAAGGAATTTATGTTGACCCCGAAAAGATAAAGGCAATTGAAGATTGACCAGTCCCAAAAGATGTAATTGACGTCTGATCATTCATGGGGATTACTAGTTATTATCGGAGATTCATCGAAGGGTTTTCAAAAATTACGAATCCTATAACCTCTTTCCAGAAAAAGGGGAAGAAATTCGATTGGAATCAGAAGTGTGAAGACAGTTTTAAAAGGTTAAAAACATTATTAACCACCACACCAATTCTAAGAATTGTTGACCCTAATAAAGATTTTATAGTATGTACCGACGTATGCAATGACGGTTTAGGTGGAGTATTAACTCAGGAAAGACATGTCATTGCTTATGAGTCTAGGAAGCTGAAGATTCATGAGAAAAATTATGTGACCTATGACTTAGAATTAGTTGTTGTCATACATGCCTTAAAGATGTGGCGTCATCATTTAATAGGAAGGAAGTTTATACTAATGATAAATAATAAAGGATTGAAATATATGTTGGATCAAGCTAACTTGAATGCTAGGCAAGCTAGGTGGCTAGCTTTTCTGAGTGAATGTGATTTTGAAATTCAACATATTAAAGGAAAGGAGAATAAAGTTGTTGATGCACTAAGTAGAAATGCAAAGCTGAATTTTACAGCAGCCATCAGCACTTATACAACAGACTTGGAAGAACAGCTAGAAGCTGGAATAGAACAAGATGAAAATTATCGAAAATTACAAGCAAAAGTAAAAGAAAATTTAATAGAAAGTCTAAGTACAGGGTACAACTTGAATGAAAAAAGGATTATTATTATATAAAGATAGATTATATGTACCTAATGTACCTAAGATTAAGCTGTTAATTTTAAATGAAGTTCATAAAACTCCTTATTCAGGGCATCCGGGTTATCAGAAAACCATAACCATGCTAAGAAAGGACTATTTCTGGCCAAACATGAAAAATGAATTGGCAGAATATATTGCTAGGTGCTTCGAATGTCAGCAAGTAAAGACTGAACATCAGCATCCAACTGGGCTACTTCAACCATTGCATATTCCTAGCTGGAAATGGGAGTAATTAGCCTTGATTTTATCACGGGACTACCTAGAAATCAAAACTTAAATGACTCAATAATGGTAGTTGTTGATAAGTTGAGTAAAGAAGCCCATTTTATACCTGTAAAAACTACATATAAAGCTGCAAATATTGCTGATATTTTCTTAAAACAAATTTTTTGGTTGCATGGAATACTGAAGGTGATAATCTCAGATCGAGACCCTAAATTTACAGGTAACTTTTGGAAATCTTTGTTTAAAGGGTTAAATACTACATTAAACTTTAGTACCTCTGTCCATCCTCAAACTGATGGACAGGCTGAAAGAGTAAATCAGGTATTGGAAGATTTACTCAGAATGTATGTAAAAGAGCATCCAAGTAAATGGGAAGATTATTTACACATGGTAGAATTTGCTTACAATAATCATTATCAAGCTTTAGATAGATATAGTCCCTTTGAAATTTTGTATGGAAAGAAATGCAACACTCCCATCTCTTGGAGTAATCCAGTGGACAGGTTAGTATTAGGACCTGAATTATTGAAGGAGATGGAAGTAATTGTAAAACAGGTACAAGGTAACTTGAAAGTTGTGCAAGATCGACTGAAAAGCCAAGCACACCTTAAACGAACTCCAAAGGAGTTCTAGATAGGCGAACATGTTTTTATTAAGGTGAGACCCAAAAAGAATTCTCTGAGTTTGGGTAGATGTGCTAAACTAGCACCTCGATATTGTGGTCCTTTTGATATACTATCCAGGATAAGACAGGTAGCATATCAGTTAGCTCTACCACAAAATCTAAGAGTTCACAATGTTTTTCATATTTCTGTAATAAAAAAATATGTACATGATGCTACTCATGTTATTAATTGGAATGATGTGCAGGTGTAACCCGAAGGAGATTTTCTGGTGGAATCAGATTGTATCCTTGAAAGGAGGGAGATATCGCTTCAGAATCGCACCAGTGGTCAAGTGAAGGTGCAATGGAAGCACCTTAGTCCAGAAGAAGCCACCTGGGAATTGGAAAGTCATATGCGGGATGCATATCCAATTCTATTTCAGGGGAACTTTGAGGACAAGGAATAAATAACATCGAGGACGATGTTATAGATTAAGGGGGTGTGTATGTCACATGTCCAAATTTTCAAAAACAATTTAATGTTATTGAGGAACATTATGTTATATTTTATGCTAAGTTTGTAATTGATGACCAAGTGGGGTCAATAATAATTAATGTATTTTCATAATATTTTATTTATAAATAAATAAATGATGAGACAACAGCTTAGGGAAGCTGTTAAAAGAGTGTTAACTGGTCACTTGGTGGAGGAGACTGGGTGGAGAGTATACTGACAAGTGGTAGCATCCTCAAACTACTTCTAACTGTTGCAGGTGGCAACTTCCCTATATTTGTGGTCAAGATTCCCCAAGAAAGTGGAATTGGAGCAGGTGGCTCATTAAGTAAAAACTGACCCAGAAGACATAGGCATTATTATAAAACTTCCCATTGAAGACAGCTGAGGCTGCTCATTCTGGAAAGGTGATCATTTAGTGTGAATGACGTGAACATGAGAAATTCGATGGAGGGACTGATTGAAGTGAGTTTGAGGGGTTAACTGCTGAGAACTGAACTTATGTAGCGCTTAGGCTGAAGTTCTTACTGTTGTATGTAGGTTTGGATTACTGCCGTAATTTGACCAGTCATGTGACAGAAGGTCTTAAGGATACATCCTTCACCCAGTACTCTACCAAGAGGACCAGGAAACAGGCTCGGGGGTCCTGAGGAAGTGCAGACTAAGCTTTCTCTAAGAGTTGGTTGGGAGGAATAGCCTCCTTAAGCTGTTGTCACCTCATCATTTGAGAGGTTTTTATTGTTTAGGTTATTTATAATTTGTTAATTCTTTTCAGCAAATGATCATTACTTTTCAAAGAAATGCATGTTATTGTTTTGATTATGGTTTATACAAAAAAGAATGTTGTAATATTAGTGATTAGTAGATTATGTTTAGAACATTAGGCATATCAGTAAATGAAAGTAATTAGCAATAAATTACCACACTGTATTTTTCCACGCCTTGAATAGGCAGTACTCTAGTACAGCGGGTTGATCAAGTAGATGTGAAGATTTGTTTATCAACTCTGATTGAAAAATGTAAATGACTTCTTTTAGAGTTAGTATGTGAATCATTACAGAAAATAGCAGTACTTGCTCTAGCTGCTGGAAGTATCTATATTAACTAATTATCTAGAAAAGAACTAAATATATATATAATCATTTATAGGCATACTGTTCACAGAAGCATTTATAGTACTAATAATTATTACAAACATAATAGATAGAGTTATTTAAATAAACATAGGAACAGTTAAAGGTAATACTAGGATTTTAACCAAGATAGTAATCCATAGGACTTGTTAATAAATTACTTTAAGTTCACATTTTACTATCTGTTCGGCAATTCAAATACTTAGGGTTTATAAGAGGTAGGTTTAAATCCTTAAAGACAGACTTTTACTATCTTAACCATAACATAACTTTTAACAGATGTAATTATTTATTACTGATAGTAATAATAGAAAAACAAAATTAAGAACCATTTCGGTAGAAATCCATATCATTTCGGAACTGTAGGTTATTTTCACATAATAACAATTTTGAAAGAGAAACAGAGTGTTGTATTCACCTAAGAATACTGCCAAAATTTAATTAGTAACAAATACTATAAACCCTTTATACCAAATGTTTTTATTTTAAATTAAATAACACTGTATATGAACTAACATAAACAAAATAGCATAAGCATAATGGCCCATGACCTCTTATAACCCTGTCGAGGCTTAAAGCCTGTATAAAAACAAATCACATAATTTATTGTAAAAACAGTAAGACAATAAACCAAAAATTATATTTTATTAATAACCTTGCCAGTTTACAAGTTTCGACAGAGCGAGCAGTGTTCTCGTTTCATTTAAAAACCACTAAAAAACCTTAAGTAACCAGGTAGAGGTCAAGATGTTTCATCATGACTTAAAGCCGAGTTCTTAAGGTTAAACAAAAAAGTTATTACATCATCCAAGCTGTAAAGGCCCTGCTTAGTAAAAACCCAAGTCACAGCTGCAAAAAGCCTTCCAGAACTTGCACATATTACCCTTTAGGGTTTTTGTTACAAAAACAAAACAACACAATGAACAACCTATCAAATAAAACCCAGGCCGAGATCATGTAAGCAGCAAGTATCCTCATCTTTCATTCACCACAATACCAATGCAGGAGAAGACCCTCAGTTCAACCGGGGCTTACCAAGTTGCACGGCCGTGAATGGAGAGGTGAGCTTGCAGTTAAACCCCAACTTCTGGGAGAGGCACCTACACAGAGAAAACAATAGTTAGAAATAGTTTTTAAAAATGTTTTGTTTAAAATTTAAGATTGCTGTAAAACACAATGTGAGACCGGTAGTTACCTGATATTTGTTGGAGAAACTAGAGGTCGCAAGCAGCTGGAACATGGCGTATGGAAGGGTAATGCCACGAACGAGAATAGTGCATTGAATACAACCGAACTCTGAGTCACAATCTGAAGGTAAAGGTGCAATCACTCCAACCTTAAACACCGAGAAACCACCTTACGACCTCACTTAAACCAACTTACGGTGTTTTGTTATGGAAGCAACCTGCAAACATGGAGGTGGTTACAGGGTTTTGATGGCCATGAGCTCGCAGCTCGGCCAAATTGGACGAAGAATCCTCACTATGCGAAAAGAAATGAATAGGGTTTAGTTTTAAGTCAACCATCTCATGGATAGAACCGTCACCACGTGTCCTTCAAGATTTATCTCCAACATGGGTAGAAGTCTATAGTCGTTTTGGCTGCAAACAAATAATTATAATCAAACCTTAAATCATTTATACATTGCGCAATCCTATGCGTGATAATCATGTTCTACATTATTGCTTTGTTGTTTAGTTTGCCAACTATAGGATTAGGTATGGCTTTTCTTTCCTTTTTGGGTTTGGTTATGGAACAAGTAGGGTACATGAGACCAAGTATCTATAAGATATCTGAGAGTATGAAAATCAACAAACTTATCTTGAGAGTTTTATAAACAACTTGTAAAAAAGGGTATAGTTTATAACTAAAGGATACACTAGGATTGAGTGTATAAGATACAAGTATTAAGAACTCAAAGTAAAGGACTGTAAAGCAATAAGGAAGATTTCTTCAGCTAAAAAGAGATTTATGGTTCAATCCTTTTATTAAAATGAGTATTGGGAATACTAGTAAATACAGTCCTTAGACTATGTTCGGAGTCTCAGTAACATTTCTAGCAACTTAGTAAGGAGTCAATAGTTAAAGTAAAAGTAAACTTGTTAGTATTGAGAGAATGTTGTGTATAAAACCCTAAAACGAAGATAATTGTGATGGACACCAAACAGTATGGAGTCTATTAAGCTGTAGGATATGAACTGAATTTCTTTACATCTAAAACTCTAAATCACAATTACTTTAAACAGGAATACAAGCTTTTATTAGAAGTTGAATCAAAATCATCTAGGGTTTTGGATATCTTTTGACAATATGTGATCATGCAGTTTAACCTATGCATAGATGGTTTGATATAATGTCATTACGAAGTTTTGACAGCAATAAAAATACAGATTAACATTACCTCTTATGGAGACAAGCCGCAGTTAAAACACTCTAAGTATAGCATCATAAACATGCTAGAGAAGTATCTTCTTGACTTGAATACAAATATTATTTTACTGGAATGTATGCTTACCTGCTAAACCTATAAGGAACCATCAGTCCCACTGTGTTAGCTTAAAGCTAAGTAAGCCCCGATCACACCTAGGAATCTTTCCCTATTTGACAAAAGAAATCATCAGTATATCTAGCAACAGTAAAATACAAGTTCTTTTTCTAATTCTGGAAGAATTACAACTACTAAGTCAAAAACAACATTTACATAGCTATCAAGGAGAAGCCTTTAGTTAATACAAAATATTATAAAGAAGCAACTCTTTGTTGATCTTATAAATTGTTTTATTATCTGCTAATCGTTAGTTGTACGTTAGAGGCGACATTAGACGTTTTATGTCACTTGAAAATTTTTAAATTTTTACGAATTTTTGAGTTATTACACATTAACTCTCTAAGGTTAATTAGATCATTTTAGCACAACAGATTAGTTAAACAAATATTTAATTTCATTTGTCATGATTTAATTTCGACAAAATTCCTTTAATTACAATAAATTAAAATAAATTCAATAATTATTCCAAGAAACGATCCAAGGGTTGGGAAAGTTTCTTAACATCATCTAACATAATCAAAACTTCAATCCAATCCATATCAGAGATGATAACCACTTCTAAAGGCTAATTATTCTTATTCATAGTTAACTAGTAATTAAGGTGTTAATTAGGACACTTAATTACACTTAGTGCGCAAATGCCGACAGTTATCACAAATCCAATTGTTTAACAAATAACCATCGATTATCAATCTCAATGGCCTAAGAACATCTAATTACATGTAAACAAGACCTAATTACCAAAATTACATTAATTAATCATGGTAATTACGAAAGAGAGTCAATAAGACTAGTTAACTAGTTTTACAGTATAAGCAGCTAGTCTTGCACAAAATCAACTTGTAAACATGTCATTAAATCCAAAATTAATTCTACAGCCATTAACAACATATTTAAGCATGCAACTACAGCCAATTAAAGATTTAGTTTCAAATCATTCCAACTACACATAAGGTAATGTTTTCCATCAATTCCAATTAAGTTAGTTAACATTCACTGCAAAGGAATTCAGTCTAAATAACTTAACTAAAATGCATTGCATCCATAAGTAAAGGGTCACACCTGATAAGTAGCCACCTACAACGCAATAACATGTTAGAATCAGAGCACGTGGTTGTATCATTTTGTTTTTATGAAAACAAAGATTTCAATCCACAACTAGTTATCAATTTTCACCGCAATGTACTTAGTTTCCAATTTAACCTTCCAAATTCCAAATAAATATAACTATATGACTACTATAGCTCATGGAAAACGTAGCAAGGTTCACCTACAGTCATATGGCTGTAGCTTTCCACCCATATACATTCCATTAAATAACTCACAAAACTAGTTAATTCTACTCATCAGAATTTACTGGTAATTCTAGGAATCACTAGAATAATTAAATCCATAGATCATAGAATCATTCAAATGCCATTCCAACTCTAAATAACATGTTTTATCAGCAATAACATAGGTATATCTCATTCAAACATTTCGTCAAACACTTCATATGCAAAGTCACAAATCTACTCAAAACAATTCCATTGAATGAGCTAGAAAATGGAAATTGATCTAGAATTTTGGTAGACATTTCCCAAATGCTATCAAGAAGATTTCCCCTCACACACATTTCAAGTGTATTTATCAAACATAACCATAAAAGGAACACTCATGCATTTTTACAAACACTTCATGTGTCAAGTCTCCAAACTATGCAAAAACAATCAAATCAAAGAACTAGTTTTCGAATAAAAGGTAGAAGCATCAAAGAGAAGTGTCTTAAACCATTTCGAGGCTTTGTACCATCAAAATACACATTATTTAATGAATAGGGGAAGAAATATAATTTTTGTAACAAAGGTGCTAAAGAATCATTTCCTCAAGAAGTTTGTGCACAAAATCCAAAAAACTAGTTTCCAATTCCTTCACAAAATTTATTTGCATAAATAGATTGAATTCCACGAGAGGCTTCTTTCATAAATAGCTCATATGTTTCATTAAAAATTTCATGTGCGTCAATAAATATATCAGATCATAGCCAAATAAATTAAATAAACATGATATAAAACACTTATCTTTGCAAAATACGCAACAGGAATCAACCGTGCCACGCTCCACCCAGTCGTAGACACAATGAAAGACAAAACTCACTTTGCAATGGTCACCTCCAAGCCAATGGTCACCTCTGAGCTAGAACCATGATGCCAAAATAAAAGGAACACTCAACCACAAATTCTCTCAAGAAATCATTCCAACCAGAACCCAATGACAAGTATGACCTCTACTTCCACTCCAGGGCAATTCCAGTGGCTCTAGGACAACAATCCAACCACAACCCAATGGAAAGTAGCACTTACAATCCAGGGCAATTCTAATGGCTCCAGGAAAAATATTTGTGGCTCCAAAGCACCTCCAGAGTAACTCTGCTTGGGCACAATCTTAGTAAGGATCTCATACCAAGAGCAACAAAATCAAACCACAAGTGCCAAACACAAGCACAAGAGTCAAAGCATGAACCAACACTCAAGAGAGACTAGCCAACACAAGTAGATCAAATTCCTTCATGAGCAATTCGAATTGGGAGAGAGAGGGACACAAGCATGAGAGTCACACTCCAAAAATAACAAATAGGATTTACATATTAAGTGGCTACACCAAGAAGCACACTAATCTAACTCATGAGGGCACACTAGGTGAGAGAGGGACACAAGCATGAGAGTCACACTCCAAAAATAACAAATAGGATTTACATATTAAGTGGCTACACCAAGAAGCACACTAATCTAACTCATGAGGGCACACTAGGTGAGAGAGGGACTCCAATCCTTAAATAAAAATTGATCTCAAGGTAAATAAAACTAATGAGTAACACAACATGTGAGGGTACATAACCAAGAGGGCCCATCAAGTACATATGAAGGGTGTACAACATCAACATAGGCTCAACTCACATAGGTAAACACTTTTTCACAACCACTTACTCATAACATCATGGTTCCTCATACTCTCTTTTGTGGCATTGGTCGTTCAGTTGATTTTATTTTATTAATTATTTTATAAGTTCAACATAATAAAAATAATAATAATGTGCAAACCCTAGTCCAGGCACCTTGTACCACTATGTCCATCATAACAACAATAATAATATTTCCAAGGGATAAACCAGAGGATATTACAACCCTCCCCCCTCAAACCATGCATCGTCCTAGATGCATACACATACATGCCACAAAACCTCAAAATAGATGAGGGTATGCCTCCCTCATCACATATTCCAATTCCCAAGTCGCATCCTTAGGAGTATAGTGGCTCCACTGAACCTTAAGCTGACAGATTCCTTTGTTCATGAGCAGCTTGGTCTTCTTGCCTACAATGGAAATAGGCTCTACTAAAAAGTATCCTTCTGAATCCACCTAGTCATATCAAATATATATACAAAACATAATCAACATCATGTATACATGTCGACATGAAATCATATATATACCAACATGCTAACAAGGATCATATATCAGTATCAAAATAATCTAAGAAACAATATATCATAACATATGCATCACCATCTTTTTTTTTGCAACGATTGGTATCATGATCACCGATCGGTTGCAGGTTGGGCGCACCCGATTACTAGGATGAACTGGTGATATGATCGAGGCTGCAAGTGCTTGGCCTAAGACTGATCTGCTCACCCAGACACATCATCTGAGGACAACAAACAGCAGGTCGAGCCACATTGAAGCTATTGGCAGATTGACTAGATAATGCATCAATGGTTGAGGGAGTAGGATCTGATCCTCCTCAGGTGATCCTGGAGACCCATGCACTTCAGGAAATTGATGAATTCAGGAAACTGGTAGCGGCTAATGGAAATAAATCCACATCTCCATGGCAACAGAAGTTTGTCAAAAAGCTTGCAGAGATCCCCTCAGTAGCTCTCCCCATGGCTAGATCCTATAAGACAACCATAAAAATTGCTGAAAAAGGATTGATCAGATAGTTCACATGCATGTGGTCATCACCAAGGGCAATAGAAGCCTGGACCAAAAGGAACTACAAACCACTGATCAAGGAGGAAGTGTGCAACTTCTTCATGGGGAAAGGCTTCTTCATCTTTGTATTCGAAATCAAGGAAGACAAAGAACTCATTTTTAAAAATGGACCGTACTTCATGGGGACACAAGGCCTATACCTCAACAAATGGACCACAGACTTTGATCTGTCACAAGACATCCCATCTATAGTACCGATACGGGTGAAATTTCCACACCTTCCCCTGTATTGTTGGAGCTAGGAATCCTTGGAGGCAATAGGAAACACCATGGGCAAGTTCATAGACGTAGCAGAAAGGTGAGATCAATACTCCTGTGCCCGGATCTGCGTAGAGGTATATTTAGAAGTAGGACTCCCAAAGGCTGTCAACCTCACTATAACATACTGGTCCCATCTCCAAGAGATTGATTATGATCAACTCGCATTCAAATGCAGACATTACCGAGAATACGGGCACTTCACAAGACACTGCAAAAAGAAGGAAGAAGAACTAATGGAAAGAAGTCCATTGGAAAACAAACCAAAAGAAAGTAGGGGGGGATACAGACCCAGATCTAAAGTGAAAGAAGGACAACAAGATCCTGCAGGATCAAGACCTCAATCTAACCCAATCCCCCCAAAGATTCTGTAGAGATCAACAGAAGGAGTGTCGAATCCCTTCAACCTCTTGGATAATGGTGAAGAAGACCATGAAGGAGAAGAAAATCAAGAAGAGCGGGAGGAGGGATAAATACTCAAGGAACCAGCTGAGAAAGATCAAGAGGTACTACCAGATCCCCCATCAATTTTGAACTCAAAGTCTCCCACCAGAAGCCAGGTCTCATCCCCTTCTTACGCTAAAATGGCCTAGAGAAGAACATAGGAAGTGATCTCCACCTCAGAAGAAGAACCCTTTGAAAAATTTGCTAAGAGACAGGGGAGGAAATCCAATAGAGAGTTAAGGAAAGAAGAAGTTGAAAGCCAAAAAAATGCAAGGAAATCAATCCACCCTAGAAAGCTCCTTCACAAAGAATCCCAGGACGAGAAGCAACAAGGGAGGACCCTTCTACCACAACCAGAGTAAATAATGAAGCTGGTCTCTTGGAATTGCAGAGGGCTAGGTAGTCCAAACAAAGTGAAAGTGGTCAAATATCTGTTAAAAATAGAACCTACTAATATCCTCCTGCTCCAAGAGACCAAAATGGAGGAAGAATCTCTCCTCACCCTCAGCAAAGGGAATTGGAAAAAACAAGGAGGATATGTCATCAGCGCTAGAGGAGCTTCTAGTGGATTGACCACCCTCTGGAACTAGAATGACTTTACCTTCCTCAACTCCTTCTCAACCCAGCATTGGATATTCACGAAGCTACAACACCTTCCATCCAAGGTTAGTCTCCCTCTCTTCAACCTGTATGTACCTATGCATTACTTAGAAAAAAAATTGTTGGAGTTCTAAGAAGGCTTTATCGAGATCTATTAACCCCCCCCCCCAACATTATACTGGTCAGGGACTTGAATCTAGTAAGGTTCTCAGAGGAAAAAAAAGGGGGCTTATTTGGGAGGGACTGCTTCAGAGATCACCTCATCCTTCAATGGGACCCCATGGACATCAAAACCAAGCAAGGATGTTACACCTGGATGAACAAAAGAGTGGGAGTGAAGCATATTGCTGCCCGACTGGATCGGTTCTTATCCCAAAGTTCTCTCCTCTTGGAAAGGAAGATACCGCATGTCACATACCCCAATTTTGTAAAATAATGTTAATTGTTTTAATTATATTCCTAAGACATTATGTTAAGTTTAAGGCTAAGTAGGAATTGATGACTCAGCAGAGTCAACAGAAATGGAATGTAATTCAGAATATTTTATTATTAATAAATAAATTGTGGAGACAACAGCATGGGAGAGCTGTTAAAAAGAAGTTACTTGTCAAACTGGTGGATGGAACTAGGTGGAGGGCAAAAGACAAGTGGCAGCATCCTCAAACACTTCCTAAGTTGTAGGTGGCAACTTCCCTATATTTGGGGTCATGATCCCCCAAGAAAGTGGGATCAGAGCAGGTGGCTCATTAAATGACAACTAACCCAAAAAGACCTAGGCAATCTTTTAAAAAGTACTCAATGAAGAGAGCTGAGGCTGCTCAGATATTTTCCAGAGAGAATTCATTCAGGTGAATGTTATTCAGGAAATTCATTGAGGAAAGAGGGAAAAACAGTAAGGAAGTTGTTTTGAGAGGAATGCTGCAGTAACTTGATTATTATAGCTTGTTAGCTGGGAGAACTTACTGTTAAGTTCTGGAGAAATACTGAGTTTGAAGACTGGTATCTGACTTTTTGCTGCACCTAGTTCCAGCTAGGGAGACAACAGAGCAAGCTCGAGGGTCCTGAGAAGTCACTGTTTGAGCGCTCTCCAGGAATTGGTAGGGAGGAACGGCCTCCCATTGTTGTTGTTGTCCACAGTTTCAACAGGTTCTGTCACTTAACTATTTTTGTTTTAATAAATGTGAATGGATGAATGTTATGCTTATATTATATGACATAAGATTTAGCTGGTTTAGTAATATAAATGTTTTAGTTGATCAGTAATTGAATCTGTGGATGAAGAATAAAGACCCACTGTGTTTTTCCACATCTGGGTTCACCAGACCGTACTCCAGCGCAGGGGTAGAATTATAGAAGGATGTTATGATGATAATATAGAATGGAATGATAGTAAACTTATAGAGTAGTATTTTTCTGTACAGTTCTTGTTATTTAGTTACTTTCAGTAACCTAAAGTGCTTCATAGATTTACATTTTATTTTCGTTCAATCTTAATGACTGTTTTATCTAAGAATTAAATGGAAAGACAGAATAACTATATTTTGAATTCATTCTACAGGTATTTCAATTCTTAGCAGGTTTCTCTTACAAAATAACATATATAAAGGCACATAGGTTATTCACTTAAATTCTGTTTTCTCAAGTTATTTATAAACAGAATATATAACTGTAGTTTATAATCCTTAAAATATTAACAGGAGAAAATACTAACTATGTAGTAATCAGATTAGTTCTATTATAAATAAATCATATATTTGTTAACTGGTTATGTAAAATAAGATATTATAGAACATAGGAAATGTACGAACACAGTAGTTAAATAATAGTTTATGTTATGTTTATAACTAAATAAGAATACAGTTAATAAATATAACAAGTATAACACAACTTTATTATACATTTAATGAAACAATGTATTAGGTTATAATTTAAAACAATAACTATAATTGAACTTATACAAAAAGATACCTTAATTACTATAAATAAACACAATTTATTATATGATTCAGGATAATAATTATATAATAACAATTCCAACACTCTTAATTAAAATAACTAAGTATCCATGAGTACAAGAACAATCATATTCTGTTTATTATATGTACTGTATAGACAAAGTATGCAAGTTAAAATACTAAGAACAAACAGTAACATGGGTAATTAATTCAATCTTAGTAGTACAAGGTAAATCCCATTTCGGTACTTATAAAGGAAGTAACCATTAGTTACTTAAGTACTCCACCGTAAAAATATTTTAAACAAATAGAGTTACAGTGAGCTCGACCTACCGAGCTAATTCATTTATTACATTAAAATACAAAAGTATATCTTTAACAGAATAATTTTCAAGTTCATGTAAATATTTCTTTACGGCCGAGCCCAAATATCATCAACATAATACAAGTAAACAAGAAAATAAATAAATTTCAGTAAGGTGTTGTAAGCATAAGGTAACCAAAAAGGACTGTTAACAACTTATGTATTAAGTTGGGGTTTTAACCCTATAAGTACAAAAAGAAAACTAACAGATTTTTTAAAGTCGAGGGTTTCAAACCCCTTTGTTTCCAAGTTATTCATTAACTTAACTTTTACACAGTCAAGCCAAGCAGAGAGTTTGAAAGACTTCTTAAGCCACGGCTTCTCCAAGACTCTAACAACCGATCTAAATTACAGTTACGGCCTGAACAAGAGCATCCTTACGTAGCTCACAGGCCTTGTTAACTACTAGAAAAACAACAAAAGAAAGTAACAAGCAAACTGAAACCCCAAGGGTGACAGACTTCACAACGCAATCATTTTGTTCCAGGTGGACCAAGCAAATAGTAACGACCATGGTTAAAAACCAGGCTTACCGTAAACCCTGAACTGCTGTCGTATTCTCGCACAGCCAAACGAAGGAAGGGGTCGACCTGTAACAAGAAGTATCCATTTAAAAACTGTTAGGAACGATCCTATGTATACTAAAAACAAATTAATGGATAAAAATAAGGACTGACAGTCCTCTTACCAGAATATTTGAGTAAGCGTGGCCACCATCTATCTGCGAAGCACCCACGAAACCTTCTGCAGAAAGGGAGGAAAGGGTTAACTGCGCAGCACACATCCAACACTGTCTCAAAGAATACTTCAACACTCACGAAGGAGGAAGAAGTTGCAGTCGAGGGTTTGAACAAGACAACAGAGAGGGAGAATAACCCTAAGTATGCACAACAGTCTTCGTAAAAACCCAATCAATGTCACAATAACACAGGCAGTGGACGGACCTTCAAGGAAGAACAACGATGGGGAGGCTGTCACACAACAAATAGTGACAGTGCCTTGAGGAAAAATTGCAGCAGAGCAGTAGCTGCCCGAAGGCAAGGGAAGAATGATGGAGCTAGGGTTAAATTGTGGCCTTTTAACATTCAAATGCATGGACTAGGAAGTGCCACGTTATCACGTAGATTTTTCATGCAGTTCGGGTCACTTTTGTATAGTCCAAGATTCCACAAATGATTTCCAATCATTTTGTTGTTTATCCTTAGTTCACTTATATCGATTTGCACGTAGCATGAACCTGCATTATATTGTCATCACAAAATCTTGTTAGTAATCATCAAGGGTATGGGAAATCATACGACCCTTATGATTATGTTCTTAAATTATATTGCAAAATTTAATCTTTACCTTGTATTATAACTTATACCCTTTGCATATTTCCTTTCCATATTATGATGCTATCATCAAACAATTATATTCATGTGAATGACAAGGTTCTTATAGAGTATAACTTAAGGGACGAGGAATAATGGTATTCTCTTAATACAAGTATCTATCTTGATACCCTAGTAATTAAGCAACCCAAGTAAAATTATATTTAACCAAGTATATTGTTTGTTCATGCAAAGGAGTTAAGGAAGCCATCATGGTAAAAGAGGATAGAAGGTAAACTTAAAGATAGTCCATAGACTTGTTAAGTATAAAGACATATACTATGACTTAGTTTATTATAATTTTGGCTATTGTTCTTTAAGCCAATCTGTTAATAGTTCAAAACTAGAATATTATTAAGTCATGAAAAAGAGTATCTTTAATTACATAATCTAACCATGATAAGTAAGTCAATATTTATAGTGATGTAGTATGGAACTAGCAGGTTTGTATGAAAAGCTGTTAAATCTCTAAAGATGTAAAGGTTCTATTGAGATTTGAATAATATTACTGATTGTAAATAAGATGATTATTCTCCAAACAATTTTAGTATAGAGAATTTAAACCTCTAATACTAGCTTCTTTTATTTAACTGCAGTATGCATTGAGATTGTAATTACCTTAAAACTTGGGAGAATGAAAGTAAGAAATGGATACATAAGCTCCTTAACACTGTGTAGTATTCTTTTTCAGTCATGACTTAGTTAGTGAGATGGATAACTTAAAATAGATCTTGATCTTACTTTTCTACCTGTAAAGAATTAATTAAAGTATTAGATCATACTTTTGATAACCATGTTAGACGTGAAACATTTTTTTAATCTTTTGAGGATTATGATATACTGTGACTAGAAAGGAAACAGTTGCAACCATCACTGTTGAACTAAGTTCTATCCCTCAAGAAGTAAAAGATTAGAAACAGTGAAGTAATTATACCTTGAATACTGGAATTTTGTTTAAGTATCTATTTCTTACTGAGTTCACTGTTTGCGACAATCCTTTAATCAAATGCTTTAAAAAAAATTTAAGCAGCGCCCAAAGCTCCTTACCTGTAGTCTATCAAAACAGGAAGAACTCTCTGCATTAGCTTGGAAGCTAAGTAAGCCCAGTTTTTACATGACAGTCTCTTTTGTATGGTCGCAAAAAGAACAAAATCAGTAAACTGAAAAGAACTGTTCTACTGCCAAACATAACCAACAAATAATAAATTTCGATAACAGATAACTAATCAAACAATTAGTGACTGCATTTATTGAAATTATATGTATTTTAAAAAATTTTAAATTTTCTTGAAATTTTGGGGTTTTGACACCGCATTCCCAAATTATGGTTAACCTCACATCTGACCATAAACCCATCCTTCTCTCTATCCAAAATGTTGAAAAGTTACAGTCGATCCCCTTTAGGTACAACCCTCAGGGGATCTCTAATCCCGGATTCTATGAGACTATGGGAAAGTGTCACGTTCCCAACCCTCTACTCGGCGGAGAGGACGTGACTAGCATCTATCAACCTGGGCAATCTAAGCCCCATGAACATAATATATATAAAAATGCATTGAACTTTAAAACATACACAGATGCATAAATTATTAACATATAGTGGAAGCAAAATCATTCATTCAAGCATTCATCATGTTCATAGTAATTCATAAAACAATTATAGTTGCGGAAAATAAAATATAAGAGAATACTTATCTTTGAAAGAAGCTTGTCCTGCAACCAGCTATGTCGCTGCAACGTTCCACCCAACCATAGGCCAATGCGCTATTTAATCTCTCAGCAACACTGCCAACCCTGAGCTGGGCATGATTTTTCCTAGGGAATAAGGAACACTAGCAGACTTCCCCCATAGCCAAGGATACAATAAAACTCAGTCAAGCCAACACAGTTGGGTTTAACAGACTTACACAGGTAGTGATTTACACTTAGCCAATTTCACATGAGACACAGCCAAGCCAACATATGGGTTTATCAGGCTACCATCCACGCCAACAGATAGGTTTATCAGGCTACCAGCCAATTCATCCTTCCAGTTGGGTTTACCAGACTGCCAAGGGGGTAGAAAGGCTGACGACTAAGCTAGTGAGCTCAATCCATGGATGTGAATGCCCACACCAGATCTAGCCTGACTTCTAAACATTTACACACCCAACACAAGGAAGCATCCCCTTCTCTGTTACATAGTCCCTCAGGCCATGCATTCCCTTCCAATGTTATTCAGTGTATGCAAAGAAGAAAATCAACCCTCTACATCGGTTTGTGAGGTGCCTTCAGACACTAGGTTTATCAAGCCAGTCCAAACTCCATTTCCATTCCCCAAATCCGTTTAGATTCCAAATGAGGATGCACACACAATGATCTCAGTCCTGGGATTATCAAACGTAAGCAGAAGCCAAGGAATTACACATGCACATAGTAATTTATGAATTTTGAGCATTGTCAGTGCCAGACCGACTGTTGCAAAATACCAAATTGAAAACGTTTGTTGGTTATGCAAATCAAAGACACAATTTAGATTCTAGGCAATTGGGTTCAGGAAAATGACTAGCAAACATGAGGAAACGTGAAAGGAAACAAATCCACACAGGAAAACCAAAAACGTCAAGGGTCCAGATCGCCGAACAGGAGGAAATCATGAAGGGTTCAGACTCCGAGTGGTTTTACTTGTTGTGTGAATGAATATTACCCATTCCAAAACGTCCCACCCAGTCCCAAATCATGTGGGGGAGGTTAAAACGCTCTTGCATGAGGGAAAGGCAGACGTTTTTGGTTTTTTCTTCCCTAAGAAAATTTAAAAAACGTTTTTCCTGAAGTGGTGCTCTTCCCATTTCAATTTTTTTTGCCCACTCTTCCAATTCCCTCCTCATCCTTAGGAAAAATCATGCCCCCATCTCATTTGGTTGTGTTGACATAGCTGGCTATAGGTTTTCAATTAAAAATTGCAAATTTAACACGATGTCCAACTTTTTAATGTTTTGCTAGCATAAAATACCATCGGCTCAACCTTAATTGTCGAAACATAAACACTAAATCAATGGTGGGGCTTTTGCCTAACTCCACACCATGATTATTTACATCATATTATTTAAATGGAAACGGGGTCAAATCGAGGTGTTACATTTAGGTCTGGGGACAACCAGTTTTTGACTCCCTGAGTTTTGTTTGGGAACAAAAGATAAGAAAATACCAAGGTTTCTCTGAAGGAATGGGTGAAAACTAACAACAAGAACCCAACCAAGGCAAGATAAGAAATAATATCTTCCCTCCTAGCAGCTCAAATGGACATGGAAAGCAAGACCGTAGAGCCTCATGATCTAGAACACGAAGTTAAAATACAATCCGAGACATATCAAGCTTTTTGTAAAGAAGAAGAGTACTGAAGAATCAAATCCCACCTGGTTAAAAGTTGGGGATAGGAACATTGCCTACTTCCATAGACAATCTAAGGCTCGAAAATATCATAACCATATCAAACAAATTCACTTGGAAAATGGACAGATTGTCAAAGGACACGACCATTTAAAAGAGGAAGTGCACAACCATTTTATAAGCCTCTTCCTTAAGGAAGGAGACGTGGATGATGACAACACTGGGGATCACCTAGAGAACATTCTAGATTTGATAATTATATTAGAGAACAAGAATCTACTAAAGCCCTTTTCATAATAAGAGATCACATCCGTGATTTGTGGCATAGAACCAGAAAAGGCACCAGGGTCGGACGGGTTCTCTAGCCACTTCTATAGAGCCTGCTGGAACATTATAAAAAGGATCTGACTAGAATGATAACAAGTTTTCAACAAAAAGCCAATATTGGGGGAGGAGTGAACTCTATGTTCTTGGCTTTAATCTGCAAGGAGACCAACCCAGACATGTTCGCTCGGTTCAAGCCGATCTCACTGTGTAACGTTTCCTATAAAATCTGCTCCAAGTTGATGGCAAACAAATTAAAAAATCTCCTTCATAAGGTAATCTCCCAGAACCAAGGAGGCTTCATTAAAGGACGTCATATTTCGAACAATGCCATCCTCGTCCAATAAATGATCCATTCTAGCAAGGCACGAAAGGAGAAAGGCATGATAAAAAAAAGTTGATATGGAAAATGCATTCAACAGAGTCAGTCACTCATTTTTGTATAGAGTTATGGATACATTCGGTTTCAACATCCAGTTTATAAGGAAAATTAAAGCTTGAATTGGGGCACTATGGATAGCTCCCCTGGTCAATGGAAGGCCTGCCATATTCTTCCAAGCAACACAAGGGATTAGGCAAGGATTCCCCCTCTCCCCGTTCCTCTATATATTGATCGTTGAATCACTAAGCAGTAAATTGCATATGGAAATGGCAGTTGGGAACCTAGCAGGGCTAAAAACGGCCCAGGGAGTCGATCCCATAAACCACGCATTCTTTGTTGATGACTCCCTCTTCCTTGGAGGAGCATCCAAAAACATTACAAAAGCTTTTAAAAGAAGCCTCCATTCCTTCAGCGCAACCTTAGGTGGGAAAATCAACTATAATAAATGTTCCATTTATGGATGGAACGTGGATCAGATGGCTCTCACAAGAATTGCATGTATGATGGGAATACAAGGCTTTGACAATTGGGGAAGTTTCAGATATCTTGGACTCCCTATCTCATCCTGTGCATACAAAGAAAATCACTGGCAGGAAGTGGACAATAAAATAAAGGCCAAGCTCAATAGCTGGGGAGGATGATGGTTGAATCACTCTGGGAAGCTGGTGCTAATAATCTCTGCTCTCTCCTCCCTCCCTATATACCATGTGTTCGTTCTACTAGATCCAAAATCCTTTACAAACAAAATATTGAAGTATCTGAAAAAAAATTTGTGGAGAGGGGCGAAAGGGAACCAAAAAAAGTTCCACCTTGTCAACTGGAATGTGGCTAGAAGACCCAAAAAAGAGGGATCCCTATAGATCTGAGATTCCTATTTAGAAAACTTGGCAATGGGTGGAAAATTTCTTTGGCAAACTCTTTCCCAAAAAAACCACTGGGTCAGCCAAACTATTTGGAAAAAATACCTTACCAACACTGGAAGAAGATGCTTGGACACACTTCCCCTTCCAAAAGGAACTCCCTTATGGAATATGTGCAGAAAAGGAATGGATTTCTTCCAAACCCAACTCCAATGGATCCTAGGAAATGGGAAGAAGACCTTGATATGGACAGACATCATTCTTGGTCACCCCCCGTCAACAACATCATGAAGCTAAATGGAATTCGAAATTGGACTATGGGGAAAAACCTTAAAACCTTATATGATATCTCAAGCTGGTTAGTGGATGGAATTTGGGAGAACTTGATCATCTCGAAGTTCCCACCGACCCTCTCGAAAGCCACGAAAACCCTCACAAACCACCTCTCAGGTTGCGCCGCAATTCAAATCTCTTACCTGGACAAGAGAGGGTGGGGGAAGACTGGAGAATATACTACTAGCCTGGGTTATAAGATTCTTCAATTTGAAAGAGACCTCAACTCCCAATAGAAGCTTTGGAAAATGGTTTGGCTTCCATTTGGACTCCCTAAAGTAAATTTCTTTTCCTGGATCCTTGGGCACAAAAATATACTAACAGGGGAAAATCTGGCAAAAAGAGGCATCATTGGCCCTCACCGATGCCTGCTTTGTTGCAAAGATTTGGAAACCATCGACCACCTTTTTCTAGAATGCAATTTCTCCTTGCAATTCTAGACTCTTCTCCTCAAAGACCTTCATATTACAGCTCTCGACAACACTATTATCCCTCAACTCTTCACTTCATGGAAGAAGAGGTACCCCTCCCCTCTAAGAGACAAGACAATGTGGAAACAAATCTGGCTGGCACTTCCAAAGTACATCTGCTAGAAGATCTGGTTAGCTAGGATCCGATCTATCTTCAAGAACACCTTTCCCATCGCAGTCCAAAGGCCTTCTTTTGGAAACTCTAAAAGCTTCAAGGAAGAACCTTGATTCCATTACCACCAAGAAGGAAAGGAAGTGGATAGGGGAGCTCCCCCTTCTAGACAATCCCAACCTTCTAAGGCGCCCCAAAAACTACTTGAAGTGGAAACTAAGACTATCTAGAATAGACTTTGAGAAGTGGAGAAAAAACCAGAATAAAAATTGCCTATTCTTTGATGGAGCCTCTAGAGGCAACCCGGGAGCAGCAAGTGCGGGAGGGGTGCTCTACTCCCATGATGGAAACACTGACTTCAGATACAACTAAGGGTTGGGGACCAAATCCAACAACCAGGTAGAAGCTTTGACTCTCTTAAAAGGATGCCAAATAGCCTTACTTTTGGATTACAGGGAGATACTCATTTTTTGAGACTCTCTGATACTCATCAACTCTATAATTCATGGACACGCATTGCGTAATGTCAATTCAAACTCCTTGCTGGAGAGAATTCAGACACTGCTACCCAAATTTGACTCTATAAAATTCTGCCACATTCCAAGAAATTTGAATGAGGAGACCAAGCTGCAAATCGCAGAGCCAATCTCCCTGTTGGAATGCTCAACACCACATCCTGGGGAAAGGAAATGCAGCCAGCGTCGTAACCTCAGTCAATAGAGGAAGCAAAGATAACACAATCATCGTGGGATTGGATGGAAACGATGGACAAGGGAAACAATGGCTGAGAGCTGAGGAAAACATGTGTTGAAGCTGAGGAGCTCGCTGTGTTGAGAAGCTGGAAGAGCTGGGGATCTGAGTGCATAGGCATTAGCTGTTGTATGTTCTTCACAACAAACCAACTTAAGAATCAGTGAGTCTGTGCAAGCTATAGACGTCGGCCTCCTCCTAATTTGTGCACATATTTTTCTTCTGGAAGCCATTTTAACACCTTAGGAACAAGCTCGACATGTTTTGGACTCTGAAGAGTTGGTAACAAGCCTCCATAGAGGAAGCCCTTCAAGTGATGCAATCTGAATATCACAACCATGATTGGGGACTACAATAATCTCATGATGCATGTAATGTTCACAGTGCGAGAGAGCTCGAAAACATGATTCACGATTTCCGAATCACGATTCTTGACAGCATTCACGATTCATGACTGATAGCATTCATGATTGGGGATTGCAACAATCTCGCCTTGTTAATTTACTAAATTTATTGTTGGTGATAAAAATTTACTGCTGGTGATTTACTGAGTGGTCTGAATTGATTAAAATTCCAACTCGGTGTAGCTCGAAAACAACAAGAACCCACATAGAGAGATGAAACCTTACAAAGGGAGGATCCCTGCTAGCTTCTTGAAATCCTCAAGGAGAGGAGAATTTGTGTAAAGAGCCGCATTTGGTGTTAAGCCATGACCTATTCTTTTTTAATAAAAAAAAATTAACCATTTTCGTTATAAAAAAAAAACATATGCATCATCATCTAGTGTAAAACAAAAGCATCTACTCTATAATTTACCTCTATCAATTCTAGTCAATTATATGCCTATGATCATGCACATAGTTTTTTAACAAGGAGACATGAAACACATTATGCACTTTTATGATAAGAGGCAAAGCTAGTTCATAAGCAATTGGTCCTATCTTTTCCAAAATCTCAAAGGGACCGCAATATCTAGCTGCAAGTTTAGAACAATTCCCCAAGTTTAAAGTGGTTTTTTTTTGTTTCACTTTCAAAAACACATGATCCCCAACATGAAACTGTCTATCAATCCTATTATGATCGACATAAGTTTTTTGTTTATCCTAAGCTGTTTTCAAATTCTGTTTAATCCTGACCATCTAATCTTCTATTTCTTTTAATAATGCTGGCCCAATGATAACTTGTTGGCCGGATTTTATGTCCAAAGGACAACAAGGAGAAATAGTCCACATAAAGCTCTTAAAACAGCCCTAGGTGTGTTTGGGATAACTAAATCTCGCGGGAACAAAGGCCCTGCTGCCTTATGAGTTTGCTCTCAAAAGAGAGTCTCACAATTTAGTAAAAGAAATTCTTAAAATGAAATAAGGATCTTAAAGATGTAATCTAACTAACATGAAAAATTTCAATAGTTGGAAAACATACAGACTTAACAGCTATTAAAACACACACGTTTTAACAGCAACTAAACTGTATCTTTCACTATGAAACAAACTAAACCTAATTTAAAAAAATAACTCTATACCTAATCTATTATGCGCGCATGAGCATGGTGAAATATGAATGCTATTTTCAAATCTGAATTTAAAATAAATGTTAAAATCAAAATGACAATGCAAAGTTAATCATTCATATTTAAAACAACATAAATTTAATAACACAATTTGCAAAATGACAAACAAAGTCAGATCGTTAAAGCAGCTATGTAATCATTTAAACAGATCTCAAAATAACATAAGACAGAGTAATACAAAAGGATTTTAGCACATAATTGCAAAGTATATATGTACCGAATAAAATATAGATGCAACAAAAATAAACAAGAGTAAAGATTGTGTTACAAGACAATGATCCCGATCACATTCCCACTCCTATTCTTCTATTACATCAAACCTCCAACCAAACAGAAAGAAGTCTTACAAATTCAGGAAAATAATTCCTCCAAAGTTTACATAACTTCCCCCTATGGCAGCGTCTCATCTTCCTTTTGCAAACAGAAACATTACAATAGAAAACAGAACAAAAAAAACACAGTTTCCTCTCTTCTGCCGAGACGCCCCTCCTGCTTTTATAAGTCATTTGAGTAAGTTTAATTCCTCGATCTGAGGCATGAAATTGATTATCTCCACAAAATATTCCATATTTCCTTACTCGTCAAACTTTATTTTGGTGAGCTATCTCTTATGAAATGATCTCATCGTATATAATTTTAACCTTTAAACCTGCGGTAATATAAAGAGCAAGTATTTGGCGAGATAACCTCCTCATATAACGTCCGCATGATGATTTCTGAGAGGTCGATATTCCATACATAATGGCTTCGATTTGCAATGCTTCAAACTTTTAAATCCTGTTATCAAAACACAAATAATCGACGTTAAAAATCTGAATATGATCAATGGAAATTGATATGCAATATTTACAAATTGAAATTAAAACCAAGCAGAGAATTCAACTAAGGTAAGATAGGTAAGGAAAATATGGATCCCTCCTCGACTTGTATATTTGATTTGATCTTCAACCCTGGGCAAGCTTTGGTATAGCCATAGTTCTGAATACTTACATAGCAATAAATTTAATGATTTTTGATAATATAGCCATCGGTTGTCTCTCGTCGTCATTGTCATATGGTAAATGAAGAGGTAAATGTCATTCGTTTCTCTCAGGTGATTCCTCTATAAGTTCCACCTCTGTCATTTGCTGGCAAAATGGATTACACTAACACGTTGTTGAGATAATGATTTGTTTCCGTTTCCTCTGTGAATTTAAAACAATCTGGTGGCACATAAGCATCTTTTTAAACAACAATAAAAACATGGCACCAAACCTGCGCTTTTTGAGAAAACAATCTTCATGATATGGTGGAATGATCAATGTGATCTGGCAGCTCAAACCTCTTTAACTGTGAATCCGAGGCAACCTTTCTTTGTCTATCTAGAAATCCAGTGTGTTGTTGTTAATGCTTGATCCTTTTGATGACACGTTGGTGAAATGTGAGAATCCTGGATTAATAGAGAAAAAGTGTCCCTGTAATACGTTGGCAACCTTATAAATAAGTGTCCCTGTAATATGTTGTTCTTCCTCAAATGCAATCTCAGGCTTTAAATGTAGTATGATGGAAAATCTTGAGAATATAACAGCATATAGCTTTCACTCCACATCAAACCGTTCACCTTCTTTCCTTTAGATTGGCTTCGACGATCCTTCCATTGGTATGCACGCTAACGTTACACAAGCATATAATAACCAGATTATTGCCAAATAAGATTGTTAAAACATAAGTAACATGATCGTTATTTGAATCCATGCCAGATTTACTTTATGATCAATTAATTCATGAATGGTGTGAAATGTAACTTATGCCATTATTTTCCAAATGGAAGTGTTAATTACAATGGATACTCAGCCATATTATTAAACCAAAAAAAGGTTTTATAAAATATTGACTTTTCTCAGTTTCTGTGTAAATCTTATTTCATTAACTTGTGGCATGAATTTACACATAGTTTACGTAAACGGTTAACACCATTATAAAGAATCCATCACACCTAAATGAAATAAGAATAATAGAAAGTTCAGTTCCCATTGCAAAATAAAATTCGAATCTCCCTTTTAATAATGTCATCCCAAAAGTTATGCACCACACAAAAAGATAAATGAGATACTGATGTCATAATGGTTATGAGCCAATAGTTAAATAATATTCCATATGCATATTATTATTATGAGCCAATAGTTAAATAATATTCCATATGCATATTATTACGAGTTAAAGGTTACAAAAGACTCATTATGAAACAATTCAAGAGTCTTTCATCATCTTTAATTATAACGTAATTTTACATTATTGGCATTATCATATACTATTTGGGGATTTGAAACCATGTAATAACATGGTTAAAGAAGAATCTAGCATTAGTAATGGCTTTGCCGACAAAGATAGGCATGGATTCAAACAAGTTTGTTAAGTAGTCCAACATGACAATGATTTATTTGTGACCTTAAGAGGAGGTGGGGAAACATTCCATGAAGTCAACGACCCATTTCCAAAAGGGTCCTGCAGGATAGGAAGGAGGGGAGTCGAGGGATATCACATTTTACAAGTGAAAAATTGACAATTGGAGCATCTTTTAATAACATAGACATAATACTTGAAGATGGAAGGCCAAAAGTATCCAACACAAAGGAATTTTTGGGTAGTGGCCAACCCGGAGAGGTGTCCACCACAAGCACCATTGTAACCATGGTGTGGTGAATGTGTATTATAGTGATCCTGGGAACGAATCTATATTTGATTATAACCAGAAAAACTGTCCATAAAGGATAACATCTCACTACCAATGCAAGAGTCTATAATATGATTGATGGAAGGGGTATGTAAATTGTATTTGGGATAAGATAAGTTGAGCTCATGAAAGTTTGTCCATATGTGAGTGGTGACTTGATTTTTTTTCACGAGGATTAGATTTGACACCCAAAAGGTATAAGCAATAGAATAGATAAATCATGCATGAATGAGTTTCTCGATTTCAGATTTGATGGCGGGGGCCTTGGAGGGGTTGACTAGTCATTGATTTTTTCTAACAGGAACGACATCATGCCATGTGTCGATGTGGCGTTCAACAATATCTGGATCCAGGCTGGGCATTTCAACATATGACCATGCAAAGACATCTCAAAATTCTTTGAAGAGGGCGGTGAAGTCACTGATATCTTGTGGGGAACACAAGGCACCCATGGAAATGGTTTCGACCACACTAAGGGTGGCAACGATGTCAATTTGAATGTCAGTGATATGTTAGACAAATTTCCCTTTTCGAAAGCATCAGAAGTAGGGATAGGGTTTTTGAACTAGTTGACATGTTTAGGAGGTAAGAAGTCCTTTATTTCAATGGTGTTTTTTTGGGCTACCATTAGCGATGTAAAATATGATTGATGATGGAGGTTGTTCCATGGGGGGACATCTAAATGCATGGCCTCCATTATGGCCTCATATGTAGGGAAGATAAATTCCTTTAAGCATGTCTTTTTCGGAAGAAAAATAATATTCTGATCCGATGTCAGTGTTCTTTAGACAAGTGGCTTGGTTGGGTATAGAGTCCTTGTGATGGGTGATGCTAGTTACTAACTTTGTAGTATGTAGAAGAGGAATTCTATCTAGGAAAATGATATGAATGTGATTCCCATTCTCAGGTGTTGGAGGAATAATTTGATCATGAGGAGTGTTTGGTAGCATAGGTGTTATTGGTGATGGTTGTGGTGAGGAATAGGTGTTGCCGACATGAACCATGGGAGGGTTCTCATTGTTACCACTCTTAGTGGAGGTATCATCTTCTTCCAAAATTGTTAAAAGTACCACTCTTGTGGGGACTAGGTTTTCTAAGACACGACTTTGTTCCACTCAGAGGCTATGGTAGGCAACCGTCAACGGACATTCAAAAGTATGGTGGGACATCAATTTGCACTATCGACATAGGCGAGTAGTGCATGCCTGGATCAAGATTTGGGATGGGATTTGGACATGTGGATTAGTGGCACTTGTGACACTAAAGGGTGTAGTGGTGTTTAGTAAAGGAGGGGAAGTATGTTCACCTAAAAGATGAGTAAGACTTATAGTTTGCAAAGCATTTCGAAATCATGGGAGATCGAGGAAATGGTGCATGTAGTGCCCAAACTATGAGCGAATTGAATCGACTTTGTTTGTGTGTAAAAAATTGGACTTAGGATTGTGGAGGGTGGAGTACCCCCATCCGTGGCTTGGGGTGCATGCGTGACACTAACTGGTGTGTTTAGAAAGTCCTTGAGCTCGAGGAGGGTAGGGCATAGGTTTGTTCCATGACCTTGCTACCCACATAGAGGACATGGAGATGTGACTCTCATTGTGGGTGTATTATGCATGATGGGTGATTTCAACATGTGTTGAAGTATTAACCCATCTTTGTGTTTAGTGACTCCCAATGAATATTTAGAATTTTTAGCATTAGTGGTTGGGGATTTCATCTTGGGTTGATTGGAACTTATGTTCGCAGGGGTGTTCACCTTGGGCTGAATGATGCCCCTAGTGTGTGGTTTTGAAATGGTCGGTGGTGGTTTTGTTACTGGTGGCATTGGTTCAACAAGTGGTACCATGAGAGTAACTCGTGTACTAGCACAACTTCATAATGTGCGATGGATTTTGATACCATTTCAGGGAATGGTGGTGTGAGGTACCACATAGGGATTCCTATTGTGAGACCAGGAAGTGTTAACTGAGCCATAACTGGTGTTCCTTCCACTCCGCCCTTGGGGGAGTACAAAAATGGTTTCTGGAACATGATAGGTATGAAAGGGTTCAATAATTTCTCCATGCCATGACTGGTTGGGGTTGTTGATGATGATGTTATGGGGTGGGAAGAACCATTCTCGTAGGTGAAAATGGTGGGGATTTCAGGTGGAGGGCCTAAATACACTCCTAGGAGGTCAGAATATTTGTACACTCTCGAGACAATTTCAACATAAGGGGTTGGGTTTGCTTCTCCTACTACGGGTAGGACATTCTCAATATTGGTAGAGGCATGGGGGTCATATTAATTGATTTGTTTGAGGGTGACCACCTTCCCATTAAAGGGGAACATCATGATACATAAAATCAAGGAGGAGACGTCCTTCATGGCATACATGTAAATTCGACCCAAGAGGATATTGTAGTCAAGTTAGGCGCCAACAACTTCCACATTGATCATTACCGTTTTTCTCCCTAGCTCACTGGGGATGATATTGTATATTCCTCATGGTTGGGATGGCCGTTCATCATATGCATGAAGAGCGATAGAGTATGGGACTAAATATGGCGAGTCCAATCATTTCCAAACATTGGAGGACATGATGCACGTGGATGCACCTTCATCGATGATACACCGATAAATGATTATGTTCTTCATGGTGATTAAAAATTGGAAAGAGACAAACAAAGGTAGTCATGGTTCACATTTGTCAAGGTCAAAATTCATGAGGCATGATTCTCATGGGTTGACAGTTACAAGAGAGTTCAATAGTGCCTTGCGTTGTGTGGGGCAATATTGAAGCTCTTGTAAAATGGACTCGACAACTGGCGATTGTGACAAGTTGTCAATAATGTTGTAATTGTGGGTAGCCTTCATGTGAGGGTTATGAGGGGTATGCCTAAGTGGTGATTTTGGTATACTTAAGAATTTACTTCGTGCTAGGGTGCATAATATGTAAAGGGTCTTCCAAAGGGACCGAAGTCACTTTGAGGATAGGTGAGGGATCAACATTAGTGTACCCTTTGGTACAAGTATGGAGGTTGACAGATGCTGAATTCATAAATGTTATTTGGGAAGGATCCATTACTTGGGGGACAAGGATTCGGATACTGGGTAACCACTCCTTGATTGGAAAAGGGTTGTTGCGAAACAACTTGTTGAGGTTGTGGTGTAGTAGGTTCCTGAGGAGGGTTTGTTGGTGTTTGTTTCTTTTCTCCAAACAATTTATTTAGTATAGATTCCACCACCAAGTGAAATTCCAAACCAAGATATGATAAACCCCAAAGACAAAATCAACTTATTCTTCTCTACAACAAACCTCTTCTCTCTCTCTCTCTCTCTCTCTCTCTCTCTCTCTCTCTCTCTCTCTTGTGCACTTTCTTGAGTGAATAATGTGTAATGTGTCCAAACGAGAGGTGCACCCTCTCTATTTATACACATGAAGTGCATGACATTTTTCCCTAACTAGGCCGACTTATTACTCTTATATGGTCAACTTGTCTAGGGAGACTCAAAATAACATTTATATAATATTTCTTATGGGCAATATTTACCCGATTTACAATGAAATGTTTACATTAATTCTTTCAATACTTTTACATGACCAAGTACATCAATAACATCTCTCAAAGGAGGTGCAACAATAAATAAATAAAAGTACAACAAAAATATATTCTGAAGTTATAATATTTAACACTCCCTGTTAACAAGGAAGGTATTCTTGTGTCATGGTCATCATCCCTAGACATCATCACTAGATCTCATCATCATTGCTAGATCTCATCAGTGGACATCATCAATGGATCTCAACACCGTTGCTGTAACTCAGTACTCATGCCATTGATTTGTGACATCTCTCAAATCTATACATCATAATAAGTTCTATAGAGCCAACCCTTTTTCATGTTGGATGATGTATATCCATATAAAAACCAACCCTTTTTCATCCTAGGTGTACCCGTACAGTGACCAGCCCTTTTTCATGCTGGGTGTACCCATACAGTGACCAACCCTTTTTAATGCTGGGTATACCTCTACAATGACCAACCCTTTTTCATGACGGCTGTACCTCAACAGTGACTAACCATTTTTCATGTTAGGTGTAGCTCCACATATCAGTACAACAAACAAACCTTTTTCATGCTGGGTGTACCCGTACATCGACCAATACTTTTTCATACTGGGCGTTCCCGTACAGTGACCAATCTTTTTTCATAATGGGTTTACCTCTACAGTGACCAAGCCTTTTTCATGCTGGGTTTAGCTCCACACATCAGTACAAAAACCAACCCTTTTTCATGATGGGTTTACCTATACACAGACAAGTCCTTTTTCATACTAGGTGTACCTATACAGTGACTAATCCATTTTCATCCCGTGTGTACTTCTATATATCAATACACCAACCATCCCTTTTTCATGTTGTGTGTACCCATACAGTGACCAACCCTTTTTCATACTGGGTGTATCCATAAGGTGACTAGTACTTTTTCACACTAGGTATACCTCTATAGAGCCAGTCCTTTTTCATACTATATGTAGCTCCATGCAATACTATTCCTTTTTCATACCAGATTCCTATCTTTGTAGTGATAGTCCTTTTTCCTAATGGATGAAAACCTTTATAGAGCCAATCCTTTTCATATTAGATGTAAATATCACACGTCTTTTATATATGCAACCTTTTTTCATGCTGGATGTGAATACCACATGTCTTCCACATAGCCAACCCTTTTTTCGTATTGGATGTGAAGACCATAGGGACTCATCACTCCCTCTTGCAATGTACATTGATCTGGATAAATCCAAGCTTGTCCCTAAAGCACCCAAAATTCACTCTCGTCAGAGGCTTGGTCAATACATTAATTATTTGATCATCTGTCTTAATATACTAGAGATTCAATGCTCCTCTCTACACCATATCCATGATATAGTGACACCGATTCTTGATGTGCTTCGACTAGTCATGGAACACACGGTTCTCATACAATTTCACACAACTTTGGTTGTCATAGAATACACAAGTCGTCTCTAACTCAACATCAAAGAATCCCACAAGTATATTTCCAAGCCACACTACCTCACAACTACCTGGATAATATACAATATACTCTACCTCAGCTATGGTCAGCGTTACACTCGTCTGCTTCCTGTTCAACCTAGAAATCATGCCAGACCCCAAGCTGAAACAACACCCTAAAGTACTCTTCCTATCTATAGCACTACTGGCCCAATACGAGTCTACATATCCTTGCAGGAAAATCCTATGATCTGTCGCATATCTGAGGCCGTACTTAATCATACCCTTAAGGTACCTCAACACATGCTTTGTCGTAATCATGTGAACACGTCTCAACTCTACCATGTACTGACTCAAAGTGTTTGCTACAAAGCATATATATGGTCTTGTGTTCATCAAGTACATCAACGAACCAATCATTTTCCTGTAGACTATGGAATCAACTATATATGAAGTAGTATCACACAACAAATTCAAGTTTGATTCCATCGATGTGGTTATAACCTTGCAATCTATTATTCATAATCTCTTCAGGATCTCTACCGCATATTTTCCTTGGTGAAGGAAAATCTCATCTGGATTTTGCCACACCTCAAGACCTAAGAAATATGACATCATACCTAGGTCTTTCATCTCAAACTCTGCGACAAGCTTCTTATTTGTTTATGCAATGAGCTCCTCGTCACCTATTAAGAACAACTCATCTACATACAACAGTAGTATCACTGATTTTTTCATCCTCAACCTTGAAGTAGAGCTTGGAATCAAATTTACTCTTGGTAAATCCCAAGCTCATAAGAAATCCATCTATCCTGTCATACCATGTTCTCGGTGCCTATTTCAAACCATAAAAGGCCTTCTTCAGTTTGTACACATGTTTCTCTCTGTCAAGTGTCTCAAATACTAGTGGCTACTCTGCATACACTTTCTCTTCTACTACACCATTTAGGAAGGTTGTCTTTACATCCATCCGGTGTACCTTTCACTTCATCACTACAACTATTGCAAGAATAACTCTAATCGAAGTGCATCTGGCTACAAGAGAAAATGTCTCATCATAATGTATTCCCTATTTCTAGGAGAAGCCATGAGCCAAAAATCTAACCTTGTATTTCTCAATGCTGCCATCTGCTGCATGCTAAATATTGTAGATCCATTTGGAATACACTACTAACTTCCCTTTAGGTCTTGGAACCACATCCCAAACATCATTCTTCATGATTGAATGGTACTCTTCAATCATAGCATCATTCCACTCTTTCTTCTCGGTTGCTTCTTCATAACTGGAAGGATCTGCATCAATGATGCCACACAATAGTGCCACATAAGTGGAGTATGGTCAAGGTATCTTACTTTGTTTGGAAGTCCCTCCTAAAGCACCATACTTTTATGCATCTTGGATGATCTCTCATGCCTAATATGGTATTCTCTTGTGTGTGTTAACCTCTTGGGGTGGAGCCAACGGTCTTTGTGGATCAGTCATATCATGGTCCTCATTTTATTCTGAAGTCCTCTACTCAATCACTGTATCTCTGAGTCTGGGAACTTTAGGTTCTTCTTCATGTACTTTGTCATAGTGAATCTTCCTTGATTTGCTGAAGGTTTCATTCTCATTGAAGGTAACATCTCTGCTAGTCTCTATCTTGTTGAAGCTTGGTATATAGATTATGTAAGCCTTCTATGTATCACCATATCTAATGAATATGTCGTTCCTTCTTGAAGGATGCAACTTTATTCTCTTCTCTTTGGGAATATGAGTCTAAACCGGGAAGCCAAATATTCTGAGATGGATGACTTCTAGTTTCTCTCATGAGAATATTTCTTTTGGAGTCTTGTTCTCTAGTATATGGTGTGGTGTTATATTCTGGGCATAAACTATTGTTCTGGCTTTCCCATCCCATAAGTGCATTAAAATTTCTTGATCATGGATCATGGATTTCATTGCTTCCATTTTTGTTCTATTCTTTCTCTCTGCAACACCATTCTATTGTAGATTGTAGGCAGTGACCAACTCCCTCTTTATCCATGATTCTTTATATAAAGATTTGAAACTTTCTGAAATAAACTCACCACCATTATCTAATATCAAGGTATTTATTTTCTTTTTAGCTTGATTTTCTACAAGGGATTTAGATTCCTTGAATTTACCAAACACTTCATCTTTTGTATTCAAAAAGTAAATCCAAGTTTTGTTGGAGTAATCATCTATAAAAGAAACATAATATGCATACCTGCTAAGAGATTTGGATGACATGGGTCAACATACGTTTGAGTGTACAATCTCCAAGATCTCCTTCGCATTGCTATCAGTGCTTGGTAATAGTTTCGTCACATTCCTCCATTGTGCACATCCTTTGCACACACCTCCATGTTTTTTCTAGAGCTCTGGTATACCCTTCACCACTTTGTTTACGATCGGTAATTCCTTATAGTGTATATGTTAAAGTATCCAATGCCATAGTTCACTTGGATGAAACAATGCTTGTTCTGGTTGGCCCTTCAACTTGTACAAGCCTCCCTCTTTCTCTCCAATTAGTACTGCATCATTGAAGCTCTTGCCTTTAGGTAACATGAGAACTTGGAATCCCTTGCATGAAGGATTTAAATGGATAGGAGATTCTTCTTTAATACTAGTACATAGAGAATATCTTTCATATTGATAGACTTTCCTGAGTATAGCTTGCAGGATGCTTCTCCTACCCCTTTTATGGGATATTGATAGTCATCTTCAATTTTCACCTTGTGAGGTGAGTCTTCTTCTGTCATGTGGGTGAAGGAATGCTTGAACCCAGTCATGTGCTAGGAAGCACCTCTATCTATAATCCAAACATTTCTAACATGGGTAACCGTACCTGTGAGTGTTAAAATAAAGACATATTCTTCATCACTAGATGAGTCTTCTCTAGCTCTCTTCTTGTCTGGTTCATCATATTCTGTAGCATGAGCATTATATATCTTCTTCTTTGCTTTATTCTTGGGACAATCTCTTGCAATATTTCATTTCTCATCACAAGTGAAACATCTAAACTAAGAGTAGTCCTTCTTTTGAGGTCTTCTAGGCTTCTTGTGAGAATGTTGTCCCTTCTTGGTATTTCCATTATTGGAATCAACTATTAGGGGTTGATTATCATCTTCACCCATATTATCTTCTTTGGCTATTAATCAAGCTTCTTCTTGAGTGCATTCCTCCCATAACCTACTGAATTTGGTGACCCTTCTTCTAATACAAATTCCTTGAATGAAAGATTCCCATGATCTTGGGAGACCATTCAAGGTAGTCATCACCACTTCTGCTTCTTCAACATCGTCTCCAATGGATTCAAGTTGTTCTTTGATCTGGGAGACCCTTGTGAAGTAATATTTTATGCTGTTTGAACTCTACATCTTCACCCCCTTGAGTTGAGTCCTCAAGGCCATCTTCCGTTGATATTCTTTCCTTCATACAAGTTGGTCAAAGCATCAAACATATCCTTGGGAGTATTTAAGGAGGATACATCTAGGATTAAATGATCCTTGATGGAATTTGCAATAATCCTCTTGGATTGGACCAAGTTCTTCTTATGCTTAGCTTTATCCTCATCTTCCTCTAGCTCTGCAACTTCTCCTTGGACATAGTTTTCCAAGTCATGCTCTTCTAGTATGAGAAGCACTCTATACTTTCATGCTCGAAAGTTCTCAACTCCTTCAAGCCACTACTCAAGCTTGGTACTATTTGTCATCTTCATAGAATGAGAACCTAAAATGGAAATAGAGAGAATAGTACTTACTGATAAGAGTGCTTCAACCAAATGCTTGCTTCAATTCCTTTCTAGAAAAATGATTTCTGGTTGACCTAGGGTTTGATAGATAAACCCTAATTTTTTTTAACTTTGGTAACTTGCAAATATGATTGGAGAGGCGAGTTGAGCAATGTACTCCTGTTCCCAAATATGTGGACAGAATTACACAATATTTGATGCCCTAGTTTTCCCGACAGTAGTGTTATGTCAAAAATTGAAAATCCACAAAACTGGAAACTGCTTCCACAAAAAGATGTTCCCTCCTAGGGAAAGTTAGATGAACCCCATTTTTAGCTAATCTATGGAGGGAAGTGCTCGGAATAAGAAACCCTAATTTCCAACTTTTGTGAGTTTCAACTACACAAAGACTTCTTTAAGGGTAGCTCTGATACTATGTTAGAATTTTAATGGTTATATTAGATTTTCAAACAATTAGCATTATTTCATCATAACCATAGAAATGTGATCACTGAAAGAAATACAAGCACCACAACAAAAAATAACACAAATATTTTCCTCTGGGAAACAACAAGGGAGACAACCCAACAACTTCTTTAGTATAGATTTTGTCACCAAGTGCAATTCCAAAACAAGATAAGATAAACCCCGAATACAAAAGAAACTTCTTCTTTGCAGCGAATCTCTTCTCTCTCTCTCTCTCTCTCTCTCTCTCTCTTACGCACTTGATTGAGTGTGTAGTGTGTCCAAATAAGAGGTGCACCCTCTCTATTTATACACATCAAGTGTGTGACCTTTTTCCCTAACTAGGCCAACTTGTTACTTTTACAGGGCCAAGTTGTATAGGGAGACTCAAAATAGCATTTATATAATATTTATTTTGAGTATTATTGACATGAATTACTATGGAAGATTTAAATTGGCTCTTTCAAGACTTTTACATGACCAAGTACATCAATAACATATCCTGAAGGAGGTACACCAATAATACAATAAAATAACAACAATAATATCTTCCGAAGTTACAATCTTCAATAGGGAGAAATGTTGTGACATTTGTCTCAAACGTGCTATGAGATTCCCAGTTCAAATTCACGTACCGCTTTATAGCTGTACTGATGAGGGTTCTATGGAAGAGACAACATCTTATTGAATCTGCCACTATGCTATTTGAGGAGTGCCATAGATGGAAATAAATGATATGCTTGGTAGGATTGTCTCCCTGTTTCCCTTTGAACTTAGGGATGTTTGATGGGATATTTTTCAGGCATATCTGGCCGAGTGGCATCATGAGCGATGGGGTCATTAACAATTTAGTTAGATCATGGAGATTTAGACTTGCCATTAATGGCAGGTTTGGGTTGGGGCCCACCATTGTATTTTGTGTGTTGTTTCCACAAGGGGAAGAACTTAGAATATGTGGTAGTGATATTTGTCTTCTATGAGAAGATGAGGACGTAGTGTGGCCTCTTCCTAAAAGGGGGGAATAATATGTGGTATTCCCTCTTGGGGAAGTAAGAAAAGGTGAGACTCTTCCATGAGAGGAGGAGTAAAAAATATCCACACTCCCTTCGAGGGGAGAGAATGATTCAAGTAGGGTATGTCCCCTCCTAGAGGATCTAATCAATGTGTCCAAGAAGCATCCCTGACTAGGTGATCTCCCTTGTGTACAACGGGGAGAAAATGGAAAAACATCCCTCGAGAGAAGAGAAAGGCCTTGTAGCCTGTGGGATTGCCTTAGTGGGGGTTTGTTCCTCTATGGTGGAATTCTCATATCAAAGTAAGAGTTATGGGTAGTGAATAAAAAAAAATGGACAAATGAAAAAATATGGCAACCACAACAAATGCAAAATGGTGTAATAAGATAGTGATATGTGCAAAGATGGTTTAGTGTAAAGGTGTCCACATGTAGGTTCTTTTAAAATTACGAGTTAATTGCACTTGTATTTAGAAAAGAAAAACATGTTTAAATTCCTTAAAAGACATAACGTCCTTCCTCTCCAATGTATCTGTGCCTTCCAAAAGCACAATTGTTGGTGATATTGGAATCCACACAACAACTAACTAGTGGAGGTAACAAAAAGCCTATTCTATCGGTGATGGGGCCAATGTTTCAATCAAAGAGACTTGGAAACATCTCCCAATGACAATAGTTGAATTCAAGAGTCACTTGCATTCACAAATTCTCCTTGGTGATGCCCTAAGTTTTGACCACTAAGTTTACCTTGCTTCCTGTGTGGATTTATTGTTGGGCATGGATGGTATAGTGTTGTCTCCTTACAATGAGCCAACTCGTAGGGGAGAGTAGGGAACCTATACCTTGGATTTTACCTCCTTCGTCATGGTACACTTATGATCCGATATTTCTTTGAACACTTGCTTATAGCAAGATTTGATAGCACCCTAAAAGACAACAATGCTATATTTCAAAAATGCCTAATGAAACTAGATTGGTGGGCATTATTTGGATGCATAGCCCACACAATCCTACCAAACTAAAATGTTTTTTTGTGACCTCCTATGGAGGATTTTAGTTGGTTAGAATTTTACAATGGTTGATTTTATGGGTTTGATTGGATTAAGGTGTGTAAGAGAGGTATTTCACAATTCTCTTCCTTTCCGATTCAACAAGATCGTATGGAATGTGAGGTAAGAAAATTGTATTGTTGCAGTTAACTAAAGTTCTCAAAACAAAATAAAATGGAAATTGCAACTTTGAGCTCTAGAGATGCTAATGATGTTTGCAAAAAGAAACAAAATTCCAAGTGGGAAATGGAGGAATTTCACACTTCACTCCTATTTCTAATTCACTAGGATCATATGAAATTCAAGGTGAAGAGCATTCACAGGGAGAGGAGAGTCTTTAGGTCTTTGCTTGTGTGCAAAAAGTGGATTTTACACTAATTTAACTAAAGATGTTTAAGTAAAGCAAATAAGCATGAGATCGCCTTAATACTAGTGACAACAATGAGGCCCTTTGGAAGCCTCAAGGCTGGTTACCAAAGTAGATTTTGATGGATGACCCATTTACTTCCTAATATTAGTATAGATGGGATAATTACTAAACAAACAAGTAACTATTGCAAGTTTACTAAGTCCTAGTTCATTTGTGAGGAGCAATTGGGATACAAACTTATTGCTAAAAACATGTAAAAAGCAAATAAATACAACTGCCTAGAAAACAATTAACAGACGTGCTGCAACAAAATAGAAAGACTCACTGGTGCGCTATCGCGTAGTTATAGTGCGAGAAGCTTGCACTATTGTGAGAAATAAATCAACACGGGTGGGAGTTTTTTATATGCGTGGGTCGTGCAACTACAAATTGCAAAAAATGTCACATGTGTGCGAGATTTTCATGATAACAAATTCAACTAAGGACGTCAATTCTAATGTAAAGGAAACAACTGTGGTTGCGACCGTAGTTCACATGCAATTGGATAAGTGGAGGGGTCATGTAGACTTCATAATGATGAATATGGATCATTTGATGTTATTATTGGGTAGGATTTCCTAAGGCTAACACAATCCGTTATCATGTTATTTGTTAACAAGATGGTGATACTTGGTGGGAAAAGGACTCGTGTTGTGTATATGACAACAAGGAAGCTAGATGACAAGGTGCAATTGCTATAGTAATATTTTTGGAAGTCTAGGTGCCCAAAATCACATCTTTTTGCAATAGTCATCAGGGAAGTGGATGAGGTTGAGTGGGTATGTCTGCTCCACTAGTACTTGCTAGTGTGTTCAATTAGTTCGTCGATAAAATGCTTGATTACTTGCAAAAAGTTTTCTCATCTAGGTGCATTGTTAACCATTGCATAATCTTGAAGTGGGGTTGCAACCTATAACAAACGGTCATTTTTTAATTTCAAGGCTCGAGTTAGAAGAGTTATGAGAAGGTAGTTGAGAGAGTTTCTAGATGTTGGATTCATTAGACCTTTTAAGTCCCCATATGGTGCACATGTTCTCTTCTAGAAGAAGGACACTCCTAAGTTGAGAATGTGCTTGGAATACCATGTGTTGAACAACTAGATCATAAAAAATCATGACCCTTTACCTTTTGCAATAGACTTTTTTGATAAGTTGGATAAGGCCAAAGTCTTCTCAAAGCTGGATTTGAGGTGGGGATACCACCAGATAAGAATAACTGAAGGATACCCATTAGAGACATCTTGTGTAACAAACTATGTCACTTACAAGTTTCTTATTATTCCTTTTGGGTGGTGTGCAACACACCAGCCACCTTTTGTAGCTTGATGAATAATGTGTTCAAACCATTCTTGGAAAAATTGGTTGTTATCTATCTAGATGACATTGTGGTGTTCAAACGTAGCATAGAAGACCATAAGAAGCATTTGGTAGAAGTCCTTGTCGCATTGAGTCATAATTAGTTGCACTAGAAGAATAAGTGTGTCATTTTCTAGATCAAAATTCCATTCTTGGGACATTGGATTTGTCAAGGATGCGTCCACATGGATCTTGGAACTCAAATGTAGACTTATGACAACACCTATGCTAAGAATACTAAACTTTAAGAAATTGTTTGAGGTATAGATATATGCCTTAGACTTCACCATTGGAGTAGTTTTATCACAAGAGGGTTATATAACAATCTATGAGAGAAAAAAGCTATAGGATCACCAATAGAGGTACCTTGTTTATGGGAAAGAGAGGATCACAATTGTGCATTTCCTATAAGCATGGAGACACTACTTATTAGGAAATCCATTCATATTTAATATGGAAATGTTTCAAAGATATAGTTTGTGCAACAACGGAAGTTGTCACCTAACCAAGCATGGTTGAAATATTTCTTGGTAGAATTTGACATGACCTTGAGTATCGATCAAGAATAATTAATACAATAGCATATACCTTAAGCAGGATGGCACAAATTGTAGTCATCAAATAAGATGATTTGTTAGTTCCATGGGTAATAGTGTGTATTAATGAGTATTAATGTTATATTTTTTGCTTGTGGATCGACTAGCAAAGTCGATAGTCAATTCAAATAATTCGACTAGAGTCAGGGATGACATATGGTGGAAGTCTGGCCAACTGAGACAAGAATAGTTGTTTGTTTGAAGGAAAATGACTGGTTTATGTGAAGCCAACATAATGATTGGAAGCTCAACAAATAATCGACCAAAGTTGACTAGTCAAGTCGATTGTAATAAAACAACCAAAAGTGATTAGGAAGTTAGGAATTGCCATTAACGAGCAATTTGTTGTATTGCATCTATAAATAAGATTTAATGGCTATGCATGATGTACTGTACTATAAGGAAGTAGTGAGTAGCATGTTCATGTTATGAAGTGTGTTTTGTGGTATAGAAAGTCACGGTTGTAAGAACTTGTCTTTAGTGTTTGATTAATACATGAGTGAAAGTTCACTGGTTTGTTGATTTTCGTCCAGGAGAGAGGTTTCAATGGTAGTTTATGTGCAATGTGTTGATGTTGTTGTGTTCCATTTTATTATGTATAATGTGTTTAGCTATATGAGTCAATTTGTAAACCTATGATATTATACCAAATAATTGGTATCATATTTGTATTTGGTTGTAGGGGGGCACCTTTGTTGCTAAGTGTTTATCTTGATCATGCATTTGGGAATACCTGTTGCAATGGGAGTCTTACAGAAGAATCTATTCATAGTTATAATGGCTCACACATCAAGGATAGATATTGAAATGGTTAATGGATTTTTTTTTGAGATTTGGAAGCTTAAGATGAAGGATCTCCTAATAGATCGAGAACAATGGATTGTAGCCAACCCCAGAATGACTCTAGTAGGTGTGTCAAAGGAATAGTAGCAAAATATAAACATAAATGCAAGGAGTATAATCCGATTTTGTTTAGGAAATTATGCATTATTGAATGTCTTAGAAGAAGACACTACAAATAAGCTATGGGAAAAGTTGGGGAACTTGTACCAGTGAAAATATCTAGTTAACAAGTTATTTATTTAGAAGAAACTATATCTTCTGAGGATGGGAGAAGGTGACTCGTTCATAGAGAACCTGAATACATTCAACACTGTTATCAGTTAGTTGTTGTTTGTGGATATTAAAATCATAGAGGAGGAGGAATGTATCAGTCTGTTATTTCCTTTTCTAGATTCCCAATATAGCCTGGTCATGGTTATTGGAAGAAATAATAACACATTGAAGATTGACGATGTGGTTGCATCCCTATTGTTATAAGAGATGAGATAAAAGAACATGGAAGGAGAGAGCTACGAATCCCTGATGGTACCAGGTTGATTGATAGGCAGAGGAAAAGGAAAACCCTCCTATAGAATATCGAAGTTGAGGGGTATATCTAAGACCAGATCCCTTGGTCCAATGACGAAAAATGTGCTAGTGATGTGGCAAAGTCAAGTATTATAGACAAAGCTATAAGATGAACGAAGTCAATAAAGATAAAGGGTCTAAGGTAGGTCAATTGAATGATGGTAAGTCTTCACAAGAAGAGAAAGGATATGTGTATTTGGCCTCCAAAATTACATAGTCAAATCATGATTCTTGATTGATTGACTCTGGTGCATCATATCATATGAAACCTTGCACATAGTGGTTCTATGAATACGAGAAGATCAACTGTGGTGATGTTCTACTGGAAGATGATTCACCAACCAGGATAGTTGGACAAGGTAAAGTTTGATTGAAGAAAGATGAAAGAAAATGAACACTTTTAGGAGTGCTACATATACCGAGTTTGAATCGAAACCTGATCTCAGTTAGTAAGATGGAGAATGAAGGTGTATAGTTTATAATTTAGAAAGTTTCTTGAAAGATGGTCCAAGGAGTGATGGTGTTGATGAGGGGAGTTTGAATTGGAACCTTGTATAAGTTTTTGGGAAGAAAAAACAAAGAGGAAAGTGATAATGTGGTTTGTCTGGATTCCGATGGTATATATTCTTGTTTACTTGACTCAACTATGTTGTGGAGTTTATAGATGGGACATACAAGTGAGAAAGGTTTTCATTCTATGCACAATAAAGGTATTGTTGAAGGTCTCCCTGATTGATCTAAAAAAGTTGACTTATGTGAACATTGTATTTATGGTAAACAAAGTCATGTAAGGTTCTCATCTGGTGCTACTAGGGGTAAGGAAATACTAGAGTTAATAGATAGTGATGTGTTTGGACCTATGTCAGTCCCTTCATTAGGAGGATCATGGTATTAAATTTCTTTCATAGACGATTTCTACAGAATGAAATGGTTGTATTTTATGAGGAAGAAATATGAGGTTTTTGAGAAGTTTCAAGATTTCAAAGCTCTAATGGAGAATCAAACTGGGAAAAAGATCAAGTTGTTGAGAACTGATAATGAATGAGAATTCTATAGAAATGTGTTCGACCAGTTTTGTAGACAACACCGTATAGCTAAACAAAACACAACTCCATACACACGTCAACAGAACGGAGTTGTTGAAAGAATGAACATGACACTAATGGAGGAAGAAACACCCTCTCTTATACATCTCATATTGTTTGGGTGCAATGCAAGTTTGTGTATATCCCAAAGGAGAAAATTAAGAACCAAACTTGACAACAAGTCAGAGAAACACATATTAATCTTGTACAAGGATGGAGTGAAAGGGTATAAGTTGTGGAACCAACTAGTGATGAGGAAGGAAGTTGATAGTAGATATGTGATTTTTAGAAAATTCGTAAGAAATTCCATGGAGGAAGAAGTTAAGAGAGAAAAACCTTTGAAGTAAGAGTTTTAAATGAGAGATGAAAGTCTAGATTTAGGTGAGTCGACTGAATCCAATGAAGAAGTGGAATAGTAGACTTTGGATGTTAGGAGTTCTGGTCAAGTAAGGAAACAACCAGAAAGGTATATTATACCCAAATTCCATTATGCTTTTGTGTTATCTTCCATAGAAGATGATGCCAGGTCTGTTAAATAAGCGATAAAATTGATAGAGGGTAAACTCTACAAAAGGGATATGGAAGAAGATATGGAGTCCTTAAAGAAGAATGAAACATGGGATTTAGTCACATTACCAAATGGAAGGAAATCCATCATCATTAAGTGGGTGCTCAAGAAAAATTTGAATGCAACAGGTCAAGTCGAGAAGTACAAGGCTTGATTGGTAGCAAAAGGGTATTCACAAGTCGAGGGAGTCGACTTTGGTGAAATTTTCTCACCTATTGCTAAGCTAACTTCCATAAGGGTACTGATGTATTTAGATGCAACATTTGATCTTGATATAGAGAATACGGATGTAAATACAACATTTCTTTATGGTGATTCTAGAGAATATATTGAAATGAAGCATACATAAGGTTTTACACTGGAAGGAGAAAAAAAGTTGGTTTGTAAGATCAAGAAGTTTCTCTCTATAGTCTCAAACAATCACCTAGGATGGTATAAGAAGTTTGAAATGTATATCCAACAATTCGGGTTTATGAGAAGTTAGGTTGATCATTGTGTGTATGGGAAGAAAGTCAGTGGTCACTTCATATATGTAGTTATGTATGTTAACGACATGTTTTTGGTCAGAAATAATATGTATATGATAAAGAAAGTGAAACAATAGTTATCCTCCAATTTTGACATGAAGGATCTCAAAGCAACAAATTTAATTCTTTGAATGGAAATTTAAAGAGACCGTGCAGGTAGAAGGCTATGGTTAAGTTATAAAAAATGCGTTGAGACATATCTTAAACATTTTAAGATGTCAAGGTACTTATTCCTATGGGAGTCAAGATATCTATTGGAAAATATCCTAATACACAAAAATAAATATAGTACATGTTATGTGTACCCTATTCTAGTGTTATGGGTAGTCTAATGTATGCTATGGTTTGTACACGACCTGATATTTCCCATGCATTGGGAGTATTGAGTGGGTACATGTTAGCACCCAAAAAAGAGAACGAGACCACATTCAAAAGAGTATCAAGGTATCTATGGAACATGGCAGATTATGTAATCTATTACGGAGGAGAGACCGAGGACAACATGTAAATAAATGTACATGGTTTTATCAATTCTAAATGGTCTAGAGATATCGACCGTAGATGATTGACTAGCGGATATGTGTTCAAGATATTCTGCAGAGAATTCAATAGGATGAGTAGGAGGTAGTCGGTCATTATGCTGTAAGGTTGGATTGTATAAGTCAAAGTGCAATCTTCCTGGAAAACAATCGAAAATATCATTTGAAGATGAAACACATTGATGTTCAATAGAATTTTGTGAGGGAGATATTGGAGAACCAGAAGGTGGCACTCGAAAAGGTAGGCATGACGAATAATGTTGCAGACTCATTTCCCAAGTCATTACAAATAATTTTTTCTGGTGTCAGGAAATGATTTGTTTGTTATCCCTACTTAAGTGAACTGAAGTTCTATATCTCCTGTTTATGATAAGAAGGAAACAAGTGGGAGAATGTTGGGAATGTTCTAATCTTTGCATGTAGATTGATTTGTAAAGTTGATATTCAACTAGGATAAGTCTATTGAAGTTGGGGGAAACGTACTATGGAAGTCTAGTTGGTCGACTTCCCGAATAGTTGTTTGTTTGAAGGAAAATGACTGGTTGATGGAACAACTAAAATCTCAATGGGAAATCAACCAAAGTTGACCCAGTCAAGTAGATTTTAACAAAGTAATTGAAAATGGTTAGGAAATTAGGGATTGTCATTAATAAGCAGTTGGTTGTATTACATCTATAAATAAGATGTAATGGCTATGCATGATGTATTGTAATATAAGGAAGTAGTGTGTAGAATGATCATGTGATGAAGTGTGATTTATGGTCTAGCAAGTCATGGTTGTAAACACTTTCCTTGAGTGTTTGATTCATACATGAGTGAAAACTCACTCGTTTGTTGGTTTTTCTTCAGGAGAGATGCTTCTAGGGTAATGTATTGATGTTGTTGTGTGCCATTGTCTTATGTTTAATGTGTTTTACTATATGAATAAATTTTCAAAATTGATGTAATGAATATTATATCCAACAGGTTGTTTAACTTCCGCTGCAGACCTTGTAATTATTTTGTGTATGTCAATTTATCGTGCCACCAATTCCGTACAGTAGTCTTATCAAATTCAATTAGTTTCAATATACACTATTAAATTTCATATAGTGATACCATGCAAATTTATTGATTCCAACTCAAGCCATCAAATAGCCAGTCTATACATTCCAAATTAAGATGTGCTCCCCATCTACACATTTACATCTGTGTCCATATCATCATTTGCAAATTCCCTATGGTAAAATTTCAAACCGTAGCTATTTTTTTCATATGCAATCTTATCCTACTTAGCCACCATCATATGTACACATCAATGGATTAAAATAATTTAAGTATGTCTATATAGGCATATCTATGGTTACAACCCCTGACTATCATTTAATATTTTTTATTGGCCTTTTACACTCTAAGGTTAGCCTAGTTTATAAGTCACCTTATTTAAAATAAAATAAAATATACCTTTTCAAAGATATTAAATTTAAGTAACCTCTACAAAGAAAAACAAAAATCCCAAGATGCTAATCAATGAAGAATTACATGCTAAGGTCAACCATTGTAGGGATGAAGTTAGTAACGTAAGACACTGTTTGAAGAATGTTGAGAAATGATAGAAATACTTAGAATATGGACAAAGAAAATTAGGGGAAAAATGACAGGTTACTATAAGAGATGTCTAAAACATTTAGAGAGTGTCTTAGCAAGATAATGGAAGAGTCTAAGACTAAATGAAAAATACTATTAAGACTAACACTATAAGGAAAATACCATGTAGTAGAGGTTTTTAATGTTACAAGATTGGCCAAAATTGTGCAAAACAACTCTACTACAACCTCCACCAATGGTACCATATGGTTTGGCAGAGGTTTTTATGAAAAATTATTATAACTAAAAAAACTAGTCGGCATCAGACTTTAGTAGAGGAATTTTTCTGATGCTCTTTATTAATTTAAACACACTAGTGCATACAAAGTTAAAAGGCATCAATGTGTAGAAAATTAAATATCATTGGTGTATTTTAATATAAACAAACATCGTGCATACAACTATCTCAATGGCACCGATGCTTTATAACTTTATGTGCGTCGATTCTTTATAAGAAACATTGTACTGATGCTTATGTTTTTTTATAATGTATTAGTGCTGACATGGAAGGAAAATGCACCAATGAAGTTGACTAGGACATTGACATTCATTGCATTTTTACATTACAATGCGATTACAATATATTGTCGCTTTGGTGCATTGTTGTATTGAAAGAAATGCATACAAATAATAAAAATGCACCGAGGCATATCAACTATCACATTGTTGTATCGATGCAATGGTATTTTAAACACAATGGTACTGCTTACATTAATCATTAACTACACCGGTGCTACTTTTACTTAAACGCACTGGTGCAATTAAAATGATTAAAAGCATCGGTAATCATGTTCTCATTGGTGACCAATGACTGATGACTTTTATAAAAATTATAATGCATTGATATATCTATATTTTATTTTTAGTTTTTTTTAAAATTCCATTATTCATTATAAAATGAAATAATTTTTATTATAGTATTAATACAATTTTAATTTTAATTATTGTGTTTGGATTAATTTGTTATATCATCAGATTTCACATCTGTTCATTGTAATATTTAATCATCCAAATATTTAATCAGTGATTTAACATTTCACAACGACATTGGACAATGCAATAAAATAAAAAACTTAGTTTATTATTTTTTTCCCGAAGAAATAAAAATTGTATTATATTGATCGATATACAGATGTTTACATAGATGTATCCTCTATATTGTTGTATATTAGTTCTACAAAAATATGAGCTCTTTAAAGAGCTTTAAAGTCTTTGTTGATTTGTCATAAAAAAATATATGTTGTTCTTTAGAGAGAAACTATTTTGTACATAACAAAAAGGTGATGGCCATAAGAGTCTTCAAACAGGCTGTGTCTTCGATGAAAACTGGTGCATTATTTGCAGCCTCCTTGTATGGTGCATACATAGTATTTAAGTCTTCAAAAATGTGAGATCGATAAACTATTTAGAAACAAAAACAAGTTGTTGTGAGATATCATGTCAAGCTAAACATATATGAGTCCGATTATAGATTATCCTCCCTTGAATGTAAGTCAATGAAGGGTATATGATAGAACTCATATACCAACACATCTCTAGTTTCCAAAAATTTCCAAGTGCCATGTTCCAGGGCTAGCCTTGATTTGGATAGGCGGTCCACATTTGTATTCCTTTCCCTGTAAATATGACGACATGTGATAGAGTCAAAATGTGTCATAATCCTGTTAACTTCCTCAAAGAGAGCAAGGAGAGCAATGTTTCTGCATCTTTTTACTTTGTTTACCCAGTTGATAATTACTAGGGAGTCTCCAAAGATCTGAATCCTTCTATAATCTCTTTCAATAGCAAAACATAGGAGCATTTTTAGAACCATTAGTTCTGCAAAATTGTTTGTCCGATTCCCAAGACCCATTTGAATATGAAAGTGGTGATTTTGATTGAGGAAGAGAGTAGCACCGCCCCCACATTTATTATCTTGAGATTCCCATCAAAGAAATCATAAGGTATGCATTTATCAATCGTCTCTTTTGGGATGATCCTTGGAGCCAGAATGTCTTTTGTTTGTGGGAAGAAAGAGAGGATGTTGAGACACTGCTTAGCTACAACTTTAGGGGATGAAGCTTTTTATTTAAAGGTGGTTGCATTTCGAGATAGTCTGATTCCCCAGACATGGAGAAGTGGGAGATCTTTTAAATGAGCTAGCTGGGGTGTGGAGGACCAAGATTTCCAAGATTCTTCCAATGAGGGACCTGCCCAGTCAAATATGATGTTTAAAAGAGCTTGTGAGTGTGTCCATACCTGTGAGGAGAAAGGACAGGTAAGGAAAAGGTGGTTTATGCTTTATTCATTATCTTTGCATAAGGTGCACCAGCCTAGGCCTACTAGGGATATTTTTTGGAGCCTATCCCATGTTTGGATTCTGTTTGCTAAAGCACGCCACATGAAAACTCTTTCCTTCAGAGGGAATTTTAGTTTCCAGATCCCTGGTTGTCACCACTTTGGTTCATCCTAGAAAAATTTGGAACATAGTTGCTGATAACCCGTTTTTGGGGTGTATACTCCATGCGTTGCGTGTTCCCATACTAGTTCGTCTTGTGAAGTTGTGAACCGGATGTGGGAGAAACATAGGGCAGAGATGTATCTGTTCCAATCCATGATCCAATTGTCTAGGATCTCAAGGAACTGACTTCCCAACCATCCTTGGTGCCAAATAATTTTTGCGGTAAGATCAACAATTCGATTCATGTGAAAGAAGCCTTTTTGCTGTAACAAAAGAAAAACCAATGAAGATGGTTTTGCTGACTTCCTATCCAGGGGTTTGCTCCTATTCTGAATTTTGTTCCATTTCCAATTTTCCAAGAGAGGCCACTATGGATAAGAGGAAAAGCATTACAAATAGCCTTCCAAATAATCGATCCATTTTGTGGAGCAGTAAATATAGAATTTCTGATCCAGTCCCAAGAGGTACCAGTGCAATATACTTATGAGTAATCACTTCCATCCATAAGGTGTTAGAAGAAATGAGCCTCCATCTTGCTTTTGCTGCCAACGATTTTGAAAATAGTATGGGGTTTTTGATTCCCCATCCTCCCATACCTTTGGGTCTAGCAACTTGGTCCCATTTTACCCAAGGGACAACTCTTTGTTCCTTATTCCCTATCTAGAGGGATTTTGAGCATATTTTTCGAGATTTCTCCAAAATCGATTTTGGGATCCAGGATAGAGCCATCCAGTAGACAGGGATGGCCTTACGAACTAATTTAACCAAAATTATCCTTCCCGCTCTCGAAATCCATCTATTGCACCATATGTTTACTCTATGCTCAAGTTTTGCCAAAAGCCAGTTCCAATCTTCCTTCTTGTAGAAGTTTGGTTTGAGCCTAAAACCTAGATATTTGAGACCATTGTCCAAAGTGTATGACTGGAAATGAAAAATTTCCAGCAAATCCCTAGTGATATCGTCTTCTAAATTGAAAGTGGTGATAGTGGATTTCAGGGAATTTAATTGCATTCCTATTGCTTTGCAAAATAGGAGCAGGATTTTCAAGAGCTTTTCTACCTCTCTAATTGATCCATTACAAAATATGAGAATATGGTCTATAAACAAGAGGTGTGTAATGGTTAGGTTTGCAGCTATCTTAATTCATTCAAATAAGTCTCTTATTTTTGCATCCAAAATAGCTCTACTTAGTCCTTCTGCAACCAACAGGAAAAGAAGAGGGGAGAGTGGGCACCGTTGGCGAAGGCATCTTTCTAAATGAAATAAAGGGGAGGATGCTCCAATGATGAGGACAACAAAAGATGCTGCCGTGATATAGGCAAAGATCCATTTTATAAAGGAGTAGTTAAAGCCTAGACGTCTTAGTAGCAATCTGAGATAAAGCCAACTGACCCCATCAAAAGCCTTTGAAAGGTCAATTTTTAGGATCGCTCCTTTGGAGTTTTTGATTTTTTCACTATGCATACCTTCTTGAGCTACCCCAATGGCTTCATGTATTTGTCTGTTGTCCAGGAAGCCAAACTTTTCATTTGAGATGAGCTTTGAAAGGACCTTCGTTAATCTTAGAGCAATTATCTTTGCAACCACTTTGTATGTGATGTTGCATAGAGAGATGGAATTGAAGTCCTCTAGACTCTCTGGGTTATCCTTTTTTGGAATGAGGGCTAAAAAAGTTGTGTTTAGGGAGGATCTAAGTGGCCATTTATCATGTTTTCTTCAACCAGTTGGAGTAGTTCAGGACCAATGGTGTCATAGGTGCTAGGAAAAATTCAATAGCCCAACCATTTGGTCCTGGGATTTTATCCTTTTGAAATCTATGTAGAGTTTCTTTCAATTCCTCTTTTGGCACTTCCTCCATCAGGTCTAAGTTAGCCTCCTCAGTCATGCTTTCGAGAAAGTGTTGCGAGATCTAGAGGACCTCCACAATTGTTGCATGTTGATCTGATTTAAACAGATTGCCAAAATAGGACTTTCCTGTTGCATCCAAATCCTCAAAAGAGGAAACTCTCTCATTGTTTGCATTCTTGAGTTCCCAAATGGTGTTTTTCTATTTTCTGCCTTTTGCGTAGGCTTGGAAGAATTTGGTGTTGTCATCTCCACACTCCATCTATATGGCTCTTCTTTTTAACCTCCATACCTCCTCTCTTTCTTTCAAGATCTTGTTTCTATTGGATTCCAGGGAGATCAGTCTTTCCTTATCTTCTTATGTGAGAAGCCCCCCCCATCAAAATCTTTAATCTCTTTCAATTCTGCCTCAATTTGGGTGATTTCTTAATCATCCATAATCTTTTTGTTTCGATCCTAGTCCTTGAAAAGGTTTTTTATGCGAGAGAGGTTTTGTGAAAAATGGACGGCAGCATGTGTTCCCTCTTCTGCTATATACAATGTCCAATTTGTTTATATAATTCGAAGAAACTTCTCATTTTTTAGCCAAGCAGAGCAGAGTTTCAAAGGGATGGATGGATTTTTTGAATATCCAGACAAATTGGCATGTGATCTTAGTCTGCTCCTAAGTCCACCCATTGTCTAAACATCAGATCTTTTTCTAGAAGATTTTCAGCTAGGAGAAATCTTTCTAACTTTTTTGCAAACCTATCCTCCCTAGCTCTTCTGTTTGTCCAGGATGGTTTGAGCTTCTGGGGGTCCAGGTCAACCAACTTCAAGTTTTGAAGGAGATTGCTGAAGAAAGAAGCCAGAGGGTCTACTCTTGATTTTGGACCCCATATTTCATGAGCACCTAGCGTGAAGTTTAGATCTACCCCTATAATCAGATTTCACCTTGTAAGAGGTTGGAGGATTTCATAGATTCCCAAAACTCTACTCTATTGTTATAAGGCCCATAAATATTCAGAATGTTCAGGGTTAGGTTTGCCTTTACCCATCTGAATTGGATCCCCAAGCCAAAAGGAGCTCCCCAAGAGTTTATGCATCACATAGTGGATTGATTCCATTCAATTGCTATCCCACCAGAGTGTCCTCTTGCACTCTGAGCTATGAAGGTGTAATATCTAGATAATGAAGAAAGCAACTTTGTAACTTCCAATTCTAACCCTAACGTCTCTTGAAGGAGGACAACATCCGGTTTATGGACCGAGAGCATCCTCTTTATGGCAAGTTTTTTTCGGGTACTTTCTAGACCCCTACAGTTGAGGGAGAGAAATTTCATTTGGGAACCCCTTCAGGGGCTTGCACTGCTCTAAGTGCCCCAAATAGGAATTTTTTGCCGTCCATTCGCTTGATCCCAAAGAGATTTTTGCTAAGTTGCGGAGAGATGTGAGGGTATTCCCCTCCCTTTTCCTTTTGACAAGAAGGTAGGGTTAGTTCCAAGTCCGAGGAGAGGGACTGTCAAGGCAACCAAAGCAAGGATATCCCTCGATATGAGGTGAAAAAGAATTGAGGAGGAGGAGGGTGAATCCGAGAGAAATGGCTGAGGGGAGGAAAGGAGTATCTCCCGGAGGGTGGGGGGGGGGCTGCAGGGATAGAAAGTGGAGGGGAGGAGGCAAGTGGGGAAGACTGAATCACAGGGGTCTGGAGAGAAGTATCATTCAATTGCGAATAATTCAAATGTTCATTTAAGGTCGAAACAAGAAACATACTAGGAGGAAGTTGTGATGCTTGCTGAAGTGGAGGGGTTGACCCATAAGTAATGGAATTTACTGCTTGTCCTTCACCAGGGTTCAAAATATGGCTCGTCACCATAGGTGCACAATGAATTCCTTCTTCTTCCTATCATGCCACATGCACTTCTGTGCTCGAAACCCTGACCTCCTTAGAGATCCATCTCTTTCTGGTGAGGGTTGGGGGCAGTCCCAGTGGGAAATTCTTTGCTAAGTGCCCTGTCTCATGGCATCTATGACAACTAAATAGAATCCCTTCATAATATAGAAGTTGTCTCCTTGTTTTGGGGCCCCAAATCAGGTTGATGTGGTCTCTGAGTTCAGTTAGAATGTTCAAGGACACCAATATTCTTGCAACCATTTTGTGTCGGGTTTGCATGAAAGAGAGGTCTTCCTCTAAAAGTCCCCAAGGCATTACCTAAGTCCCGTAATGATGCTGGGTTCCAAAACTCCCATGGAAGGCCCGACAATCGCATCCAACCCGGGATGGTATACAACCTTTCGCTGTCTGCATCGAACAAAGGGGTCCATTTCTTTAGCATTATAGGTATCATGCCATAGTTCCATATTTGACTCAATATTTTTTTGCATCTTCTATACAGTTGAATTGAAAAACAAACCATCCTTTGGCCAGAGGAGTAGTTTCTGGTTCATAATGTAGTGGCCCTATCCAATTTTTCCAAACCCATTTTTCCATTTCCTCTTAGGTTGGGTTTGATCCTCTGATTTTGCCGTCAAGAGCGACATCCGCCATTTCCCCTACTTCTTCAATTGATAGGTTTCCCCGTAGACCAAGTTCAAATATCCTCTGCCAGGGTTAAGGCATCTCTTCTTTCTCTTTTTGCTGGATATCCCCCCCCCCCCCAGCCTCCCTTCATAGGTACCTTATTTGGAGTCTCTTCCGTTGAGGTCTGAGCCCGAATCAGGTGAGGAACTATTGAAGTTTTGTGATTGTAAAAATGACGCTATGAAACCTTCAGGGTTGTGGATGACACTGTCTGAAAACCCCATAAAGAATTGTTCAAATACGGGTAGGGTTTTCGGCCATCCTACCTCTAGAGAGTCGAGTTTGCTAAAAAACCCTTGTTCCCTCTGTGGCATAGGGTTTGGGAGAGTTGATGTAAAAGATTCACTATGTGTGATGATGCTATCCATTGGTTGCAGGGCTAGTGCTGGAGGTGTGTCAGTGGGGAAAAGAGCGAAGGTTAAACCGTTAAGAGTCGGGTCTAGCATTCGGGCTGCTAACTGCACCGGTGAGCTGTCTTCATCAGGTTTCGACAGGCACTCCAAAGGAAGGTCACAAACCCCAGAAACCCTAGCTGCTGCAGTTTTTCTTTCACTTCCAGCTGGCAATTGCTCTAGCAGGGATTAGACTGTGGCCGAGGAAGTTACCACAGTGAAATTCAGAGAGGAGAAAACCGAAAACCCTGCCACGGGTCCTCTGTAAAATACACCATTTCTCCCTCTCTACCATTGTTCATGTTGGCAACATCCATGCTAGAAAAGGGTAAAACCAGAAAAGAAAAACAATGAAAAATGAAAAAGACAGGCCCTTTTGTGCCGTATCTGTCAGGTGTTGTCGATCAACCCCCGAGGGCTTATCCTCAAGAAACTTAATTTATTAATATGAATAAGAGACCATTTTTCATACAAAATGGGACAACATAAAGGTCCACAATATTCAAAATGTCGATATGTAATTGTTAGACTTATTGGTAACCCGTTATCTTCCAACTGGGACACTATGTCTAGTACATTATAATTTTTTTTTAATTTTCATACACAATTATTTCAAAACATACAATAGCTTGCATTTACATCCAATAATATTGATCTTCATTCTTTGTTGGAACTGTTGTCAGTGGTCGAGCAACTTCCATGACTTGGGGTTAATTGGCCAAATGTTTTGTTGATAACCTCCATTGTCTTCCTCCTCTTCAACTTCCATCTACAATCATAAAAATAAAGTGTAATAATTGTATCTACATTGGCGGGCATAATTTCAAACAAATAATATACATGATTATGTAAATTGAAAAGCATACCATAGCAAGAATTGTGCCATGAATGACACACATTATTTCAAAACCAAATCTCATACCATCTCTCAACAACTCTTATGTTGACTCCACTGCATACTTTGTTTCTTGCAAGTTTTATACCCCATCACAAATCATAGATTTAATATAAAGGGTTTTTGTTATTCCACTAATTATACAATGAGAGAAGTAAAAAACCATATATACTTTCAATTTCCACAATTAATTTTTGATATGCCAACATATACTCACAACCCATACTTAATCCAATGCCAATTAATTCTTTTGATGGCCCTTCTTTGTATGCTATCACTTGTTTGAAGACATCCAAGCATGACCAGTGTAAAAAAAAACTTAAAATATAAAGATCACAACCAATATGAAATGTTAGGTTGCTATAAGGAAATCGCAATTACTCACAAACTTTGTTATCAATCCTTTTTTTTCCTTTTCTTCCTATCTATTGTGTTGAATTGGTTCCATTTCGTTTTCTTTTCTGAATCAAAGCAATTGAAAATGAGTATTTAATGCTAAACTAATTAATTATATGTACATAATGGAAAAAATCAATGACTACATACATTTGAAGCACGTTGTTGTTGATATGGCTCCTACTGTGATGCAATTATGTCCATTTCTTTGGCCATCTCATTGTACACTTTTTTTGGACATCCCTATTGGCATTTTTTTGGATATCACCTCGTTCGTCCTTTGGGATTTTCATAGTATTATTGAAAAATTAAAATGACATTAAACTATTTTTATATTGATACGAAAATCAAATATAGCAGAATTAATATTAATAAAATAATGCTTTGTAGTAGTATATACATATTCTAAAAAAATAGGTCTAGGAATATTATTTTTTCAATGATGCTTTTTTGTTGTTATATATTTTTTCTATTGCAAGTCTGACATGTCTAATTGATAATTGCTCTAGAAACAATTCCTGTAGTTTAAATATAACTTGAGTCTTGGAGTCATTGGATTGATTCTTGTATTGTAAGTGGAAAGTACATCTATATGTTCTTTCCATTATATACCTCATAGTTTTAAAAACATTTCCCCCCCTTTCATTAACTTCCAAAACCATTCCAAATGAGCTAAGGACCAATTCATCATCTTTTATATCTTCCATAATTTTTATTTTCTTAGGATGGCATTCCCTTCCCTTGCTGTTGGTCCCTGCATAACATTCAACATATGTGAAATATATTGTTTGAAACATGTTAGCGAATATTATTACGTACATTATTATTGAAAATTCGAAGAAAAAATTCATATTGACTACTTTCTGATTGACCTGATTTGACCCTCTATAACTTTTCCCTATATTTCGCATTCAACACATGTGAAATATATTGTTTGAAACATGTTAGTGAATATTCTTAAATACATTATTATTGAAAATTGAAAGAAAAATATCATATTGATTACTTTTTGATTTACCTGATTTGTCCCTCTGTAACCTTTACATAAAGGTTTTACACTCTTTTGCACTTATATTGCAAATAATATTACTGAATTTCCTAATTTTTTGGCTCTGCATGACACACATTAACCAATACACATTCAACTTACATATAATTTAGACATATTAATTTTTGGATGTACTCCCATTATGCTGATTAGAATTATTGTTCTTTGAACTCATATCACATAATTTCTATCAATAAACAACTTGTACCATTAAATAGAGAAGCTATTAAATGTAATATACAAATAAATTACATAATTTATAGCTAAAAAAGTAGTATGGCATATTAGTGCACTTTATGAATAAAAATGCCCTAGTAATATGGCATATCATTACACTTTATGAATAAAAATGACCTAGTGCATTTGAAGTATATACAGACACTAGTGCATCAAAATATTTACGCACTGATAATGAATTTAAAAAAATTAAGCTACATCATTATCGGTGCAATATTTATTCAATAGCATTGATGCGACTTATTATCCATTACACATCTAAAATTACCTAAAACACAAAAAAAAATCCAAACCATGCTCTTTTATTAAAAGTGCACTGATGCTTTCTACAGAATTGTTTGCATTGAAAACTATAAAAGTAGTTTTTAAGAAGATACACTAACATGGACAAGGTTTGGGATCCGATGCAATAAGTGGTCCCATTGCATCAGATACCCAATGCCTTATACATAGAAGAACTAACTCATTAAATCTAAAGTTCCTAAAAAGAAAACCCTAATTGTGAAACAATAGAGGGAGTTAAACCCTAATGTTCAATTTTACAATGATATAAAACAAAATGAAGCAACAAGAAAGCAAGGGTTCCAAAATTAAAGGTAACTATGAAAATATTTTATTTTTTCAAAATTTACTCAAAATATTAGTAGGAACATAAATAAATCATGCATTGAGATCAATAGTAAGAATTTACATACTTGAAATTTTTACAATGAAGAGTTTTGTGTGTTTCACCATATCTTACAAATTTCAATCTTCAGAAAAATCCAGTTGCTACAAAGTCCTCTCCAGTAAATCTTTCTTGCAAAACTCTCCCCTTGAAATTTCAGCAAAATAATGAAATAGTGATTAGATTTTCTTTTTAAAACATTTTATCAAACTAGTTTTTTGAAAAAATAAATTCCCGCTCCCTTTTCAGCTCATGGAAAAAAAATCATGTGTTTTTCTTCTTCACATTCTCTGCATACCGCTTCACTTTAATATATAAGTGCATTGGTGCGACCTTATATATAACATGTTAGTGAATATTCTTAAGTACATTATTATTGTAAATTCAAAGAAAAATATCGTATTGACTACTTTCTAATTTACTTGATTTGTCCCTCTGTAAATTTTCCATAAAGGTTTTACACTCTTTTGCACTTATATTGCAAAGAATATTACTGAGTTTCATTTTTTTTCATGCTTCATGACACACATTAACCAATACACATTCAACTTACATATAATTCAAACATAATAAATTTTGGATGTACTCCCATTGTGCTGAATATAATTATTGTTCTTTGAACTCATATCACACAATTTCTATCAATAAACAACTTGTACCATTAAATAGAGAATCTATTAAATGTATTATACAAATAAATTACATAATTTCTAGCTAAAAAAGTAGTATGGCATATCAGTGCACTTTATGAATAAAAATTCCCTAGTAGTCTGGCATATCAATGCACTTTATGAATAAAAATGATCCGATGCATCTAAAGTATATACACACACTAGTGCATCAAAATATTTACGCACAGATAACAGATTAAAAAAATTAAGCTAGAACATTATCGGTGCAATATTTATTCAATGGAATTGATGCGACTTATTATCCATTGCACATCGAAAATTCCCTAAATCTTAAAAACAAAATTAAAGCCAAACCATGCTCTTTTATTAAAAGTGCACTGGTGCTTTTCACGAAACTGTCTACATTGAAAACTACAAAATCAAATTTTAAGAAGAAACACTATAATGGACAAGGTTTGGGATCCGACACAATAAGTGGTCCCATTGCATTAGATACCCAATGCCTTATATATAGAAGAAATAACTCATTAAATGTAAAGTTCTTAAAAAGAAAACTCTAATTGTGAAGCAATAGAGGGAGTTAAACCCTAATGTTGAATTTTACAACGATATAAAACAAAAGGATGCAACAAGAAAGAAAGGGTTCCAAAATTAAAGGTAACTATGAAAATCTTTTTTAAAAAAAATTTACTCATTAATAGGAACATAAATAAATCATGCATTGAGATCAATAGTAAGAATTTACATACTTGAAATTTTTACTATGAAGAGTTTTATGTGTTTCACCATATCTTACAAATTTCGATTTTCAGAAAAAATATGGTTGCTCCAAAGTCCTCCCCAGTAAATATTTATTGCACAACTCTCCCCTTGAAATTTCAACAAAATAATGATATAATTATTAGGTTTTCTTTTTAAAACATTTTATCAAACCATTTTTTTGAAAAAAGAAATTCCTGCTCCCTTTTTAGCTCATGGAAAAAAATCATGTGTTTTTCTTCTTCACATTGTCTACATACTGGTTCCCTTTAATATATAAGTGCATTGGTCCCGCCTTATAGATAACATGTTAGTGAATATTCTTAAGTACATTATTATTGAAAATTCAAAGAAAAATATCATATTGACTACTTTTTGATTTACCTGATTTGTCACTCAGTAACTTTTCCATAAAGGTTTTACGCTCTTTTGCACGTATATTGCAAAGAATATTACTGAGTTTTCAAATTTTTTGGCTCTGCATGACACACATTAAACAATAAACATTCAACTTACATATAATTCAAACATATTTATTTTTGTATGTACTCCCATTGTGCTGATTAGAATTATTGTTCTTTGAACTCATATCACACAATTTCTATCAATAAACAACTTGTGCCATTAAATAGAGAAGTTATTAAATGTATTATACAAATAAATTACATAATTTCTAGCTAAAAAAGTAGTTTGGCATATCAGTGCACTTTATGAATAAAACTGCCCTAGTATTCTGGCATATCAACACACTTTATGAATAAAAATGACCCGATGCATCTGAAGTATATACAAGCACTAGTGCATCAAAATATTTACACACCGATAACAAATTTAAAAAAATTAAGCTAGAACATTATCGGCGCAATATTTATTCAATAACATTGATGCGACTTATTATCCATTGCACATCGAAAATTCCCTAAAGCTTAAAAAGAAAATTAAAGCCAAACCATGCTCTTTTATTAAAAGTGCACCAGTGCTTTCTACGTAACCGTTTGCATTGAAAACTACAAAAGAATTTTTTTAAGAAGAAACACTAACATGGACAAGGTTTGGGATCCAACGCAATAAGTGGTCCCATTGCATCAGATACCCAATGCCTTATATATAGAAGAACTAACTCATTAAATCTAAAGTTCCTAAAAAGAAAACCTTAATTGTGAAACAACAGAGGGAGTTAAACCCCAACGTTGAATTTTACAACGATATAAAACAAAAGGAAGCAACAAGAAAGAAAGGGTTCCAAAATTAAAGGTAACTATGAAAATCTTTTTATTTTTCAAAATTTACTCAAAATATTAATAGGAACATAAATAAATCATGCATTGAGATCAATAGCAAGAATTTAAATACTTGAAATTTTTACTATGAAGAGTTTTGTGTGTTTCACCATATCTTACAAATTTCGATCTTTAGAAAAATACCATTGCTCCAAAGTCATCTCCAGTAAATATCTCTTGCAAAACTCTCCCCTTGAAATTTCAGCAAAATAATGAAATAGTGATTAGGTTTTCTTTTTAAAACATTTTATCAAACCAATTTTTTGAAAAAAGAAATTCCTGCTCCCTTTTTAACTCATGGAAAAAAAATTATGTGTTTTTCTTCTTCACATTCTCTACATACCGGTTCATTTTAATATATAAGTGCATTTGTGTGACCTTATAGACAACATGTTTGTGAATATTCTTAAGTACATTATTATTGAAAATTCAAAGAAAAATACCATATTGGCTATCCGATTTACCTGATTTGTCCCTGTGTAACTTTTCTATAAAGGTTTTACGCTCTTTTGCACTTATATTGCAAAGAATATTACCGAGTTTCCTAATTTTTTGGCTCTGCATGACACACATTATCCAATACACATTCAACTTACATATATTTCAAACATTTAATTTTTGTAGGTACTCCCATTGGAATTATTGTTCTTTGTCACACAATTTTTATCAATAAACAATTTGTACGATTAAATATAGAAGCTATTAAATTTATTATACAAATAAATTACATAAGTTATAGCTAAAAAAGTAGTCTGGCATATCAGTGCACTTTATGAATAAAACTGCCCTAGTATTCTGGCATATCAGTGCACTTTATGAATAAAACTGCCCTAGTATTCTGGCATATCAGTGCACTTTATGAATAAAAATGCCCCGATACATCTAAAGTATATATAGACCCTAGTGCATCAAAATATTTACGCACCGACAACGAATTAAAAAAAATAAGCTACAACATTATCGGTGCAATATTTACTCAATAGCATTGATGTGACTTATTATCCATTTCACATAAAAAAATTCCCTAAAGCTTAATTTTTTTTTAAAGCCAAACCATGCTCTTTTATTAAAAGCACACTAGTTCTTTCTATGGAACTATCTGCATTGAAAATTACAAAAACATTTTTTAAGAAGAAACACTAACATGGACAAGGTTTGGGATCCGATGCAATAAGTGGTCCCATTGCATAAGATACCCAATGCCTTATATATAGAAGAACTAACTCATTAAATCTAAAGTTTTGAAAAATAAAATCCTAATTGTGAAACAATAGAGGGAGTTAAGCCCTAATGTTGAATTTTACAACGATATAAAACAAAAGGAGGCAACAAGAAAGCAATGGTTTCAAAATTAAAGGTAACTATGAAAATATTTTATTTTTTCAAAATTTACTCAAAATATTAATAGGAACATAAATAAATCATGCATTGAGATCAATAGTAAGAATTTACATACTTGAAAGTTTTACTATGAAGAGTTTTGTGTGATTTACCGTATCTTACAAATTTCGATCTTCAGAAAAATCCGATTGTTCCAAAGTCCTCCCCAGTAAATCTCTCTCGCAAAACTCTCCCCTTGAAATTTTAGAAAAATAATGTAATAGTGATTAGGTTTTATTTTTAAAACATTTTATCAAACCAATTTTTTGAAAAAAGAAATTCCTAGTCTCTTTTTAGCTCATGGAAAGAAAATCACGTGTTTTTCTTCACATTCTTTGCATACCGGTTCACTTTAATATATAAGTGCACTAGTGCGACATTATAGACAACATATCTTTCACATATAACTTCATTATACTTGTTTTGCATAACCGATGCACCTATAAGAAATGATTGCACTCGTGCACTATAGGTTTTAAAGTGCACCTTCTAGGCACAAAATAGGAAAATAAACATGTAAAAAAGGTATTTTCTTGTTTTAATATGATACTACCGAGGTATATGGATAGTTAAGTGAAGGTGTGTGATGGGTCTACGACTAGGGTTTCCATAGGGTGATGGAGACATGCCATGAAAGTACGGTCTTGGAGGTAGGTTTTGTTTTGAGAATAATCTATTCTGATGGAGGAATCATAGGATGGGATAGAATTAGTAGATTATTTAAAAGATCCACTTGCACTTGTTGACATCTGGGGCATGCCTCTAGGTAGAAAACTGGAGGATGAGGGGTCGGTTGTGAGTGGGGCTAGCAGTAGTAATCCGGTTGTTTTTTGTCTGAAGTCAACTAGAATGGAGGAATTTAGATATTTTCCCCTTGCTGCCATTGAAGGAGCACTGACCGGTTTACCTCCCCATGCCAGTTCCTTTCCTCTTCATAGGCGTTGAAGTTTTTTCTACCCTTGATTTATCCTCTCCCAAAGGATAATCAAACAGTTCCCCTTGCTCTTGTAGGTTAAAGAGGTATAAACGCTTTTTTTTCTTTGTTCAAAATTCAACTCGGGTTTTCCAGTTTAGGTCCAAATTCAGGGTTTTCATCCCCTTCAAGAGGTTTTTCAGGTGGATCAATTCCCTCCTTTAAATCCTCCCATTTTTGGCCAGTTTGCATAAGATTTCTTCTTTGTTGGTCTAGGGGTTTCACATCACAGCTCCACGGTTTCCCCACAAACTAAGGAAAGTAGAAAAAGTACAAACAATGGTAGGGAATTCCTGGTTGGGGGAGATGAAGTGTTACCTGAGGGTCTGATCCAAAATACAACCCACATTGTCTTCAATCCTGAGTTGGATCACATAAACCCTAGGTAAGGCAGAAAGGAAAAAACAAGATGCACAACCCAAAGAGAAGAAGAAGTTGAGTTGGACTTCGGAAGGGATATTAGGATGAATTTAATTGAAGAGCTCACAGAAAAGGCCATGGTCGGGAGGGATTGAGGTAGATGATATGAACCAGAAGTCCTCAAAACATGGGAAATGGAGAATTGGGGTTATAGAATCAGATACATTTTGAAGGTCAAATCCAGGGCTTGCGGTTGGTTTGTTTTATTTTTGGAATCTCAGGAGGACACTTAGTAGGTTATGGGCCAAAATTGGAGCATAAATTCCATCTCTATTCTCATGAAGAGATGGACTCCCCTTTTCAAACCAAAGAGGGGGCATCTTAATGTGGCTCTGATTTGGGTTAGATTTCCAAGGATTCCTTTAGATTTTTGGTTACTAGATGCGTTCAAGGATATTAGAAATCCACTTGTGGTCTTTCTAGGTGCAAACATGACCTTTGAGGAAATGAACAAAATGTACTTTGCTAGAATTTTGGTTAAGATTGAAACTTAGGCTAGGAGCTTGAAGGATCTAAATATGCTCTGAAGGGAGAATTATTATGTTCAAACACTCGATTAAGAAGGAATTCCATTTAGGTTTCAGAGGCATCAGAAAGTTGGGAATTTGGAGAAGGAATATTTTCTTCCATTCAGAGGTCACAAGGAGGTGACTCTACGCAATAAGAAACCCTTCCGGGCAGAGGACTAGGTTGTAGGAGATCACAGTCAATGTAGTTTAAATTAGAAGAAGGCTCTCCTCTTCTCTAAGGAATGGAGCCAAAATACAACACTGAGGAAGAGCTTCATGTGCCTCAAATTGTTTAGGCCAATGTTTCGATGGAAGGGACAAAAAGGGATAAAGATCATTATCTAGTTTTTACTCAACTTGTAGAGGATAGGATGGAAGACCTTAAGAAGGGTATTTCTGATGATATTTTTTATTTTGCTTCTTTTCATTCCTTTACTTTGTCAAATGTTATGGTAACAAATCCCCCCGCCTTCCCCATCCCCCCCATCTATTTCGTGCCACCCTCATTCCTAGGAGGTTTGTTCTCATGAACATGTTGAACCCTCTGCTCCATTTCCTTGTTTGTTAACAACATCACATCGGGCCTTGGGGCTCAACAACACAATATCAAATCTATATAGATCCTAACTTGTCTTTGAAATCTACTTCATCCCTAGGTCTTGGTCAGGATCCTGATATTCCTTTAGTAGGAAAGGGAAGAGGCAGGAAATCCCATCTACCGAAAGCTAAAGACAAGGCCATTTGTACATGGCTGCTGGAAAGCAATTCTATATTCATAGGGAACTTAGAGCATCAAAATCCCTAGAACGGGCTAAAAAATGAAGCCGATGTCATTTAATTGTGGAGGGTTGGAGAACTCCTCCAAAAAATCATCTTTGAAGTTTTTGGTAGATAGAAATAGGACATATGTGCTCTTCCTCCAGAAAACTCTAGGAGAAGGGGATGCAGTGAAAGGTATTTTGGAAGGATTGTTTAAAAGTAGGAACTTTGTGACTATAGATGTCAGAGGTAGATCGAGAGGGCATGTTGTTGGATGGAATCCAAAATCCATAAAGTTAGATAGTGTTTGGAGTATTCACTTGGGGTTAGGTCTTAACTAATTCTCTTCTGAATTGGGGAAGGACTTGTGTTTTCTCAATGTGTATGGTCTGAATGTGAATAGATAGAATTTTTGGATCGATATAGGAAACAACTTGTTACTGAAGCATGAGAGGCTTATTCTGGGTGATTATATTAAATTTTCTCTTAGAGAATCAAAGAGTTGGGGGAGGTCCATTCCATACCCACAAGATATCTTCTTCAAAGACCATGGAAAAGAATAGACTGCTGGACATCGAAACCCTCAAGTTAAGACCTACATGGTGCAACATGAGGATGGGAAAAAATCAATATAAAAAAGATTGGATAGGGTTTTGATAGCATAAAATTTGTTAAACGATTCAACCCTTTTCAGACAATGGATGGGTATGGGGGGTGAATCATATCACTTTTGGATTTTCTTGGAAGTCAAAGGCAGTGGGAGAAAAATTGGTATCCCTTTTAAACTAAATTTAGATTGGATGAAGGAGGATTCCTTTCATGAACTGGTATAGAAATCTTGGATTCCATTTGAAAAAGGTTCCTAGAGGCACACGGTTGTGCATTTCAGAGGGAATATGAAGAGATTAAGAAAGGATATCCAGGAGTGGGCTAAGGTGAGGAAGGAAGCAGAAGATCAATATTTAAAATAAATTAAAGAAGAGTTGGGAAAAAGTTAGGACTTATATGGGTTTGGGTTTCTCTCTAGGGAAGATAAGGAGGTTTTAATGTGATTGGAAGCCAGAAGAAGGAAGTCTAGACTCACAAAGAGACAGAGTGGTGGCTTAAAAATTGAGCTTTGTGGTTACTTTACGAGGACAAAAATACAAATTTTTTTCATGCCTATGCACAAGGCATAAAATTTCAAACACTATTTGGGATTTAAAAAATGAAGAAGGGGTTGTGGAATCCTCCTTCAATGGTATGGGAAAGGTAGCAAAAAATAACTTCTATAAACTTTTCAAAGCATAAGAAGGAACCTCAATGGCAGAGATGGTCAGTATTTCCCAATACTTTCCTAGATTTTTCAATGAAGATGATAATTTAGAGCTTATGACATCTACCATAGAAGATGAATTAAAGGCCTCGCTACATAGATTTCATAAGGACAAAAGTACAATCCCAGATGGTCTTTTCGGTTGAATTCATCCTGGAGTTCTATTATTTTTTAGGTCAAGATATCCTAAGGGTAGTGGGGGAATCAAGAATTAATGGGGAGATACATGCTCCTTTCAACACTACCTTTATTGCACTAATCCCTAAATATAATGATCCTCAATCCTTGGATGAATTCACACCTATCTCTCTGTGCAATGGGATCTATAAGATCATAGTGTAGATAACTACATATGAATAAAATGAATTTAGTCAAATAGTGTTTCTAGAGAACAATTTGACTTTTTATTGGAAGGAAGATTCACAAAGCTACTGGAATATCTTAAGAAGGACCACATTCCATGAAAACCAAGAATCTTAAGGGATTTGTGATCAAAATCAACCTCTCAAAAGCATATGATTTTGTCAATTGAATCTGCCTGAGAATGATTCTAACACACATAGGCTTCGAGGTGGAATTCATCAATTGGATGATGGACTATATGAAATCAGTTTCCTTTGTAGTTCTGATCAACAGAGTAGCCTCACCATTCTTTTTGCCTGAAAGAGGACTTTGCCAAGGTTTCCCGCTCTCACATCTTCTTTTTCTCCTAGTAGCTGAAGGTTTAAGCAGATTGCTACTGGAAGCGAAGCGATCTAGAAATTTTAAACGTATCCATATTTCCCAACATCTCCACATTACTCATCTTTTAATTATGGATGATATTTTAATTTTTTGTGATGGTGCTTGAAGGGACTTGGAGATCCTTTTAGATATTTTGAATCTCTTTAGTTGTACTATGGGTATTCTTGTTAATAACATGAAATCTACTTTCTCATGCTTAAATGTTGATGACGAGTTGGAGTAATACATCTCTTCTATTTTCAAATTTTCCAATATTAACTTTGATATGGGATGCAAATTACCGGGGTTTCGTCTGAAATAAACCAATTACCAAAGAGAGTATTGGTCATGACTACTGGCTAAAATCGAAAAAATATTAAAATTTTGGAGTCTCAAATGGTTTTTGAATGCAGGTAGGTTGGTTCTTATAAAGGATGTGTTAGAAGCAATCCCAGTTTATTAGATTTCCCTAGCCCGGGTTCCAAGAGGAATTATGGAAAAATCTAGGAATATTTGTTTCTCCTTTCTTCATAAGGGACAAAAGAATTCCTTCTCGTGGGTAAAGTGGGACAGGCTAGTAGTTCCCAAGGCCGCTGGAGGATGGGGGCTTAAAAACATATTTATGTCCTCTAAAGCCTTGGCTTCTAAATGTATTTGGTGTTTGATATCCACTTCCTCTCTTTGGTTAGATGTCATTAGTCAAAAGTACATAGCGCTAGAATCCCTGGATGGTGTTAGAATTTTAAAAGTTTTATTCCAAAAACAAAAGGATCACTTAAATAATGACAATCACAGTAGCACAAAGGGAACACAAAGATTTACCCCAGGAATCCCTTGCAGGGAAGAAAACCCAACAAAAATTCCTCGATATAGAATTCAACCAAGTATAGTGTAAGACCCAAGAATAAGACATGATACTTCCTCTCCTTTAGATGGACTCCTTCTTCTCTTTCTAGTGCACTTGCTTGAGTGTTGAGTATGTCCAAATGAGGGAGGCACCTCACCTATTTATACTCATCAAGTGAGTGACTTAGTTACCTAACTAGGTTGGCCTAGATCTCTAATTAGGGAAGAACTACTAGGAAGACTCAAAATAACATTTATAAAATACTGTTGTGGGTACTATTAACCTGGCTTACAACAAAGGTTTTACCTCAAGACTTTTACATGAACAATTACATCAATGACATCTCCGAAAAGAGGAATAATAATAATATAATAAAAATACAATGAAATATATTCTGAACTTACATTTCTTTAACACTCTCTCTTAACAAGGAAGGTACTCTACAACATAAAACAACAACAACAACAATAACAACTGTACAACTGACTAGTGAATCTATATGTCATAGAAAGTTTTGGAACAACAACATCATATATTTGGAACATCATCATTAGTATCAACATTAGCATGTAACATCATCATCAACATTAGAATCAACATGGACCATCATCATCATCATCATCAACATCAGCATGGAACATCATCATCAACATCATCTGGAGCATCATCATTGACATCAACATGTTCCTTCTAGAACATCATTATCATCAGAAACATCATCAACATGTAACTGCTGGGAAACATCATCATCATCTTGAAGATCATAAGCATGTAACTGCTTGAACAAAATAATCATCATCTGGAACATCATCAACATGTAACTGCTGGAACAACATTATCATCATCCGTAACATCATCAGTATGTAACTACTGGAACATCATTATAATCTTCTATACCATCATAAACATGTAACTGTTGGAACAATATCATCATCATATGGAACATCATCAACATGTAACTACTGGAACAACGCCATCATCTTCTAGAATATCATCAACATGAAAATGCTAGAATAACATCATCATCATCTGGAACATGATCATAAACATGTGACTCCTGGAACAACATATCATCATCTGGAACATATGGAGAAACTCTATAGTGGACACTCAGGTAGACTAAACAAGCCTTGTCTGACTTGCTAATCCTTTTAGACCAAACAATCCTAGTCATACATATTAATCTACCTGGGGACCAAACATTCCTTGTCTGACTTGCTAATCCTTTCAGACCAAACAAGCCTAGTCATACATACCAATCCCCCTATGATGAAACAAGCCTTGTTAGGGCTGACATACCAATCCCATTAAGATTTAACATGCCTTATTAGGATGACATATCAATCCTATACCAATATGTTACACTACGGCTCCAGGAAATAAAATCATCATCATTATCACCATCATCACTCCCTCTTATAAGGGAGGTCCTTTCAGGATACACCAATATTGTTTTGAAAGTATTCAAACTTTATATGAGACATAGGATTAATCAACACATCAACAACTTGTTCCTCTGTAGGAACAGATTGGGGCTATAAAACTCCCATCTGCACCATATCCCGGATGTAGTGATACTTGATTTATATATGCTTTTATTTGTCATGGAACACCAAGTTTTCTAACAGCTTGATGTGACTCTTTTTATGTAGTAGATATCAGTCACATCGATCTTGGTATTAAACAATTCTTTCAACAACTTGCGAAGACATACTGCTTCGCTATAGGATGAACATGTAGCAATATATTTAGCCTCTATTGTACTGAGAGAAACAATGGTTTGCTTCGTATTGAGCCACAATATCACACCTGATCCGAAGTTGAAAAAACATCCTAAATTATTCTTTGTATCTTCAGCATTTATTGCTGAATAAGAATCTGTATAACCATGTAATCTGATCTCACTGTCAGATGCATATCTGAGACCACAATCCAATGCACCCTTTAGGAGCCTCATCACATGTTTTGATACAACTAAGTGATCATGTTGGGGCTCCACCATAAAATGAGTCAATGTGTTTACAACAAAACATATATATGGTCTTGTATTTGTCAAATACATCAGTGAGCCAATAATCTGACTTTATACTGTAACATCTATTGTCTCTAAAGAATCATCATTTAAGAGCTTCAATTTTCTCACCATCATAGTATTCATTGCCTTACGATCCATCATCCCAAATCTCTTTAGGATCTCAACAAAGTATTTTTCTTGATTTAGAAAAATATCATCTGGGAACTGCCATACCTCGAGACCTAGAAAGTAATGCATCATACCAAGGTCTTTCATCTCGAATTCTGTATCAAGCTTCTTCTTACATTTGTTGATGAGCTTCTATTCTCCTTTCAAAAATAGATCATACACATACAGAAATAATATCATAATCCCATCATATACAACCTTATAGTAAAGGTTTGAATCTACTTTAGTTTTGGTAAAGCCCTAGCTCATCAGGAAGCCATCGATTCTTCCATACCACGCTCCGGGTGCTTGCTTCAACCCATACAATGCTTTATTCAATCTGCATACACGTGTCTTATTATCACGTGTTTCAAAACCTTGTGGTTTTTCAATGTACAATTCCACTTCTATCACACCATTTAGAAAAGTCGTCTTTACATCCATTTGGTGTAGCTTCCATTTCATCTTGGCTGGCAAGGCAAGGATAGTTCTAATTGAAGTGTTTCTTGCTACTGTTGCAAAAGTCTCTTCAAAATCAATTCCTTGCTTTTGAGAGAACCCCCAGACTACAAATATTTCCTTGTATTTTTCAATGCTTCCATTTGTTGAATGATTTCTCTTGAATATCCTCTTTGAGGAGACTACAAATTTATCTTTCGGTCTTGGCACCACATCCCAAACATCAGCCTTTACAATAAACTGGTATTCCTCAACCATGGAATCCATCCATTCCTTCTTCATTGTTTCTTATTCAAAATAAGTAGGTTCTTCATCAACAATATTGCACATCAAGGCCACATAACTGGAGTATGGCCTCAGTCTCTTGCTTCCTTCTAGAGCACCATACTTTTCCGCATCTTGAATTGTTTCATGAGCCCAAGCTGGTCTTATTTTGCGTGTGATCATTTCATGAGGTGAATCCATAATTATTTGAGGCTCTTCCATGTCATGATATTCTAGTATATGCTCTTCTTCACCATTTTGAGCTAGTAATCTGCTGGTCTTTGCAACTCTAGGAGCTTCGTGCTCCTCTTCATGATTCTCATCTGCATGGTTCTTTCTGGACTTGCTGAAAGCTGCATCCTCATCAATGTAACATATATGATGATCTCAATCTAATGGTAACCTGGGATGTAAACTTTAAAGGATTTTGATTTCTCACTATATCCAACAAATATCCCCTTCCTTCCTTAAGGGTCCAAATTTGATATTTTCTCCTTGGGAACATGTATGTGTACAAGACAACAAAATATCTTCAAATGGCCAACTTCAGAATTATCAGTGGTAAAAATTTCTTCTGGAGTCTTGTTCTGAAGAGAAATGTGAGAGATTTTGTTTTGTACATAAACTACAGTTCTAGTTGGTTCAACCCATAATTGCATAGGTAGATCATGATCATGGATCATGGATTTTACTACTTACATGATGGATTTATTATTTCTTTCTGCCACTCCATTATGTTGAGGATTATAGGTGGTGGTGAGATCCCTCTTAATCCCAAATTATTTGAGAAATCCTTGAATTCATTTGATGTGAATTCTCCCCCATTATCTTATCTCAAGGTCTTGATATTATTTTTAGAGAGATTCTCTACAAGGGCCTTAAATTCTTTGTACTTAAAAAAACCTCATCTTTACTCTTCAGGAAGTAAATACAAGTCTTTCAGGAATATGCATCAATAAAGGAAACACAATAAACATACATGCTTAGAGAAGTAGCTAACATCGGACCACATACATCTGAGCGAGAAATGTCCAAGATCCCTTTTTCGATACTGTTGCTTCTTGGAAATGGGTTCGTGGTATTCTTTCCTTGTGCATATCCCTTGCACACTCCTTTACGATCAATTTGGATCTCTGGTAAACCTGTTACTACCTTGTTTACAATTGGAAATGATTTTTAATTCACATGAGCAAGTCTTCGATGCCACAAATCACATGGGATAATAGTAATAGCTGTCAAGGCTGAATTTGAATGTCCCTTCAATTTGTAGAGTCCTCCTTCTTCAATTCCAATCATGACTGCATCATATATTGTCTTCCCTTTTGGTCACATGAGGACTTCAACACATACAAAAGCAACTCTGAAACCTTTCTTATCTAAAACTTAGATAGAAAGGAGATTATTTTTCAAACCTAGGACATATAGAACTTCCTTCATCTTCATGGACTTTCCAGATTCCAGCTTATAAGAGGATTCTTCCATTCCTTTTATGGGATATTGACCAGCATAGATCCATTTTAAACTCAGATATATCAAGCACCGAGAGGGATCCAATTTCTTGAGGTGTACATTTTTTAACCATTTGGATCCCTTTGGGTACTTGATAGATATGGGTTTAAAATGGATCTATGTTAGTTTATTTTTATTTTTTATATTTTATTTAAGTCGATATGTAATTTATATTTTTCATTTTTTAAAATATTTATTTATTTATTTCGGTTAGCATATCGTGACTAATGTGACATGATCTCCCCCATACTGGGTTGGAGAGAACCTCGCTTCTCTCAGCGCAATAATCATCTCCAAGATTTACTTTGTGAGGAGATTCCTTTTGAAGAAGACATGAGAGGGAGTCCCTGTAATATATCACGTGCTTAGAAGCACCACTGTCCATGTGCCAAGTTTCATTTCCATGTGATACTGAACCTATGTGGGATGAAATTAAGACATATTCTTCACTGGAGTCTTCATCTTCTCTGGTCTTCTCTTCAACTAGGTCATCATGCTCAATTGTATGGGCATGAAACTTTTTGTTTCTCTTCTTGAACCATTCTTCTTTAAGGGGACAGTTCCTTGCAATGTGTTCCATCTCGTGACATGTAAAACATTCAAAGGATGAGAAGTCCCTTTTATTCCTCTTTTCTCTTTGGGATCTTTGAGGTCTTCTAGGATATTGTCCATGATCGTTTCTCTTGTTCTTTCCTTTCTTTGCATGGGTATCCAAATCTTAGTCTTCATTGTCATTCGACTTCTCTTCTCTGTTTGCTATTCTTTCTTATTCTTGTACACATTCTTCTTGTACGCGTTCTTCCCATAATATACTGAACTTGGTCAACTTCCTTCTATCACATATTCCTTTGACGAAGGAGTCACAATCCCTTGGGGGACCATTCAAGGTGGTCATCACAATTTATGCTTCTTCTATTGTATCACCAATAGATTCTAATTGTTGTTTAATCCGGGACACTCTTGTGAAATATGACTACATTGTTTCTGCTTTCTAAATGTTCACACTCTTGAGTTGGTTTATCAAGGTCATTCTTTTGTTGACATTTCTTCCTTCAAATAGTTTGGGTAGTGCATCAAACATTTCCTTTTGGCTCTTCTTTGAAGACACTTGAGGGATCAAGTGATCCTTAATGGAATCAACTATGATCCTCTTAGCCTTGATCACATCCTTCTTGTGCTTTGATTTTTATTCATCTCCTTCTGGTTCTTGAATTTCATCTCTTATGAGACCTTCTAGGTCATGTTATTCAAGAATGAGCATGACTCTATACTTCCATGCTCTGAAATTTTCATGTCCTTCAAGATTTTCATCAAGCTTGGTGTTGTTTGTAATCTTTAATAAATGAGAACCTCAAATGGAAATATAGGAAGTAGAAGTTACTAGTAAGAAGGTTGTTTCTAGAACCTAATTCAAATTGATTAAGGGTTTGATCAAGAAACCCTAATTTTTGAACTATGGTCAGTTAGAAATATAATTGAAAGAAAAGATGTGCATCCCCAAGGAAAGTTGACTAGTGTCCTCGTTTTCCTGAATATGTGGAAAAAACTACTAAATACTTAATGCCCTAGTTTTCTTAGTAGTAGTAGTAGGCCAAAGATTGAAAATCCACATAACAAAAAAATGTTTCAATAGAAATATGCACCCTCCCAGGGAGAATTTGTTGGTCCTCCTTTTTCAACTGATATGTGGAGGGGATTCCCTAGAATAGTAGACCCTATATTGTTGAGTTGATGGATAAGCTTCTACACAATGACTTCATTCAGATTGGCTCTAATACCATGTTAGAATTTAAAAGGTTTATGCCAAAACAAAAGGATCACTGAAAGAATGAAAATAATAGTAGCACAAAGAGAACATAGAGATTTATCTTGGGAAACCCTCATGGGGAAGAAAACCCAAAAAAATTCCTCTATATATAATTCAACCAAGTACAGTGTAATACCCAAGAATAAGACAAGTTGCTTCTTGGGCCTTCAGATGGAATTCTTCTTCTCTCTCTGATGCACTTGCTTGAGAGTTGATTATGTCCAAATGAGGGATGCACCTCACCTATTTATACTCATCAAGTAAGTGACTTAATTACATAACTAGGTCGACCTAGTTCTCTAATTAGGGACAACCTACCTAGGAAGACTCAAAATAACATTTATAAAATATTTTTGTGAGTACTATTGACCCGACTTACAATAGAGGTTTTACCTCAAGACTTTTACATGAACAATTAGATTAATTAAATCTCATGAAGGAGGAATAATAATAATATAATAAAAATACAATGGAATATCTTTTGAAGTTACATTTATTTAACAGATGGATGGATTCGTAGGCCAAACAACATTAAAAAACCCATCTCTAATTTGGAAGGTTGCATTAAAAGACTTTGACCTCATTGGCAATAATTTGGCATGGAAGATTGGAAACGATTAAAGATGCAGAGTTGGAATTGATCCTTGGACTGGGAGCGATGGGATACATCTTTTGTCATAGGAGCTGACTGTGATGCTAAGGGAAAAATGACTCTTTACACTAGCTCAAGTTGCATACCATACACAAACCTCTCTGTAGAATCAAATATGGAAAACAATATATTAGCTCAATCTCAATGTCATTCAGGTCAGATAATGGACAAATTATACTCTTGAATTCAAAAGAAGTCATATTGAAGTAGACAATGTTGATGAGCTGATATGGGATGTGAATTATCATGGATATTACACCTAGAAACTCAACTATCCAACTGATCTGTGATGTTCTCAACATGGATTTAAAATGGTGGCGGTGTCGATTGTGGAAGTTAAAGTGTCGTGCTAAAACACTTTTTTTTATGAGGTGTATTCTTGAAAATAAGGTACCAATGTGGGATATTCTGTTGAAGAGAAGCCTCATAGGCTCGGGGTGGTTCTCCCTCTATCGGAATGATATTGAAACAACCCACCATCTATTTGTGAAATGCCCTTTCACTTCCTAGGTTTGGCAGGAGTGCATTTCTCTCACTGGTAAACGTTTTCAATGGAAAGGGGATATCACTGAGGACATTTTCAAGGCATGGCTTCAGATTTGGGATTTTTCTCAGGAAAAATCTCTCTCCCTAATAATATGTTGGGGAATTTGGCTTGCAAGAAACTAGGCTATTTTCAATGAAAACGATTCTTGTTCAATCACTGTAGCTACTTTTGGGTTGTGTATCTTAGCTCACTTTCCACAGGAGAAAGAGGGAGAATCGATAAGATATATAACTGAGCATCTAGTAAATAAACAAATCCCATGGGGATTTTTTGACGATGCCTCACAAGACAATCCCCCTATTTGTGGAGGAGGAAGCACACCACATCTTTCTGATTCCAACTTTTTTAAATTGAAAGCTGGTTTGGGACAAGGAACCAACAACTTTTCTTAGTTATATTCTTTAAAAATTTGTATTCACTTTTCCATGGAAAAGGGTTGTAGGGAGATTCAAGTCTTTGGTGATTCCAACCTTGCTATAAACTGGATAAATGGGACTCAAAGATGTCACAACACTCAACTTGAACCACTTCTTGCAGATATTTTAAATTTGAAAGCTGGATTCTCATAATTTGCATGCAATCATGTATACAAGAAAAATAATTGGGAAGCTGTTGAACTTTCTAAAGAAGGAATTCCATTAGATGTATCTCTTTAGCAAATCAACAAGATCAATAACAATGGTTCCTTTGCATATTACCATATACCATTTATAGAAGTGTTAGTTTTGGATAAATACTGATGGGTGTCCACAAGATCTTAGTTAATGCAACACCCTCCTTTTTCTATATGATACCAATACTCTTTTGTTTCAACTCCTTTAGTGGAAAAGGACAACAGTGGAATCCAAGTACAAATAAGTCTTTCAAGATTGATTAAATTTTCTTTTTTTGTAATATTTTGAATCATGCAACTGACTACAATCAAGTGATATACATGGATATAGTAGGAAGATGAATATATGGTACAGGACGAGTCTACAATAATCCATCACTTATTCAAGTCAATATACACATCATATTTGCAAAAACGTAAATTTGTTTTTAAATAAATAAAATTACTGTTTTTTTATTCGAAAAAAATATGTGACTACCGATGCGCTCATAATATATGTGGGAACCGGTGCACCTGTCATATATGGGAACATTAAAGTGACATAATTTGAAAAGAGAACTAGGTATACATAAAATACTCAAAACCATTAATTTTGTATTGTGTTTTTGATCACCAGTGCTATTAAAGATATAAGTGCACTGGTGCGCTATAATATAATTAGTGTACCGATGGTGATAATATTGAAAAATGCATATATAAATATCTGCTATCAAACTTGTGGATATTTTATTTTATGGTTGTTTATATTTAGTGTGTATATCGTTATTAGTCATGAATGCATTTATTGGTTTAAGATGCATCAATGCGATGTGCTTATTAAAGTGCATTGAATGCGTTAGAAATCCATATGTTTGTTTGTTTGAAATCAAAATAGTATATTTATCTCAAATTCTCTTTTAGGATACAACCACATTATTTACATTTCTTCATAGTATACACATGCGGCTTAAACTCACCATATTAATAAAAAATGTTTTCAAAACTATATTTAAAGTTAGATTGTGATATGATTCCCAAAATTTATTTTAGGAATGTAGATACGCATTGATTGCTGATTTGGCTCAAATGTAGGGAGAATAATTTACAATATCAAATTTCTAATTTTTTAAATTATAAGTCATTCGATATCGTTCAAAGTTCATCAAGTCCTCCCTTTCCATCTCCAGGCAAGTTTTTATTTAATTTATATTTTGATTCTCTAATTGAATTTATGTTATTTATATATGTAAATCTGAGTAACAATGCATTCAATTTAGTAGGATCCTGAATCAGGATTGAGTTCAGATGCATAAGGTATTCTACTAGTTGAAAAACGTTGCAAGATCTTATTAGGAGTAAGATACCATAAGAAATTTGTATATGAAATTGGACATCCTCTTTACCTCATTAATTATAACATGTGATCTTCCAGTCTCAATCATAGGTCATCGATGCTAATTCATTATGAGTTGGATATATTTTATGACACCCTAGTAGTATGTGGTTGTTCAAAATGTTAATACATGTCATTTTCCAGCCACAATCATAGGTCATTTATGGTAATTAATTTTGAGTTGGATCTCTTTTATGACACTCTATTAGTATGTGGTTGTTTAAAATGTCAAGGGTTGAAGGAGAACACTCCACGTGTCACACTCACCCATTATATTAATGAGAGAATACCCAATGTTGACGTTTTTATACCTATGATTGTAGTAAGAAATCCAATAACTGATATAGAGAAGACATGTAAGAACACTTCCTTATGCTCATATTTTGAAAATTTGGAAGCCAAAACAACTAAGTTTCATCCTAAATTGACCAATCCATTTTCTTCTCTTCAGTCAACCAAAGGTTCTAGTGATATAAAGTATGTTACAAATACCACCTAAAACATCTCTACCAAGAGATTAGAAAAGGAGAGAAAAAAAGTGAAAATACATGCCAAGGTTGGTCTAATTGTTGGAGGGTAGCAATGACCTCTCTCTTCCTATGTATTTGTAAAGAAAAAACCAAACTTGTCAGAACCACACTTGATATTGATCTTAGCCGTATTCTCTACATGTGCCCGATGTTGGAATCAAATTTCCCTTTGTTGTAATAATTTTATGATTGCCATGTCTAAAATATTTTTTGCAAATCCTGGGTTGTTTATTCTTTCACATGTAGTCGTTCCTCCCAAATAGTCAATATCACTTATGCCATTTTGTTGTCCTCTTTATCCTTATTCCAATTACTTGAATATTGCTAACTACAAACATAACATTTCCATGTTTAGTATGTGCATGAATGGTTATTCTTCTTGAAACTTTAACATGAGGAACATATTATATATTGATGGTCATCCACACACTCTTGGGAACATTCCAAGGTTCATAAATAGTTCTAGGCAGTCTTTATTTTTTCCAAATTGTTCATTTGTGGAATACTCCAATTACCATGAGTCTTTATGAAAAGGAAAGCATTCATATTTGTTGTTATGCATGCGATATGTAGTTTGTATTCTAGTGATGAGTTGTTAATAAACTATAAATTTTGTATACCACCAACATCTCTTCAAATATGCATTGCATTGGGACTACCTTTAGACATCCCCTTGGGGCGTAATACCAAAATCATCGATTAAACTATTTTTTGTTTCAATGGGATTAATGTAAATGTATTGCTCCATTTGGAATTTTGTTTTATAAAATTATTGTGTTGGACATTTACTATTGGAAAAAATACTCATGCTTCTATAATAATTGTTTGGTATAATGTTTGAACAAACCAATTTCATTTTGCATACTAATATCATCGATGCAAAGCTGGATATTTTTGAAATCAATATTTTGACGATGAGCTACATGTATACCATCTTGCATTGCACCCCACTACAATATCAAATAGAGAGAAGGCTGCAAAAAGAGAAAAAATAGAAAAGGAAACATACCAAGTATGGTCGAATCAACCACCTATTCAAATACCACTATGTCCAGATTCACGAAATAGGAAGTTCTACAGTAACACTAGTTCTTCACATGTTGGCAATTAAGACAATGAAATAGAGGTTGGTATGGATGATTTCTTACATGATATGGGTGCCATGTATGCAATGTTGTTAAATGAATTCTAGAACGATGAGCTAGGGGATGATTCTCATATCACTGATACCTTGTTCAAAATATTGAAATATGCTTCCACCATAGCTCTCTTTGGACCTATCCATTCAAATTTTAAACAGCTAATGAAAACAATGTTACTATACAACTTGAACGCAATGTTTGTTATGTCAACTGCGTGTTTCTCAACAATTTTGAGGTAACTAACCATCAAGTCCCTTATATTTTTAGGAATATTGTCACACAATCAACATTGAAAATGGTTTATTTTATGAATTTTAAATTACATTGTATATTTCTATTTCCCACTAGCTACAACTTATTCAAATATAAGGTACTTCCTAGTGATAATGCCTTTCTTGGAAACTACGAAGAGGAAATACAAATGTTGAAAATGTTGGGTTTTGAGTACATATCATATCATGTTTGTTTGAATGATTGTATTCTATATAGATGTGAATATGCAGACAAAGATCCATGCCCAAACTGTTTGCATGACATATACCATGAATAAAAAAAAGGTAAAACACGTGGTCCTCCTCATAAGATATTAGGGCACATGCCTATAATCCCAAGGATGCAAAGTCTCTTTCATTGCAAATAATTAGCTATGTTGTAGGGATAGTATGCCTCGCATAGAAGTGATTTAGGAGTGATGTGCATATCGATAGATTCAATATCCATGACGCATATAGAGGATGCATGGAACAAATAATTCAAGGATGAAGTACATATCCTTCGGTTGAGAATATCCATGGAAGGTGTTAACCCATATTCCCTTAGAAACACCAACTATTATGTTTGTACTATAATATTGATGAATAACAATATCCCCCCATGGTTGTGCATGAAGAATGAACATCTTATGTTGGCTCTTATACTCTATGGTATAAGACAAGTGAAGTGTTGGGTGTGTGTTATTTTCTTTGCATATTTTTTCGGGAGAGGAGCACCTAACAATCCCTCCAACACCTTCACGGAAACAAGTTGGTAGGATGTTTCTATTCAAAAATGGTCATTTTGACGCAAGTGTAACGAGCACCAAATTTTTTTGGTATGTTTTTGGCTGTTTTTGGGGATCTTCTAAAATTATGTAATTTAATCCCGATTAAGGGATTGGAGTCTTTTTTTTCTAATCCAGGTTAACGGATTAGGGTATTGGATGCTGCGGAATACCTATATTTTGTATTGTGAGGGAATCATAAGGATAATGAGAAAATAGAAGGTGTGGCTCCAGGATTTGCTATTTTTCTCAGTCAAGGGTTTCCAGGGTAAATCTTTATGTTTGATGTGTGAATGCTTTGGTATAATCTCTATTTTTCTTAAAAGAATCTGTATGCTTTGCTTCTCTACATAGGTTTAAAACTTACATGAAGAATATGAATGTTTACTACAACCATTTATTGATGAATTGAAGGAATTAAGAGAAGGGATACAAGTATACAAAATATCAAGACCCATCTCAACAGAGAGGGGTTTTACATTGTATGGAATATGTGTGTATACCACACATGATTATTTGGGATTAGGAGTTTTATCTAGTAAACGTGTTGATTGATTTGTTTATATCTGTAACAATATTTTTTGGCATATTTAATTTAGTGTGATTGTCTATTTTTCATGGTTCTGCAGATCTAAAAACATTTATAATCATAAAATCATAACCATATACAAAATGATCACTGAAAGAAACACAAGCACAACCACACAAAAGAACACAGAGATTTATCCTGGGAAAACCTCACGGGGGGTAAAACCAAACAAAACTTCCTTGATATAGAATTCAACCACGTATAGTGTAACACCCAAAGAATAAGACTCATAATATCCCAAAAATAATACTAGACTGCTTTCTCTCTTCCCAGATGGACTGCTCCTTCTCTCTCTAGTGCAATTGCTGAGTTCTAAGTGTGTCCAAATGAGGGAGGTGCCTCTCCTATTTATACTAAACAACTAAGAGGTCGAATAACCCAACAGGGCCGACTTTTCCTTGCTTCCAGGGCCGACATGCCTTGGGAGATTCAAAAATACATTTTGATAATACATTTGTGGGTGCTACTGACCCGACTTACAACAGAGGTTTTACCTCAATACTTTACAAGACCAAATACATCAATGACATCCCTAATTGAAGGAGAAACATCTATGGAAGGGGTAATAACAATAATAATACAAAATAGAATATCTTCTGCAGTTACATTTATTTAACACTCCCTCTTAACAAGGAAGGTATTCTACACCAGTACATATGTACAACTGACTGGTGAATCTATGTGTCATAGGAAGTTTTCACAACTACATAAACATCGTCATCATCAGTGGAACTACATTATCATAGATACATGATATCATCTTGAGCATCATCATTTCAAGCATCATTATCTCTGGCACCATCTCGATCATCATCTCTGGCATCATCTCAATCATCATCTCTGCCATCATCATCTATGGAATCATCTCAAGCATCATAATCTCTGGCATCATCTTGATCATCATCTCTACCATCATCTCGAGCATCATAATCTCTAGCATCATATCAAGCATCATCTTTGGAATCATCTCGAGCATCATCATCTCTTGAATCATCTAGATCATCATCTTTGCCATCATTTCAAGCATCATCATCTCTAGCATGATTTCAAGCATCATCTCTTCCATCGTCTCGAGCATAATCATCTTTGGCATCATCTTGAGCATAAATATATCTAGAGTCATCTCGAGCATCACCTGCACTATCAGTATACAAATACTGATTTAAATCAACCAAAACATAATTAAATGCTAGAACATCATCATCTGCAACCAAATGCAGGAACTCGTCTGCAAGTGAATACAATACCACTCTCCATATGAGAGTTCTATCGTTAGTAGGACCATCCTCACCCGGTAAGTGCTAGGACCACTCTCAATAAGAGAGTGTTCTTATATGCAGAACCATCCTCAAGGAGGATATTGTCATTTGCAATTGAATGTAGGATCTCGTCCACAACTAAATGTAGGAATACTCAACATATGAGAGTAAAATAATCTGTAGGACCATCCTCAGCCGGTAAGTTCTAGTACCACTCTCAAGAAGAGAGTGGTCTTATCCGTAGGACCATCCTGAAGGAGGATACCTTCATCCGCAAATGAATGCAGGATATCCTCCGCAGTTGAATGCAAGACCACTCAACATATGAGAGTACTATCATCCACATGACCATCCTCAGCTAGTAAGTGCTAGGACCACTCTTAACAAGAGAGTGTTATTATCCGCAGGACCATCCTAAAAGAGGATATTGTCACATTCAAATGAATTTAGATCTTGTCTGCAAATGAATGCAGGAACACTCTCCATATGAGAGTACTATCGTCTGTAGGACCATCCTTAGCTGGTAAGTGCTAGGACTACTCTCAACAAGAGAGTGTTATTTTCCACAGGACCATTCTCAAAGAGGATACTATCATCTACAAATTAATGCATATATGGTCCACAAATGAATGCAGGACCACTCTCCATATGATAGTACTATCGTCTGTAGGACCATCCTTAGCTGGTAAGTGTTAGGATCACTCTCAACAAGAGAGTGTTCTTGTCCGCCGGACCACATATCTTTGGGATATTCCTATTTGAAGATATGATCAACCTTCCTGGGATCTTCCATCAAAGGATGCCACCAACCATGTTAGGATCTACCCTTAGTGATACGACCAGCTAAACTAGGATCCACCCTCGGTGATGTAACCAACCATATTGGGATATACCCACAAAGATGTGACTAAGCTCTCTATATAGTGACCAGACCGCTAGGGCTCATCATTATTTTTTTGTACATCCAAAAATTCATCAATATCTATAAGAATACTAACAAAATAGACTAGCCTTCTTTGTACATGCATGCCATTACCATATCATTCTCTTATCATCACTCCCTCTTTCCAGGGAGATCCTTTTGGACTACACCAAGCTTGTCTTGAAAGTTTTCAAAATTTACATAAGACAAAGGCTTAGTCAACGCATCAACAACTTGTTCCTCTGTAGGAACATACTGGACTTCATAACTCATCTCTACACCATATCCCATACTTTATGAAACATCAGGTTCTTTTTTAGCTTGATGCAACTCTGGCTATCAGAATAAATATTAGTTGCATCTATCTCGGCATCAAACAATCCTGCATATAGTTTGTGAAGCCATATTTCTTCTCTACAGGATGGACATGTTGCAATGTACTCAACCCCAGTTGTACTAAGGGTACCACTAGTTTGATTTCTTCTAAGCTGCGAGATCATACCTGATCCCAAACAACATTCTGAGGTGCTATTTCTCTCTTCAACATTTCCTCTTTGCATCTCAATGAGTTCGTCTTCTCCTGTCTAGTCATCGACATATACAAGTCTTCCGCATTCAACCTTAAAGTAAAAGGTTAGAACCCACTTTACTCTTGGTAAAGCCTAAGTTCATCAAGAATCTATCCATCATGTCGTACCATGTAGAACTCATAGATCTTATGCAGTCACTCCCTCTGTATTTGTACTTCAAAAAAATTTGTACTGGAGTGAGAGGTAGCATCCTCTGCTACTGATATTCTATGTATCCATCTCAGGTCACCGGATAACACGATCCTCTACTTTGAAAAGTTCCTCTTGCACCCATCTATGAGCTTGTCATCCTCTATAGGCTTCCATATTCAACCTTGTAGAAAAGGTTAAGATATTCATCACTCTAGGTGATCTTCAATCTCCTCATGTAACTAGATGTGCTTATCCATGGGTGCCTTATGAGCTTGTACAAAGCCTTTTGTGCACATGTGGTAATTCTAATTCATTGGAGAAGTGTGTCTGGTAAATGGAGTATGTCATGCCATAGTCTACTCCCTCTTTCTGAGAGAAACCACGAACCTTGCTTTATATCCCTCGATGCTTCCATATTATGCATACTTGATCTTGTAGATCCACATGGAAGACACTACAAACTTACCTTCAAGTCTCAGAACCACATCCTAGACATCATTCCCCATGATCAACTTGTACTCTTTAATCATAGTCTTTTTATATTTCTCCTTGGCTACTTCTTCATAGTTGGAAGGATCTGCATCAATGATGTCACTCAATAGTGCTACATAACTAGAGTGTATCCGAGTCTTCTTACTTTTAATGGAAGTCCTACCATACTTTTTTTCATCTTGAATTATCTCTCGTGCCCAAGATGGTCTTCATCTCTCGAGGTGGATCTACCGTTATTTTTAGGTCATATCATGATTCTTATATTATTCTAAATCTCTTTCTTATGCGACGAGCTTTAGGTTCATCTTCATGTATGTTTATTGGAATGAATCTTCTAACTAAACTGTCGTAACTTGTTCTACGGAACAAGTCTCATCCTTCTTTTCTTGTAGGTTGTTGTACACAATATTTCCTACAAGTCAAATACATCAGTTGCATGGCTAGAAACATTTCATAGGACATATTCATAATGACAAATTCTTATGCATAAATATATAATCATGTAACTATTTTAGCCAATACAACAGTCATCTGTATCCCGTATACAGACATAAACTTTCTATATTCCTTCCATCTCTACCATAAAATTATTAAGATTTTGCACTTATCCCAGTATGTTAGCAAAGAGGTTTCATTCTAGATAAGTAGCAATGGAATGTTGTATAGCACCATAGTCCACTTACCCATCACATACATAATGCATTTCCTTGAACATACATATGTACACAACTAAACAATGTTATTTAAGCAACTAGATATATAGGAAACGAAAACTCAAATACTTATCTTTGTTTGTTTGGTAGACTCCTTCTTGATCCTTATGTCCTTGCAAGAATAGCTGGAGCCTTCTACTTCATCACCTGATTCTGGGAACCTGTGTATTGGTTCTGAGTGTCACTAACTGCATTCCTTCTTATCTAATGCTGAGATGGATAAGAGTATTATCTTTGTATTCACCAGTAGAATTCATATTCCTCATAACTCGAGGAATCTTCCTTTTCTTCTCTGAATATTTTATTAGTTGGTTCATCATCTTTAGCGGCGTGAGCATGATGTCTTTTCTTGTTTGTCTTCTTGTTGAAGGAGCCTATGTTTCTGGGACAATATCTAGAGTAGTGTCCCTTCTCATCACACGTGTAGCATCAAATGTTGGAAGGATCTCTTCTGAATTCCTTTTGTCTTCTGTTGTGATGATGGTCCTCCTTCTTTCTATGATTTCTTCTACTGTGAACTATGCGAGCTCGATCTTCAACTGCTCCCATCTTCTCTTGTTATGAGCCTAGCCTCGTGTGCATTCTTCCCATAGTCTACTGAAAGAGATCAAATTCCTTCTTGCACATATTCCTTAAATGAATAAATGAATCCCATGAACTTGGGAGACCATTCAAGGTTGTAATATCTACTTCTTCGTCAACATTGTCTCCAATGGTTTCTAGTTTCTCCTTGATATGAGAGATTCTTGTGAATTAAGATTGAATTCTTTCTGATATTTGCATCTTTACATCCTTGAGTTGATTTTTCAAGGTCATCTTACTGTTGATATTATTTCCTTCATACAAGATGGCCATTGCATTGAACATATCCTTGGGAGTCTTCAAGGATGATACAAGTGAGACGAAAATAATCCTCTTGCCTTTGACTAAGTCCTTGTGCTTTGTCTTCATCTTCCTCTGGATCTACAACTTCTTCTTTGTCATGGATATCCAAGCCATGCTTCTTCAAGTATGAGAAGAAATCTATAATTCCATGCTTAGAGGTTCTCGGTTCCTTCAAGCTTATTCTCAAGCTTGGTATTGATTTTAATCATGATAAAAATGAGAACCTCAAATGGAATAGAGAGGATAGAAATTACCAATGAGATTGCTTCAACTTGATGCTTGCTTAAAATATTTTCTAGAAGATTTCTTCTAGTGGACCTAGATTTTGATAGAGAAACCATAATTTATCAACTTAGGTATCTTTCATATCTGATTGGATAGAAAAATGCGCCTCCTCAAGGTGAGATGAGCAACATACTCATTTTCCCACAACTATGGATAGAACTGCAAAATATCTGATGCCCTAGTTTTCCTCGAGTAGTGTTAGTTCAAAAATTAAGAATACACAAAGTGAGAAAATTCTTCCATAGAAAGATGCACCCTCCTAGGGTGAGTTTGATAGTCCTCCTTTTTCAACTAATTGGTGGAGGGAAGTTCCTGGAATAGGAAGCCCTAGTTTTTTCCCATTTCTTCTAGAAAATTGCTTGATCTTGTTTTTGCTATATATCTGAAATTACTCCTCAAGGTCTGAATCTTTGTCTTGAGATAGCCTTGTTTGTCTTATTTCCAACCCCACAGTTTAGGACAGAATTGGATTCTCCAAGTGGGACTTATGCTAAGTTTTCCAAGGCGACATGTTTTAAGACCTTTCAACATAACAAACTTGTACGGACTTCCACGTGTCACCTTTTCACCTTCAAGGTATGAAACTTGGATCTCAGAAACTATAGTCCATTCCCTATCTGTAAAATCTTCCAAAATTTTATTTGGAACTTCCTATCCCAAGATATAGCAATTCTCCCTAGGTTTCATGTTTGAGACTGGATTAAGTAGGAGGCTGGAACCTGATTTGGAAGAATCATATATCCTAAATTATAGTGAATATATGGCTGAAACTCACACAGAAGGTACATAAATATTTCATCTTCGACTTGTACAAGTTTTAGCTCCCGATCCTTCTCCAATATCGATTTGTAGCAAAGGTCTCAAGATGACTAGTTTTTGTCTTCTAGGGTTTTTAAACATGAAACCCTAATCTCTAGTAGCTACAGTTGTAGCAGCGTTTCAACTACACAAATAACTCTTTCAGGGTGGATTTGATACCATTTTAAGTTTTCTATGGTTATACAATATCTAAAAACAACCATATACAAAAGGATCACTGAAAGAAAGACAAGCACATCCACACAAAAGAACACAAAGATTTATCTTGGGAAACCTTCATGTGGGAGAAAACCCAACAAAAATTTCTTGATATAGAATTCAACAAAGTGTAGTGTAATACCCAAATAACACTTATAAGATACCAAGGATAATGCTGGTATGATTTCTCTCTTCCCATATGGACAACTTCTTCTCTCTCTAGCACAACTGTTGCATTCTGAGTGTGTCCAAATGAGGTAGGGGCCTCCCCTATTTATACTAAACAACTGAGTGGTCTATTAAACAAAAAATGCCAAATTATCCTTGCTTCCACAACCGACATGTCTTGGGAGACTCAAAAATACATTTTTATAATAGTTTTGTGGGTACTACTGACCCAACTTACAACATCGGTTGTACCTCAAGACTTTACATGACCAAATACATCAATGACATCCCTAATCAGAGGAACAACATATCCAAAAGGGGTAATAACAATAATAATACAAAATATAATATCTTACGCAGTTACATTTCTTTAACAAGGTACACATGTCAAAAACATGTTTTTTTTTACACCATAAGTTAAAATACAATTAATTTTATATGTGTTTACTTTGTAGTGTCTTTATCCTTTGTTCCCATGTGGGAGTGTGAACCATGAATTCCTCAAGGACCTATGGCATGTCATATATAAAATATTTGCATTTGTACATTTGAACACATCAAAGGATATTCATATGGATAGTCTTCCATGGAGTCCTTAAGATATAGTTGAGATTGCTAATATGTTTGAGAAGGAACTACCGACGAGTTTCAAGGATTTGCAGGTTCATCTTCTAATTTCCCTAGTTGATGAGGATGAATTAGTCGAGGTGGATGTTTCAGGGAAATTCCCTTAATGGGTATGGGTTGGAGCCATCATAGAGCGGTGCCCCATAAAGATAATTCAAACAGTCCTTTCAAAAATGTAATCAAACAAATTTACAATTATATAGAAATTGGAAGAACAATAGATCAAATTCCCTCCTATGGGCCAACAGTTGAAGATGACCTGTCTTTAACTTCTGCTGCAATTGTATCTTGGATGACCTGCAATCACTAATAGAAACAAAAATACAAGTAGAGAACTCCAAATATAATGAATTAATTGCAAATAAACATGTCAAATTGACAAGATAATAAAGAACAAGAACCTAACACATCATAGGACATGAAAGATAATTCTTTATATAAAATAGCAATAAGATACAAGACAAATGCCACATGTTCTTAGCTGCAACATTATTATGAACCATAATATAAGTTCCTATTCCTGAGACCCACACATACACAACTGCACCATGCTATAGATATGAGCCCAAGGAAACAAGACTACAGTTTCTTGCCAAGATAAAAAATGGAGATTGCTAAAAATGTAGATTTCCAGATATGGGGGAATAACTTGTAGGCTTAGGAATAGGGTTTATGGATTCAAATGGAAAAATTTCATCATAATGATACTTTAATTCTCTCTCCTCCTTCTCATGATTTCCTTTTCCTCTTTTATACTTTTGGGGAGGGAATTAGGGAAGTTTTGGTAGTTATATAAGGGAAAACAAAGGCCAAAATTTGTGGAAATATTTTTACTTTTCTCGAGATTCATTTATTTTTTACCTTCAAAACAATGCATATGGATGATGTGGATTGGCATGGAACATATATGCAGGAAATAGGGGTTTTTGAAGGATTTGACTGAGAAAGGATAGGTGTATTGAACCATAAAGGGATAAGGAAGTCTACAAAGGGTGACTATCAACTTGAATGAGCATTTTGCAATGATGTGACATAATGTTATATAACATATTCCCCCTATGTGTGAGGTCAGAAGGCCACTTGATGGCCATAATACATTATCCATATTTAGATTATATGCATGGTAGACCATAAAGAAGTAGTGAAAAAACAACAATAGGCAGTGAACCTACAACAAAACAAGTCAGAAATCTCTATTATTGAGGTGGGCATACTCATGATCAGGAGTAATAAGGACCATGACCATCAAATCAAGTACAATGTAGATCCATGTGGTATATAAAAACAATGATCATGATCATGAAAAAGGAATACACTATGGATCCATGTCAAAAAGAGATCATTATAGCCATGAAGCAATACACATTGGATCTATGTCTCAGAATCAAATGAATATATCTATAAATAATTAGTGGACATATCAATCTCCACAAGAAAAAATGTCATAAAGTGAGTAAATGACAATCCAAGGCAGCAAAAGTCAGAGAAAAAATATGTAATGATATATAATGGATCGAGGTTTTCAAACCAACCAACACATGTACGATTCTAAGCTATGTGAGTAGATGTCCTAAAGTCGAACATAAGAAGACAACATTTGATTACTAATCATTGATGTATGCCATTAACAAACACGAGCCAACTCACCAATAATGATAATAAGAAGCAAGGCACTGAGTAGAGTCTAGCAAGTGTGAATGAATGTTTTGAGGTCTAACATTTGTATATTCTAACAATTAGGGCACATTAATGTGTTCCCATTGTCAGTAGTGAGGAAACCTGCCACTAATGACTGCAAGTTCCAAGGTACTAAAAGAAATCTATATCATTTACCTTAGAATATATGATTTGAAGTCAATGGGAATTGATCCACTAAAATGAGGGCATAACTGCGTCCCCCATCATCTAACATGAGGTAGTCTTAGAAGGCTAAAGATTTAGTAGGACAAACTGATTGATTCTTAAATTTACTTGACAAAATAAGGCCAACTTACTGAAGTCAAGAGTTCTAAATAGTGTCCCACATAGTTTAAAGCTTCCCTTGAAGATAACCACAACACAATAAGTAATTGAGGAAACATAGAATCAAGAATGAACTTAACATAAGCCCGTGCCATATGATTCATGAAGCAACTTCTCCATAATGACTAGAAGAGTAACCGGTCAGGGGGGACAATGTATAAACGAGTTGAGTTTCCTAAATCCATATTAAAAATCCATATTGCATAGATAATGACTCAAGACAATGTGCTTTGTTCAAGGGAAGTGCAACTTGCTGCCAAACATAAATAAGAACTGGCTCTTTCCCATCTGTCTTTTCAGATCTTTTTTTTGTATTTTTCATATTATACAATCCTTAAAAAGAATAAAAGAATACTATGGTGTAATGGAAGAAATGAGTATCAAAATAAATTCAATTGTGTTCCAAGCGCATCGAATAGACCTAAAATGAAAAACAAAATGCAAAAAAGGCACTAGGAAATATGTGGACACCTAGAAACACGTTTCTTCTAGGGATGAAGTCCAAAATGAAAATGCAGTGGATGCAAATGATGAGAAATACAATGAATGGAATGACAGTATGAAAGCTGAAACAAAGCATTAGGAATATCTATGCAAGTAGCAGTGAGCAAAGAAAAACACACAATGAACACAAATGGGAGCATGATAGGAATGGTCAGATATATATGAGAAAGAGAGGCATGTGACTTATTTTCAAATTCATGGTAAAACTATAAAGGATCCTGAGCATATGATAAAAAATCAGCGTGGGCACCAAAATGTCAAAGGGATTGTGACTATGGTCTCCCATGTTATGTGGGATCTGCTGTCATACTGGTGCAAATTGTAGATAGAAATCGTTGACGCACCATTATCCAACATGTTTGACCTATGGAAAATTAGGAATTTTTTTCTTTCAAATGCATAATAATAGTGAGGAGGCCTAAAATTATATGCAAGTTTATGAAAATACCTGATCAAATTAAACAATGTGCAAAAAATGATCCCTAAGAAACCATGAATTTAGCTAAAATTCTAGTCTCCAAGGATTAACAATATAATGATCATATCTAAAAATTATAAAAGGAAAGAATTGACATAGGTCATTATCGTAAAAATATTCCCAACTTCAATATCCTCAACAATATTCATTACCAAGGTAGATTTTACTAGTGAAGACTCAAAATAGAAAAGGCTTGAAGGATCTACACTCTATAAGATCAAACTCATGAGGAAGATCAAAGATAAAATAAAACATGGAGTCTATAGGAACATACTTATGATCTCAAGAGTTGAAAAATATACAAACATAATTAAACTCTTCATGAAAACCAACATGTAGCTCAATGGAAGAGTATAAAGACTAAAAAATGCCAATGTTTGAGGATCTATAAGCAATGATATCAAACTCAAAAGGAAAATTGGGGATGGATTTGATTGCAACTGGGTCCAATCTAGGGAGATGATCTTTGGGAAGGATGTCAATATACAAAGGAATCTTAGACTCTAACATAGCCTCTAAGTAAACTTCAACTGAAGGAAGTATATATTCCCAAAGAGAACACATGTAAAAACATTCACTTGGACTAATAGGGTGGAGAGAAAGCTCCAATTCCCCCATAGGATGGATCACTTGGTTAACTATCAGGACCAAGTCCCAAGAAGGTAAGCATGAATACAAAGGATTCTTCTGAGTAGCGATTGGATATGAGGGATATAATGCCACATAATTCACTAATGGCGGGGTACTGTCTACCAAAACACTAGGACCACACGAAGGGTGTTTGGGTACACAGGGTACTCCTAAAAGACCGAACACCTAGAGCAACCACTTCACACAAATAGATCATAGATCAATACACCGATGTTTGTCGCGTGGTTAAAACCCTCGAGAGGGAAACAACCCATGGCCCCAGCCAAATAGCTACTTGGAGCAATTTATTATGCAAAAGAAAGAAAGTTACATGAGCTTCTCATAATCGATCAACTAGCCAAGAACCCTTCATGCTCTTTAAATAGAGATCATAGACCAACCGGGTGTTAAGCCATGGATCAATGGTAGGTATGATCTAAGAGAAGTTGAACTGTTGGATCACTTTATGTCTAGAACATATTGTGACCATCAGATTAGAATATTTACAAATGCATACTAAAAAAACACACTTTACTTAACAGATATATTGCACAAGTTGATCTTAACTAACTCCTAAGTGTTTAAATATCCTAACATCCCCCCTTAAGAACAACTTGGGATAGGATTGAAGGATTTATGAAAGTGACACTATTAGGAGAAGGAAGGAGGCATTAGAGCCTATTCCCCCTTAATGACACATTCCTGAACTCCTAACATAGATAGAAGTTTAGAAAACTTCGCTTCTGTAAGAGACTTGGTGAAGATGTTTGCAACTTGATCATTTGTAGGGAAATAGAGCATTTGAAGAACACGATCATGAACAAGATTTTTGATGAAGTGCATGTGTAGCTCAATGTGTTTGATGCGTTGATGTAGAATTGGATCTTTGGCAAGCTTGATGGCACTATGATTGTCACACCAAAGTGAAGCAAGCTGTTGCTGCTCGAATCCAAACTATGAAAGGATTTGTCGAAGCCATAAAGATTCCTGACTGGCATTAACTACGGCTCGATATTCTACTTCTACTGAAGAAAGAGAAAGATCTTGTTGTTTCTTACAAGCCCAAGTGACAGGTCTAGATCCCAGACTGAAAACATAACCTGCAGTAGAATTTCGATCATCAAGATCGCCGGCCCAATCTGAATCAGTGAAACCAACCAGCAAAGGTGTCCCCCCTGTACTGTAATGAATCCCAGTATAGTTTGGGATTCAAGTATAAGAGACTACCAACAAGCTGACGATACAAGGTGGCATCTACTTTAAGGGAAGTACAAGTGGCAGAAAGTTTGACTCCAGACTGGAAGGGAGAAGGGGTTGGTTTACAATATTCCATGTGAAAGCAACGAAGAAGGTCACAAGCATACTTAGACTGGGAAAGAAAGATTCCTTCGTTGGTTTGTAAGACTTGGAGACCAAGAAAATAATGCAAATGTCCTAAGTCTGACATTTCAAAATTTTGCTTAAGACTGGATTTCACATGGGTTAAAAGTTTAGGGTCACTACGAGTAAGGATAAGATCATCAACATAAAGAACAAGTATGATGAGATGGTTTCCTACTTTCTTGGTATATGCATTGAGGTCAGAATGGCATCTAGAAAAATCACTGTCAAGGAGAAAGCTATCCATTTTGGGATACCAAGCTCTAGAAGCTTGCTTAAGGCCATATAAGGATTTCTTAAGGAGACAGACAATGCTAGAGTTATCTTGAATATATCTAGGAGGCTATTCCATGTAAATTTCCTTCTGTAAATCACCATGTAAAAAGGTAGACTTGACATCCATTTGATGGACTTCCCAGTTATGTAAGGCTGTAAGGGAAAGATCAAGGTGGATGGAGTTCATTTTTGCGACAGGAGCAAAGGTTTCATTGTAGTCAATCCCTTCAACTTAGGAAAAAACTTTGGCAACTAACCTTGCCTTAAGTCTTTCAACACTTCCATCTAATGCATACTTAGTTCTGTAGACCCATTTACATCTGACAAGTTTTCTTCCTTTTGGAAGAGAAACAGGATCCCAAGTATCGTTCGCCATTAAGGAACGATATTCTTCATCCATAGCTACATCCCAATCTGGATTTCCTAAAGCTTCTGCAAAAGTTTTCAAGGATCATGATTCTCGAAAACTTGAGCCAAAAGAGAAGAGGCTCGCTGAAACTGAGAACGTGTTTGATGTTGATCTCTAGGATCACCGGTAAGATCACCAGCTGCTTCACATGTTGAACGGACCCATCGAGGGAGCATTGGTGCTGGTGCAACTAGAGGAACATGAGCAGGCGGAGGTGTATTTTCATCCTCACTGTCATCATCAGAAACTAAAGTTGGAAATCTGTTAAGGAAGTTGGAAGAAGAAGAAGGCACAATCGCCGAATCAGGCTCGCAGGCCAAAGATGGCACACCTGCCAAGTTAGGCTCACAGGCCAAGAGATTTTCATCAAATTTAACATCTCTTCTAATGATTATATCATGAGAATGTGGCTGAAGAAGTCTATAACCTTTTATATCTTTAGAATATCCAACAAATATGCACTTTTCACTTTTAGGCTGCAATGCTTTCCGTTTTTCATCTGGAATGTGAGCCCATGCTTCACAACCAAACACACGGAAGTGACTTACATCTTGTTTAATTTTACTCCATGCTTCTTTCGGTGTTATACCTTGCAAAAATTTAGTGGGTGTGCGATTAACTATGTAATTTGCACAATTTATGGCCTCAGCCCAATATTGAAGACTTAGTCTCTTAGAGCGGATCATACAATTAGGCATTGCTTTTAAAGTGTGGTTATTTCGTTCAGCTACACCATTTTGTTGTGGTGTATAAGGAACAATGTGTTGTTGTTGGATTCCTTGTTCAGTACAGAAAGTAGTGAACTTTTCGTTAACATATTCTCCTCCATTGTCAAATCTTAACTTAATAATTTGATGACCAGATTATTTTTCAAAAAGGGCCTTGTAGGCCAAGAACATGTTAAATACTTCGCTCTTAAGTTTTAGGAAGTAAACCTAAGTACGTCTAGAGTAGTCATCAATGAAATTTAAGAAATATTTGAAACCAGAAAAGGAAGCAGATGGAAGAGGACCACACAAGTCACTATGCACAAGCTCCAATGGAACCGAGGCGTGCCAAGAGGCACGTTTGTCAAAACTATCCCGATGATGTTTTCTGAGTACACAACCGGAACAAACACCATCCTTGCAAGATACCATCAGAAGACCAGTCACCATATTGTCTTTACATAGTTGTTGCAATGAGCGATAATTTAAGTGACCAAATCACTCATGCCAAAGTTTGCTCAAGTTATCAATATGAGCAACAAAAACTACAGGAAAAGGTGATGACCCAAAGTTGTTAAATTTGTACAACCTGGTATTATCATCAACAGTTCTAGTAGCAAGGACATTTTGAGGATTTTTAAAATCCTTAATTACAACTTGGTGAGGTGTAAACGTCACAGTTTTACCTTCACCCAAATGAGTAATTTGATAGACTAATAACAAATTGCAGGAAATTTTTGGAACACATAGTAACATCACTGAGATGACCATTTTCTACTGGAACTGTTCCAGATCCTACAACACTTAGAGATCTATCATCACCAACAAATATTTGTTTGGTGTTACATTCATGCATAGTAAAAACGATGGCTTGATCCTTAGCCATATGATAATGTGCTCCATAATCAATGAGTCATTCATTTAAAGTAGAAGAAGAAGATGTCGTATAAGAGTAACCAGAAGCACAAAGTGCATGTCCATGAGAGGTATATTCTGAAGATGAATCTAGGTTGATGTGGTGCTTCTTCGTTGCTGCTTCTAAAGCTGCCATCTTCTTGAAACACTTAGATTCATCATGATTATCTTTTCCACAAAAATTACAATGACGCTCAGTCTTCTTTCCTTTTGGCTTGGATCCTTTGTCATTTTTGAAAGAAGGAGCTGATTGAGAGGGTTTGGAACCCTTGTTTGGCTTATTATTGCGAAAATTTTGTTTCTTGGGAGGCTTGGACTTTTCTTTCTATTGGGACAATAAGGCTTTCCTAGATGTATCTACATTGTTAGTTATTCCAAGATGAATGAGCTTATCTTGCTCTCTAATTGAGGAATCACAAAAGGATTCAAGACTAGGCTCTTGATAGCTAGCTACAGTCAAGGATTCTTTCATGGAGTAAAATGTAGATACAAAAACAGAATATGCAGGTCCAAGTTTGGAAAGAATATGATAAATACATTGTTTGTCTTCTTTCTTAATCTTGCATTCTTCACATAAGAGTCTAAGAGTTTTATACTTAGATAAATAGTCTTGAATGCATGCAAAATCACTTGGATTCAAAGAAATCAACTCATATCAAGTTGATGACCTCAAATTTCATTGTGTTTACCAAACACAGATTCCAACTTTTCCCAAGCTTTATCAGGTTCATCAATTCTAGATATGTGGAATCGCAAATCAATAGAGATTGACATCCCAATCAATCCACAAGCTTCATCACATCTATTTGCCCATTTTATTTTTTTATCATCATCAGTGGGTTTTGTTTCTTTCCCTAAGGTAATTTTGAAAAGTCCCCTACTTCGTAGAACATCCTCCATACGAGATTTCCATGAGAAATAGTTAGAACTGATAAGTATAATATCACAAGGGGTGGCCATACTGTAAAATAATGGCTGAAAGAACAGACACTAACTATTTGGATGCAAAGAGCTCGGAAAATTAGGATGTTTAAAAAAAAACGGCACTGAAAATTGATTATGGATTATGAAGTTATGCTTGATCAAAGAAAAATTTGAAGATGTCCCCAATAGTGACGTGGCGGATATTAACTTGGCCAACTAATAAAAATAACCCCCTTCTTCCCAAGATGATCCTTTGACAATCACTTACAAGAAAGTTGCTTTTAAGTGGATCACTTTTGTAAAATAAGTGATGTTCACTTTTACAATAACGTTACTTTTAAATAGTGCCGCAATAAATTAAAGACTTAAGTGACTCACTTTTTATTTTATTTTATTTAAGTGAGATGCACTTTTACAATAAAGTAACTTGAAAATAGAAATTGCATGCATTAAAAAGTAACTTAATAAGACTTGAACTCAAAACCTATTAAGGAATAAAGCAACTTTGAACCAAGTGAGATAAGTTTAAAAGGTACGTAAAAGAATGGAAAGAGGAAGGGTTTTTTTTTTTGGGTACTCTTCACTCTCGTTCTCCGTGCTTGCCTTTTTTTTCTGCAAATCACAAAAAACGAAAAAAAAATAAAAAATTCCACACTATGGGGTTAGATATTGGTTAGCTTACCCGGAAAGTCTACATTTTCAAGTTTTCTCGCTGTTTCTGATTCATCGTGATCACACAAGGTGCACGACAAAGAGCATATGTAGCCGAGAAGACAAGAAAAAAAACCTTTCCCTTTCTGTTTCTGATTCACTGCGATCGCTCAAGGTGCACGACAAAGAGCATACGCATCCAGGGAAGGAAATAGTCTGAGACTAAAGTAATAAATATCTAATAATAAAACTGATAAAATATGAGATATTTAAAAAAAATAAAACAAATCCGTCATTGTAACATTATACCTTCAGATTTGCCAAAATGGGTGTTTCTAGGTCAAATGGAAATAGTTTTCGATGAAACAAAAACTATTTCTAAATGGAAACGATGCTTCGGAGCAATGGAATAGCTTCCACAACCCACAAATGCATATAAACTCTAGAACCAGAAACCCTTTCAAAGTTTTGACAACAACGGTTCCTGATCTTGATCAAAACTGGAAGCGGCTCTTTATAAATGCTCTGATACCATGTTCGGGTACATAGGGTACTCCCAAAATACTGAACACCTAGAGCAACCATTTCACACAAATAGATCATAGATCAATACACCGATGTTTGTCACGTGGTTAAAACCCTAGAGAGGGAAACAGTCCACGGCCCCAGCCAAATAGCTACTTGGAGCAATTTATTATGCAAAAGAAAGAAAGTTACATGAGCTTCTCATAATCGATCAACTAGCCAAGGACCCTCCATTCTCTTTAAATAGATATCATGGACCAATCGGGTGTTAAGCCACGGATCAATGGTAGGTATGATCTAAGATAAGTTGAATTGTCGGATCACTTTATGTCTAGAACATATCGTGACCATCAGATTAAAATATTTACAAATGCATACTAATGCATACTAAAGAAACACACTTTACCTAATGGATATATTACACAAGTTGATCTTAACTAACTCCTAAGTGTTTAAATATCCTAACAAAGGGTATATTTGTTCTAAAGTTGGGTAATGAGAAGGATCACCAAATGAAAGTTGATAAAGAGTGGCAATGCTTTTGTTATGAGGAAAATGAATCACACAAAAGAGTGTAAGCACCACAACATGATTCATAGCATATACATAATCATGCCTAAGGAGCATATTGAAGTCCAAAGTACCCTCCATAACCATAAAATTGACTAAGATAGTCTTCCCACCTAATGTAATATGAAATTGACTAATATATCCTTCCATTAAAATCCAATGATTGATTAACAATTGGCAAGGGTTTGGGAGATTCCAACCTCTCTAAGAATACGCAAATAAAATACTAATAGGGTTTCTCCATCTACAATACATTGACAAACTGTGTAGTGTTTAACTTGAACCTTTATTTAGAAGGGTGCCAAAGAAGGAAAGCGAGGCTATGTTAGACCATTCCAATCAAAGGAAGTAATCCTAGAGGTGGGGGTTCATTCAAAGTGAATTGAGTCCCCTCTTGTCTATAAATTTATAAACTGACAGTGAAGAAAAATTGAGCAGTAGTCACATCACTCTCCAAAGGAAGAGTGGGATCAACCGAATATTACATCGATTCGAGTACTTGATGCTTTTCACTCTCCAAAGCAAAAGAGGGATCAACCAAATATTTCATTGTTCAACCACTTCATCAACCAAAGGTTGAATATACCATTGGGAAATTATAGTTTGTTTAGGAGCAGAAGATCCTTGAGACATGGATCACACTCTTTATACCTATGTAATAGTAGGGCATAAGTGGGTAAGGTGATCTCCCTTGCACAAGTTACATGGGAACAATGGTATTTTGTCCTATCCATTTAGATTTCTCAATAGTGTCAATATGTCTAGTATGNCCACATGACTTGTAGTGTTCGATTTATTTCCCCAAAAATGGCTGGAAATGGTTGGTTGCATGCCCCCAACATGACTTATAGTGGTTAGTATATTTCTTCCAATATGACTTGCAGTGACCGATGATTGGTCATTAGTGTGAGTCGCAGTGATCAATGATGTGTCCTCAACATGAATAACAATATGACTTACAATTATTGAATGTTTTCCCTCAGCATGACTTGCAATGGCTGGTTTCCGGTCTCTAGTATGACTTCCAATGACTATATGAGTGCCCCTAGCATTACCTCAAGTGGTTGGTTGCAGGTTTCCAATATTAGTTTCAATGATTGGATGAGTGCCCCTAACACGACCTCTAGTGGTTGGTTGCATATTTCTAGTATGACTTGCAATGATTAGATGAATGCCCCCAACATGTCCTTTAGAGGTTGGGGATTTTTTCCTAGCATGACTTCTAGAGGCTGGGGAGTTTCCCCCCAACATGACCTCTAGAGGATGGGAAGTTACCCCCATCATGACCTATAGAGGTTGGGGAGTTGTCCCCAGAATGAATTCTAGAGGCTGGGGAGTTTCCCCAACATGACCTCTAGAGGATGGGAAGTTACCCTCAGCATGACCTCCAAAATCTAGGGAATTTTCCCCCTTGTCTTCACATCTTCTTCCTATTCTTCCTCCATCTATTCCTTTTAGACTCTTGGTTACTACTATCAAGAATTCCACCACATGGATTAGAAGGAGGAGGAGAAGATGTTACTGGTGAAGAAGGAAAAGGGTTTTGATGCCCTTGATATGAATTACTTACTTGAGAATCATCAAGAGAATTCAGGACATTCGTAGTGGAAAGCAACCAAACCAACATCCCTAGGGTGAATCTAGGAAGATTCAAAGTGGCCATTAAGGGGGAACCAATGTTCCCAATGTTATGAACATAATAAGTAATAATAAAATAATAAAATAATTAATAGTTAGGGTGATTAAAAGACACCTGGTTTGAGTGAATAGTCACTATGAGGACCTATTTATATGGGTCCCTTATCATTGTAAACAATCATTCTATTATCTATTATCTATTCAATATTCAATATTATATTCCATTCTTATGGCTTATTTAATATTCCAAGTATTTCGGTGATTATTTGTGTGAGCCAACTATTGTTCGACTCATTTGGTATCGGAGCGAATATGATTATGGCTTGTGGCCAAAATTGTCAAGGTTTCCTTGAATTTATGTCTTTGAACTTACTAAAAAAAAGAGAGAGAAGAAAACAAAAAAGGAAAAAAAGAAGAAAGGGGGAAAAGTAAAAAAGAAGAAGGGAACAGTAAAAACAATAAAAGCCACACTTAAAAACCGCACATGGTTTCTTTTCCCAGTGGTTTATTGGAAGCATTTTTCTAAGCTAATAATAAAGTTAGAATATAAAATCCTCAATATAAAACCATAATTTTAATAATTTTAATATTACACAATAATATTCATATTATTAATATTGAATTTTTATTAAAATTCTATTTTTCTAAACTTTGTATATCTTAATTTATAATAATAACGTTTATTATTATAAAATTACTCAATCCCAAAATTTTAGAATATTGATATTAATTATAATAACATATATTATTATTATAGATATAGTTATTAATGTTAATAACTATTGGGAAACAAAATCAAAAGGGATTAATAATAATTATTATAATTATTAGTTTGAAATAATTATTATTTTTGGAAAAGGAAAAGGTTATTTATAGTAATAAGAAGAAGACAAGAGGTATTCAAAGGAAGACAAATTATCGCTAAAAAAAGTTAAAATCAAAGGAAGACCAAATTATCATCAAAAGAAATCAAAAGACCAGGAATACCATGGAAACCAGTTTACAATTACAAGTAGAAAAATTAGAAGGTAAATTAAGGCAATATCAAAGAGACAATGAATATTTACGCAACATGAATACAAAATCAGAAGCAATGATTAAACTACATGAGATACAAGAAAGGTTCAATGAACAAAACATTTCCGACCAGAAAAATCATTAAGAAAAATTGTCTGCGAAATTCGAGGAATTAAAAGACGAAAGTGATTTCAATCAGAGATTAAAAAATCAAGACATAAAGAAAGAAATAAAATATTATGAAGTAGGAATAATACGCTTGAACAAAATCATTAATGATAAGGATGAATAAATGACGTAGATACGAAATAAATTAGAAGATCAAGAATCAGAAATCAATCACTGTCGACAACAGATAAAAGTTCTTCAACAACAAAATGATGACTTTAAAAAGGCAGACAAGTTAGAGATCACAAAAAGTAATAAAGAATTATCCAACAATTCCGAAGAAATTTTCATACTAAAGAACCTTAATAAGACGTTAGTCATGAAAATTAAGAAGTTGAAAAATTGTTAGAAGGAAAAACACTCTACAGAAGACATTGAAGGAAAAATTCTAGACAACTAGGAAGAACATAGTTGCATCAGAAATCATAACAAAGATCTTAAGGAACAACTTAATAAGTCTGAAAATGACAGTAAGTCGTAAGTAGAATTGATTAAGAAGTTTCAAAATGACAACATGCAGTTAGAAAACAAGTTGAAAAAGATACAGAACAAAACATTAAAACCTCAAGGGATGAAAATAAAACTTCCAACTCAAATCAATGCTCAAAAGATGACGCTCCAAAAAGAAAATGACATTGTGAAAATTCACTATCAACACCCCAATCATAAAATCCGATATCCTAAAAAGGTGTAAATGTTGAAAGATAATGGAACTAATGTGATCAAAGCTCTTGATGAAAGATCAATAAGGAATCCCAACAGTCAGCAACAAATCAATTTGGGATGGATTGATCCATCAACATATCCGAAGTTATGATCTACACTTAGAATTTCATATCGACATGTTTCATCAACTATGATGTCAAAAGTAATGATGCGGCAACATTATTAGGCTTTGAGGACAAAGCATTTATAAGAGAGAGGCAATGTTATGAAAATAATAAGTAATAATAAAATAATTAATATTTAGGGTGATTAAGAGACGCCTCATTTGGGTGAATAGTCACCACGAGGACCTATTTATATGGGTCCCTTATCATTGTAAACAATCATTCTATTATATATTCAATATTCAATATTCAATATTATATTCCATTCTTATGGCTTACTTAATCTTCCGAGTATTTTCGTGATTATTTGTGTGAGCGAACTATTGTTCGACTCACCCAACAAATGGAAAAGCACAAGGAGCAATACAACAAATCCTGGAATTAACGTCCCATTTAGTGTCCCTTTTTAGTGTAATTTTTTTTTACATTGAGTGGTCAAAGTAGACACTAAATGGGACGCGTTATGGAAAAAAATTAAAGCGTCTGAAAAAAACGTCCTTTTTTGCTTCCTAGATAGCATCCTTTATGACGTCTAAAATAGCATCTATTTTTTTGCTTCCAGAATAGCGTCCAACTTTGCTTCCTAAACAACATCGAGATTTGCTTCCTATCAAGTGTCTGCTTTTGCTTCTTAAATGAAATCCCTTTTAGCGCCATATTTGCATCCTTAATAGCATCATGTTAACATCCAAAGTAGCATCCATTTTTGCTACCACTTTAGCATCCCATTTTGCATCATGTTTTACTTCCATATATGTGCCAATTTTCACTTCCAAATTTGCACCAATTTTTCCTTCCTTTTTTGCATCGTGTTTTTCTACGAAAATGACGCCAAATATTTCTTCTATTGTTGCACCATATTTGCTTCCTATGTAGTGCCATGTTTTGCATCCAAAGTAATGTCTTATTTTGCTACCATATCAACGCCATGTTTGGCTTCATCATTAGCGCCACGTGTTGCGTCTTTTTTCATGCCTAGTTTCACGTCTTATTTTGCTTCCATATCAACTCCATGTTTGGCTTCATCATTAGCGCCACGTGTTGCATCCTTTTTAATGCCTAGTTTTGCATCTCTCATTTTTTGGTCACTAATTTAGTCATTTTTAGTAATTTTAGATACGAATTTTGGTCATTTTGTTTGGCCTTATCTCTCATTGTTTGGTCACTTATCTATTTTGGTTACTAATTTTTTTTTTTAACCTATATTATAGTATCATTAGGGCATGGAGGAATCGAACCACCAACCTCCTGCTTGTAAGGTAGGTGCTCTTCCATTGAGCTAGAACCCTTTAAGAATTTTGGAACCTAACTTATAGAGTCCTCTATAATGGTAAAAGGATTAATACACAACTATGAGTATCTAATGGTCAGAAAAGGATGATATATTGTATAAGTTCACAATATATGATCAAGAAGGTTATGAAATCCATAAACATTTTCTAGGAATTTTGAACAAAACTCAAGAAATTGGCTTAATCGGATTGCAAAAATCACTATTCCCTAGAAACCGTAAGTGTACCACTATATGAGACCTATCAACAACAATTATCTTAGTGTGGATGCCAAGGATATAGTAGAAAAGCATGATCATCCTATAGCCATGTATAAGTGGAATAATAAGGAGAATCAAAAGAGGATGATAAACACAATAGTTGGGGCTTCACATGGATCCTATCCACCATGGGATGAGTAAAGTTCCTTCTTCCATCAAGCTAATGAGTATCCACAAGGAAAAATGGTTAGGATATATTGTGATTCCAATTCATAATGTTTATTCACTTTTCTGGGTGGTGTTGCAGTGCTTGCACTGGGAGATCTACATGATCCCCAACAACATTGGATATAAGCATATTCATGGGGCCATAGAGTATAGCATGAGGCTTTCTTTTTATATTTTTCTTTGGAAAACCAGGCATGATTTGAAACACTTGGAGAAGGAATAGAACTATAGATATAGGACCAAAAACTACAGATTCAGGCCCACATAATCTTTACTAGCCTGGCCGACATCATAGACTCCCCTGTAACCGTGTTTGATATTGCTCATACTCCCCTGTCGTGAGCTCTAACTCTGTCCTCCTTACTCTTGACTTCAAGGATAGTAATTCATGTCCCACTCTTGTCTTCTTAGAGTAGATAAGGTAGGCAAGCCTCTTGGAAGGCCTCTTGTAAATAGGATCATACTTAACAAACTACAATCATGACAGGGAATAGGACTCTACTCTATAGTCATTGTGCAGAAGTTGGAAATGGGTATAAATGCCTAAGGACTATGAATAACATCCATTTAAATATGAATGCAAAACCTTCCATGTCATAGGAATACTTGATGGCAATGAGCTTACTGTTTCTAACATAAAAAAAACAAAGAAGCCAGAAATGGAAGCTCCAGGGGGAAACACATAACATTAGAATGAAAAATCAACACCTTAAAGAAGTTCCATCTAGATTTTGCATTTGTAAAAAAGAAAGCATTCATAATATAGACAAAATTGGTTGTGATCATAAAATAGGTCATATTTCACTTACCTATATTGCAATGTGATTACTCTATTGGTTAGGTTTTCATTTTGGTCACTACAGAAAGATATTGTCATGAAAAAATCCATAATCTTTAGAATCCAATTACTATTAGTTGGCAGATAATATCGTATTTAAAGCATAAAATGCCATGTTCAAACACTTGTTTCAATAATCATATCTCATAATGTAAAAAAGACAAGAAAAAAATTGATAAAATCAAGAAATTACCTTTGATGTCCCAATGCAAAACTTGGTTGATATGACATTGCATAAATTTCTTTACCAACACAACTTGCATCATACAACCAAATGTAGTGTTTAGATATTAAGACCTAGAGAAGTGTTGCATTATTGAATACTGAACAAGAATGCCCTTCAAATTTTGTAATTATTCTTAGTTACTGAGTCTAGAGGATGACAAAAAAGAATCGAAGTCTAGAGGGAATAAAAATCTCACCCATGTAATGATAGAAGGACATCAAGAGATCTATGAAAAAGAGAGGACATACCTAGTAAAAGGAAGAGCATAACCGATAAAAGAGAGAGATTTGTGGGAGTATGAAATCAATCTTATGCAAGAAAAATAGAATTTCTTACCTTTACAAGATCCTTATTTGTTTCAAAATCCCAATATTGCCACTCTTTTTCAAATTGAAAAGGATCAAAATCAATAGATATAACTACAACGTAAAATATAGAGCACTTATCAAAATATTGACTCATGAAATCCAAATCACAAAAGAACCCATTTACCTAATGACATCCAAGGCTCACATAATCACCATCAGACATTCCTGAACCCAATAAATCAACAGTAAAAAGAATTATTTTTGAAGGAAGGAGGATAATTTTGCCTCATTTATATGTTGTTGAATAGAGTCTTCAATTCCATGATAGAATGCCACCTTCAAGCCATGAAATTCTGTTCGTATCTTGCATGCAGCTTCACCAACACAACTGTATCAATTAAGGATGTCTACAACCCTTCGAAATTGTTGCAAATCATGCATGTAGCTAAAGGAACTTGAATGGGATGTTACCTTAACGAACCAGGATTGGTAGGGCTCATAGTTTGGAAGAGGAAAAATGCTAATGAGATTGGTTGTTTGGTATTTCATGTTGGATGGAATTAGGCAATGTCAAGGGTATCCCCGTTCAACTTTTTGGGGTACGCAAACTCTTTACGAGTGAGATCGATTATGGACATCGAAAACACCACCTATATTGGAGGGGACATATAGTTATTCTATTGCTGTGATCAGAAACATATCTATTGATATAGATGGGCAAACACACATATTTTATCTCGATGGGAAACTGCCACATCTAGATTAGATCGGCAATAGGAAACACTTTACATCGGACATACATATAGACATTGGATCGAAACAACACGGATACACTTCCATATAGAGGCGGGTTGAGTTGACTGATGATGACAACACTAACCGATATTTAGATTGGGTCGACCATTTAAATAACCTATAGTGAAGTGTGATACCAAAAAAGAGAAATCACGTAGAGTGAAGCAAGGGAAAGGTCGTGGTATTCCCAAATCACGTCAAGCATTAACAAATTAACATGCATAAATGGAATCCAAAAGGGCAAGAGGGACTCGCACGTCGAGCATGTACACAATATATTTTATATGCACGCAACATGAGGAATTCATAGAGCGAGCAAGGTAAGAGGATAAATAAATCACGTAGAGGGGGAGTGAAGCAAGGGAATTCACTCAACGGGTAACATTTCATGCATGTTGAATTGAAAGCTACCCATTCAACACCTCGGAACTAAACAAAGATGCTGCTACGGGGAGGGGGAAGAAGCATGCATAAATTATTCCCTCCCACATCATTCAATAAACTCCTCTCATTAGGCAATAGGCTTGTTGCATTAGCACCATGATGCCTACTACAAATCAGTTGAGTAAAGGGATGCCTTCAAGGCTTACAAGGAGGTTGCAATACAAGAATTTATGTATCTTATTCGAAGGGAATTTGTATGTTACTCAGTAAATTCTTCGATAGTAGAATAAAATGAACCTGTTAGGCCATGAAGTTGGATCTATAGAGTACAACAATCTTGCTAGTGCCTTTAAGCTATGGGAGTGTTCCTTGGCTATAGATCTATAATAGCTACAAATTTAAATTGCAGTGGCTACATATTTGTTGTAGTTACATGAAAATATGTATGTTATTTCTTGGAAATGTGAATCACAATAAAGATCATAGAATTCTACAGAGGATAATCCAACTAACCTGAAATTACTCAAAGGTAAAATTGACAAGACAAACACCCCACCATGTTTCATCTGGGAAGTCATTTGTTAAGCTTCCACATAATTTTATGTAGAATGTTACATAGTCAAACAACTATGGTCAAAGAAATCCTAATGAAACTATATTGCAGGGGTTCATTTTCCTAATAATCACAATCTCTAGCTCAATATCAGTACATTATAAAAACAAAAAAGAGCTCAACAAGATTTGAGATTCCATTTCAAACAACTATCTCCATGGAGGACAAAATAATATTTGAGATCACATTTAGATATTGTTCCCTCTATGGAGATAGTTGGATTGCTTGATATATTATTGATGACATGTTAAGCTACTTCCTACAAAAAAGAAAGTTTAGCCTAGGAGGATTAGTTGCATTGTTAACAACCAAAGAGTATTGATCTATACTCCCTTTGCCACTTCTAGCACTAGAAGATGCAATCCTAGCCATGGCCTCGTTGTTAGTACCAAAATCTACTTATCAACATTTTTGGCCAAGTTCAAGATTTCACAGCGATTACAATATGTCTAAGGAGTGGTGCTGCAGAATGTCCAGGAAGAATAGTGTTTACGAGAAACCAAATAGCTATTGTTAAATATTGTTGTCATTTGAAACTTTTTTTACATTAATTTCACTAAAGCCCCAAATCCTTTACGTCAAGTTTCCTTTTGGTCTGCAATTATTTTTAAAACTGTCAAATGGTTTTAGAAAATAATAATAATAATTTATATTTATTTTCTTTTATTAGTATTATTGTTTTTTATCCACCAGAGTTTTATGAAATTTAGGTTAACGTGATAATTATTTTTAAAACTATTAAATAGCTTAATAATAATAATAATAATAATATTTTATATTTATTTTTTTAGAAATATTTTATATTTATTTTCTTAAAAGTTGGTTTTATTAGTATCATTTTTTCCCTCATAATTTAAATTTCGTGTTAACCCAGATAATTATTTTTAAAACAATTATAGTTTTAAAAATTATATATTTATATTTCTTTTATCCACCATAGTTTGAATTTCATGTTAAATTAGATAATTATTTTTAAACCGGTTTAATGAAAGTTGTTTTGACTTTATTAAATGGTTTTAAAGAAGGTTGGTTTGATTTTAACAAAGGTATGGCATGGGTCTTTTATTCTTTCCTAAGCCAAGTCAAGCCAACAACAATTACCTTGACCCAAAACCATTGTCTCTATCCATCATCGCATCAAGCATTGAAAGATAAGCATTAGAGCTCATATAATAGTGCCAAGGGAAAGGTAAGTAGTGTAATGCACTACGTGTCTTAGAGCCCACCAATAAGTGAAATTCCATTTACATTGTGGATGTGGTGCACAAATGGAATAAAATGAAAACGCCCAGTGCCAAGGTGGAGTTTTGAGTTTTCAAAGGTAGAACACACACATAGGAATTCCAAAGTAGAACCTGTCAGGTTTTCACGTGGACAACCATTAAAGCTCCAGCAAACATGCTCACATGTCAATATAATGATGTCTTGAAGCCTAAGAAAGTAGAGTTATCATGCATCACTAAGGCTGGAAGTGATGTGGCTCTTTTTATGCTTGGTTTTAAAGCAGATTTTTTTGTGAACTGAACACTATTCAAAGCTTGATATAGAGATATGTACTCTTAATAAAGAAGAAGGGGTCTAACAGTTGGTGTATCAGCCAGAAAGAATAGGTTTACAAATGCAAGTGTCAATGCGTCTGAAAGTGTCGGGCAATGCCAAATGCATCCATCGATGGAGCAAGTATAGAATCATAGGCTTTATGTTTGTTTTTAAGTATGCCTCACATGTTTGGGATTCTCATGCCTGTGGTTAATTGTTGAAGTGAAATGAAAGTACCAAAAGGATTCACGCATAGCTATATTGAATATAGTTAAGGAATTTGTGATCATCTTTCATAGAATCATACTTAAGAACCACCCATTCGATTTTCATACTAAGAAACAATTGAATTTAAATAGCACGAGTTTTACGGGTCTCACTCAGAAAGGAGAATACATTTTATTACTTGTGCTACCAGCAAGGATCGAAAAGAAGCACCTAACTCACGATAGCCCAATACCCCTTCAGGAAGGACCTTTTACTGCTTCATTCACTATAACTATAGAACCTGTTGAGTTAACTATATCTACTACGAAACTTGCTAGTAGGTATGATACAGACTGTCCAAGACAACCATAGAAGAAAATATTATGATAGAGGCATACAAGACGTTGACAAAAATAGGCACTTACCCTACAGATCAAGTTTTAAAGGAAATGGAAGGGTGCTTCATTTTTGTGCTTTTTGACAATAAATACATCACTGTATTTACAACAGTGGATGGTGATGGGTTCGTGCCTTTGTCTTGGGAAACAACTATTAATGGATCCTCTATTTTCTCTAAGGATGTGGAAATTCCCTTCCCAACAGGATGCATGTTTTGAATGGTGGGGAATTGCAGAGCTTCCAGCACCCTTCCAATAGGATGGAAGTCATGCCAGAGAATCTGCACTACACGAGAATGTGCATTAGTTTGGCAAAAAAGATATTGTGGTTGCACCTCTTCCAATATCATGGTTGTGTGTGTGATGGTCAAGGATGGGAACATTGTCGGTTGAGGATTTCACCCTAAGGCATGAGAGCCTCATGCTAAGGTCTTTGCACTCAGAGAAGTAGGGGAAACATTTGAAGGATCCACTTCCAATGTAAGCCTAGAGTCATGTAATTACTATGGAAGAATTCATCCCTGTACACAAGATCTCATTCGGATAAGAAGGCAACATACGGTGAAGGTATTAAATCGAGCAGATCCATATTTCCAGCAATATAGAAGTCCCAAATTTGGAAATATTGTTATCAGTTTTCAAAGTCTATATAATCATCGAATATTTCATGGGTGGTTGGTCAAAGAAAACAAGTGTCAATCCTTTCAACAGGATTTTCTGAACTTCATTTAGAAAATTGTCTTTTGAGGATGCATTCGAGGACACAGCTGACAGATCACCTAGAAATTATGAATTTTGAGGGTGGTTAGTGATTAGATGACAATCAAAATACATAGGTGTCTAATCAACTCCAAACTTCATAAATGAGGATTAATATCCAGGTCTACTTTCCAGGCAGAGGATTGGAAGTGGAAGAATTCAACAACCATTTAGTAGCATATATAGATTCAGAGACAGAACACGATCCTTGTTTAGCAGATTATGTTGATGAAGCAACACCACTATCATTAGTGGCTTATGATTGGAAGAATTCAACAACAAGCCAATAGCATATACAGATTAAGAGACAGAACACAATAATTGTTTAGCATATTATGTTGATGAAGCAACACCACTATAATTAGTGGCTTAGTTCTTATGAGATATATTTCTTTGTTTGCTTATTTTGCAATAGAAAAGCTGGGTTAGTTCTGTGAAAGAAGCCATTAGGTTTTAAATGTGAAGTTTAGTTCTATTAGTTAAGACTGAAGTTGTAATTTGTTACTGGCAATTATGTTTTCCCTGCATAATGGAAGAAGCAAAGATCAATAAGATCTTGCTTGCCTTGAAGGAATGCATGCGTGCTCTAGACAATGATCAAGTCCGCATTCCATTTAGAGGGAGCAAGCTAACAGAAGTACTACGAGATTCATTTGTTGGTGACTCATGCACTATCATGATATCGTGCATCTCTCCAAACTCAGGCTCTTGTGAACACACTAAAATATGTTGATAGGTGGGAACACTTTAAAAAAGGAAGAAATGACATTTTCATTTTGTGGGAACACTTTATTGTGTTCCATTGACAACAAATATTTTTTTTTTTATGCAGGGTTAAGAGTCTTTAAAAAACTAGCAAATAAAAGAAGGATATGAGCTCTCCTACTATGAAACTAAGAGAGTCATCTTCTTCTCCACTAACTATGCCATTGTCATCACCATTGATTTCACAGTACACTTCTAAAAACAATAGCTTGGATCTTCAAAGTGATTGCACTAGATTTTCATCTTGGTGAGGGTTACTGACATTTTACAATGGATTATGGCTCTCCAAGTGGACATGATGATGGCCACTTATATTCAGCCTATGCAGATGCAATATTTAATAGTAATACTAATGTTGTCAATGGGTATGATCCTTGCACTGCTGAGGAGTCACAAGAGCCAGACAAACAAATTCTTGTCCAATCTTGGAGGAAGGGAAAATTTGATAGGTATTACAACCAGAATGAAGGAGAAGAAGCAATAAAGATGAATAATAATAATATTGCAGCTGCTAATAGGAGGCAGAGATATACTGCTAGTGCAATTTATACAAGATTAGAGTCTAGGGATGCAACAGATTCAAATATGAGTATTTTGGATCTTGATGAGGAGCTTGATGCCATACTTAAGGTAAGATATTGTTAATTGCAACAACCTTTTTGTATTTGTACTGTTGAATATGATCTATGGTCAATAACATTGTCCTTTTTACCTACAATGGAAGGAGCGATGGGAAATCCAACAAGATCCCTTCACCCAAAAGCCGAATTCAATTGTTGATTCGGATGAATAAGCACCTCACTCAACACCTATTTTATTAATTTCAGTTCTATTTTATTATTTTAAGTTCTATAGCATGTTTAAGATCAAGAGTCATTCCTATCCACAAAAAGCACTGGATTTAACTATTCTTTTACTTGCCCACCTTCTTTTCAAAGGTCCCTCATTGAGGAGACATTGAGGATTAGGGACAACTGCTGATATTTATGACACACAATTTGTCCAAGTACCAAACCAATTTCAATTATCAAGGAAGGATCTAAACATAATAAGCCCTAGGGTTTCCCACCGAAACACCCAAATCCATAAATATAATGCCTCTACTATCTAATCAAAGTTTTGCTAGTGATCGATCACATTCTAGTCCACACAGTTCTAGCATGGCACTCAAAACCTTCTTAACAAGAGCTGAAAAATAAAAGGTCAGGAAGAAATCGAAGATCAAATAAGAAAATTGAATTGCCAAAAAAAATAAAAAGAGAGAGCGAAAAATATCGTTTAATCCCAACAATTTGAAATGCAGAAATAAAGCATCCGAGCATTACACGATCTGCTTCTTTGAAGTAAAAAACACACGATATGATCCATTGAAGCCACAAACTTGCATTACACGATTTTCTCCTTTGTATCCAAAAAAGCATGATCTGATCCATTGAGGCCACAAACCCATGCAAGGGTTTCAAAATTCATAACTCTGAAGTAAAAAGAAAACACGAAAGGAGGTAGCTCAAAATCCAAACATAGATACTCACCATTTTGCGTGCAGCTAAAAAAATACTTCTCTATGAGGCCAAAAACCCCTGCAAGGGTTTCAAAATTCATAACTCTGAAGTAAAAAAGAAAACATAATAGGAGGTAGCTCAAAATGCAAACATATATACTCAACATTTCCTGCCCAAATAAAAAATACTTCTATGGTGTTTATATATATATATATATGTGTGTGTGTGTGTGTGTGTGTGTGTGTGTTTTTAGTTTTTTATAACAAGTATATATAATATTTTCATAGTCTTATATATATAAGTGTTAAATTTAAATATATAATATTAAGTGATATTGAAAAGGAAATAAAAGTGATATGCGTAGAACCTAGGATAAAGAGTTGAAAGGCTTGGGATTTATAAAAGGGAAGGTTGTTTTTTATTCCTTTAAATTGGAGGTTATTGGGGTTTTCTTATGAAGGGAGCACCAGGGGAGAACTTATAAATTTTTGGATATAGACGTGATGAGAAGAATGGTGGACAAGCATAAATGACCAATCAATGGAGGACACAAACTTGGTGATTTCATTGTCAATATTTAAAAGACTCTAGCTTACTGAAACTTTGACTAATAGCCAAAAGGGTCAAACAGGCTTGGATTTTGTCAATCGAAGTATGTACGCAGTCAATGTGACAAGACAAATGGAATGATATAAAAATTATTTCATGACATGAATAAAGAATACCAATCTTTGAAAATTGACTCCACCACGACATGACGACGCATCAGACACAACTGTGCAAGTTTGTCGAAATGGTCAAATGGACTCGAAAATGGTGAAACAAGGTATGGCCATGACCAACTCATGTCCAATTCCATTTCTATTTCCACGGTCTTTACAGGTCCATGAATCATACAGGTACCCTCCAAATGCACAAAGAGATACATATATATATAAATACATATAAAGAAAATGACTAAAACTGAATTTGGTGTCATTTGTGGAAATTGTTTGATATATAAGTGGGGTGGATACCATAATAGAACCTCATGGATAAATTAATACTATGAAGAAGAAAACAAACAACCATTTGATGAATTATGCCCATAAAACCCTAATTTCAAGAAATCCAACTGAATTTGGGTTCAGGGAAATGATTGCAGGAAAAATCATCCACATAAAACCTTGTTTCCAAGAATTGAAAAGCAAAATCATGGCCATAAAACCTCATAGAGAAAGCATGCCTACAAACTCTTACAAAATCATTCCCTTACAAACCCACTAATCATAGATTTTTGTTGTAGTGAAGGTTGAACTCAAAATCCACATGTATGGACTAAAACTTTGGATCTTCACCCTAGAACATGACTTGGGTTGTGAGAACCATCCTGGGTGTGCTAAACCTTCAAAGGTGACACCACATCTTACTCACATACCAAATATTGCATATGCATGGCCTATGTTGTGGCTTAAGGCCCCACACATGGCATGTAATGCTTAGGGATAGATTCCATTGACTTACAACTTGGGTTTTTGCACCAAACTATTCCCTTATCCCCAATAAACATATCAAGTATTTTGAAACTTGAAATCACCATCATGTCACACTGGAGGCTAAATATGATGTATTATGGGCATGTGCGATGCCCCAAGTGAGGAAACATGCCATGTGAGCCCCTCATAAATATATGTTATGGCCTAGGACCTTTCCTTTTATCCCTACACCATGGCATGGGCATGATAACCATCCTTGGTATGTTAATTCTCAAAATGATGGACATATCTCACTCATATGCTAAACATTTCCTATGTAGGGCATGTGTGGTTGTTTGTAGGGCATGTGTGGTTGTTTGGGGTGCTACACATGACCCATGAGAACTAGGGGAAATTACATGAACTTAGGCCATAGAAGTTAACCCAAACCATGGTCAAGTTGTAAAAAAATATTGATGGTGTTATGAATCCCAAAATGGCCACCATATCCCACTCACAAGCCATAAATTCCCTCTGTAAGGCCTATGTGATGAACTTGGGCCCAACGCGGAGTTAGGGGTCATTTATGGATAGTTATTGGTAAATGAAGGGTAATTAGGGATTTATTACTGATAATTTTGAGGGTAATTAGTGGTCAATTATCGATAATTAAGGGTCATTTATGGTAATTATTGGGTCATGAGATGTGGTAATTAGGGGTCAATTATTGGTTAAATGGGGTTAATTAGTGGTAATTATGGGTCAATTATGGGGTTAATCTTGAGCCATAACATTTTTTTGTAGAGATCATGGGCCATGCATGTGGCCACAACAACCACATAGGAAATTAGTAGGAAATCTCTAGGAAATCTCAGCCCATGACTGCATTATGGTGGTGATTTGAAGTTTTCCACATTAGAGGTTAGTTTTGGTGCCTAAGACATGGTTTGGTGCCAAGATATAGGTTTTTTTGTGATAACATTGTCGTTGAGGCTCAAGGGAAATGTGTGGGGCCTTGAGCCACCATATTTTTGTATGTGAGAGGGATATTGTGTTCATTTAAAGATTTGGTATGCTAAGTGTGGTTCTCATTTCCCATTTAATAGTCCAATGCAAAAATACAAAGCCTTACACCAATATTTTACTTTATGGCTCATGGGCAATGTGTAGGGCCTTAGTTATCACATAAGCCCTTCATAGGAAAATTTTAACCTGCAAGAGTAATATGGTGGCCATATCAAGATTTGTAACACTAAGAATGGTTTCTATGAACCGAGATTTAAATTAAGGGTCTAAGTCTTTATTAATTCCAATCATATTCCATTAGGGTCTATCAAATGTTGTTGGGGAAACTCAAATTCCATTAGAACAATTTAGGTCACATTAAGGTAATTTACCCCTCATTAGGATTAATCAAGATCCAAAAGTGCCATGATTACGATAATTTAGGTGCCACTATGATAAATCAAGATCCAAAAGTACTATCACATGAATCATAAACATTGACATTGACATTGATATATCAGACGTTATGTTAGACGTTTTCCGAACACAATTCCTAGCTCTAAACCTAGTGCAATTCCTAGTGCGATTCCTTTCGAAATTCATGGCATTATTCCAGGCGTTATACCTGGATCTATACCCGATGCTATGTTGGATGTTTTCTAGGTGAAATTCCAATATCTATACTTGGCTCTATGTTGGATGTTTTTATTGCCGAAATTCATGGCGCAATTCTTGTCGCTAACCCTGGATCAATATATGGTGCTATGCTATTCAGGATGTTTTTTTTTGGAGGTTATTTTGGGCGTTATATGGGATTCTTTTTTGGACACTAATTGGGACGTTAATTGGGATGCTAATTGGGACAATAATTGTGATGCTAATTGGGAGGCTAATTGGGACGTTAATTGAGATGTTAATTAACATCCAAAATAGTGCCAACTTTTAAAAAGGGATGCTAATTGGGGTGCTCATTGGGACGCTAATTGGGATGCTATTTGGGATGCTACTTGGGATGCTAATTAGGACATTAATTGGGATGCTAATTAGCGTCCAAAATAATGCCAACGTTTAAAAAGGGACACAATTAATGCCATTAAAAGCGCCATCCCATGGAAAAGCATCCACTTTGTCTAAAAAATGATGAAAAATAACATTAAAAGTGATAGTGGACGCTAAAAAGGAAGCTAAAAGAGACGCTAATCACAGGGTTTTGTTGTAGTGGAGCCCTTTACACAGGGATCGCTTGGTTGGTGTCTGCATGAACCTTATACATAAATTTTAACTCAACAAGGAAGAAATATCTAAGTCCAACTAAGAATAAAAAACACACCACCAGAAAAATTCCTATAGATATACATACAAGCAAACAAGGGCCTTTCGAAGCTGGGTACGGGTTGATTAATTCATGCAACCAAACAACAAAGGTCAGAGAAGAAACTACCAATATCTCCACTAACAATCCTTCTTGGTGCAAGTATCCTATAAAGGTATTGGAAACCCTCTAAGGGTAATGACAGTTTGGTTTAAAGTCTTCCTTAGGTCACAACAAGCCCCCCACAGTCACCTAGGTGGTCCCTAGAACTAACAAACCTACCAACTTGCAGTTGATGTCCGAGGGAAATGTTAATGGTTTGGATCATATGCATGAGTAGGGTAACTGAGCCCAAATATTCAAAAGTACCAACACCACAAAGGGGCCAAGTTGGTACATATGAAACCCTTGTACACACAAAATCCCACAAATTCTCGATTAAGTATTGGAGGGGTAATCTCCTCAACTTAACCTCACATGAATTTGTGCTTGAGTGTAGTTTGACAGGAGCTTCCCAACCACACCTCTACGACAATTGTATTTTTGAAATCCTATGTTAGACACATTTGCTTCAAAGTTCAAAAATACTTAGAGCATTTAGTGTCACCCTAATGTAAGGCTCTAAACCTAGACTAGTTGGTGAACCCTATAAACCAAAAGTCTAGTAATGTTTAGATTAAACACTCATTTTAATGGATGATGTTACTCAAAAGGATGTGGAAGTGTAAAAAAATGATGATTTTGATTGAAAATAAATATATAAGTTACTACTTGCAAATGGAAAATATCACTTAAGCCTTTTAAATACATACTTAAACATAAACTTAAAACAACTTTCAAAAATAAAGAAAAACCAAACATAACCTTTCAAAAGTTTAAGCAAGATGCAACATTTTAAGGGAATTATTGTAACCAAAGAAAGCAATTCTTTATTATTTTCATGAGATAATGCTAATGAAAGCAATACAATCTTTTCTTTTATCAAATCACTCCTAAGAACATCAAAATGCCCAAAAGGTTCGTAAATGAACATGAACAAAACTATGATTTCATCCAAAATTCAATTTTCCTTGTCATTCAACGCATACTAAAAAAGCACACTAACTGATGATTTTGAAGGCTTAAAAATAAAAATTTGGAAAATCTAAGAAAGACCTACACTCCCACAAGGACCGATAAACCTAAATATCCATTTAAAAAAAAATTACCCCATTTTCAGCCAACCAGGGCATATAGATGCCCTACCTAAAGGTATCTTTTGTATCTGCATTCCCTAACTTAAGGTAGCCCATGTATATGTGCTTTACACTTGTGGAATCATGTATTTTGGGTGATATACATGCCTTCCTACAATGTAGCATATGTATGCAAATGAAAACATTGAAAAAAACCTCCTACAGGCACTTACGCGACTGTACACATAATTTGGTGCGTATATACTCTTTTTAGAGCACTGCATCATGTGTATGTGTGAAAAAAAAGCAGAAAAGATAGTTTCAGGTTTCAATAAGAAAGAATATTTTCCCTAGAGGTTCTAAAATAGGATTTACACTTCTGCAAAGAACTTTTCTAGGAAGAGAGAACAAAAAACAAGAAGAAAAGCACACAACCCTATACTAAACCAAAATGAGACTTATTCCCCAATGGATTCACCAATTGTATTTAGAAGGAATATCCAAATGGATAATGGGTCAAATCCATCATAAATATAATTCAAGCAGTCCTCTTAGAAATGCAATTAAACATATTTACAATTATATAGAAAAGTGGGAAAACAAGAGATCAAATTCCTACCTTTGGTCCAATGGTTGAAGAAGATCCGTCTTTCAACTTCTGCTCCAATTGTATCTTGGATGACCTGCAATCACCAACAAAAACAAGAATACAAGTAGACAACGACAAATATAAGGAATTAATTGCAAATAAATGTGTCAAATTGGAAAGATAATAAGAACAAGAACCTAACTCATCATAGGACAAGAAGATAATTCTTTATATAAAATAAACATCGACATACAAGATGGATGTCACGTATTCTCAACTGCAACACTATTTTGAACCGAAATATGATTTCATCCACCTGGGCCACACACATACACAACTCCTCTATGCTCTAGAGGCAATCCCAAAGAAACAATATTGTAGTTTCATGGAAATATAATAAATGGAGACTATTAGAAATGCATATTTTTAGATATGAGGGAAGAATTTGCTAACATGAGAATAGGGTTTGTGGATTCAAATTGCAAAATTTTATAAAAATGATGCTATAATTCTCTTTCCTCCTTCTCTGTCACATACCCCAATTTTGTAAAATAATGTTAATTGTTTTAATTATATTCCTGAGACATTATGTTAAATTTAATGCTAAGTAGGAACTGATGACTCAACAGAGTCAACAGAAGTGGAATGTAATTCAGAATATTTTATTATTAATAAAGAAATTGTGGAGACAACAGCATGGGAGAGCTGTTAAAAAGAGGTTATTGGTCAAACTGGTGGATGGAACTAGGTGGAGGGCAAAAGACAAGTGGTAGTATCCTCAAACACTTCCTAAGTTGTAGGTGGAAACTTCCCTATATTTGGGGTCATGATTCCCCAAGAAAGTGGGATCAGAGCAGGTGGCTCATTAAATGACAACTAACCCAAAAAGACCTAGGCAATATTTTAAAAGTACCCAATGAATAGAGCTGGGGACTTAGATTTTCTTTCCAGAGACAAATCATTCAGGTGAATGATATTCAGGAAATTCATTTGGGGAAAAAGGGAAAAACAGTAAGGAAGTTGTTTTGAGAGGATTACTGCAGTAACTTGGTTTATTACAGCTTGTTAGCTAGGAGAACTTACTGATAAGTTCTGGATTAATAATGAGTTTGAGGACTGGTATCTGACTATTGCTGCACCTAGTTCCAGCCAGGGAGACCAGAGCAAGCTCGGGGGTTTTGAGGAGTTGCTATTTGAGCGCTCTCCAAGAATTGGTAGGGAGGAACGACCTCCCATTGCTGTTGTTGTCCAAAGATCAAGCAGGTTCTGTCACTTAACTGTTTTTGTTTAAATACTGTGAATGGTTGAATGTTATGTTTGTAGTTTATGATATAAGAGTTAACTGGTTTAATGATGTAAATGTTTTAGTTTATTAGTAATGGAATATTTTGATGAAAGATAAAGACCCACTGTGTTTTTCCACATCTAGGTTTTACCAGACCGTACTCCAATACAGGGGTAAAATTTAAATAAGGATAGCATGATATGATTGCAGAGTAGTAGTTTGTTTCTTTATCTATTTCCAGAAAAGATATTTTATTGACAGTGTATGAGTTCTTAGTTAAAATTTACTTCCTTGTACTGAATTTCGCTTTCAGTAATTCTGTATTGTAGAGAATAAATAGAAGAGTATAATCATCGTTCTAGAGTAGATTTTAGACTAGATTTATTTACTGTGTTACTAAACAGTTCTTTTCTTCTAGATTAGAATAACTTCACTACTCTATGTTTAATAATAAACTGAAAGTAGGAACAGTTATATAATGATTAGATACTACTGTCAACCAATCTGGTCTAGATTTTACGAAGGTTTTGTGATGTTTTTCATTTCATTTTTTTCCTTCTTTTTATTGGGACTGAGCTCGAACAAGTTTCCAAAGCTGTTAA
>LPNX010235194.1:37929-121649 GCA_001517045.1 Pseudotsuga menziesii | reverse complement strand
AGCTACAAGTATACTGACAGTACTTAGAAGTATTGTAAAAAGAAAGATATAAAAACCCTATATTATGAAAAGGGTATAAACTATACATCAATAATTACAAATTCTTATTAATAAGAAAGACAAATTATAACCAGGTGCAGAAACCCTAATAATAATACTTTTTAACAGTAAACAAACCAAATGCATTTTGTGCAGGAAGTAAACAACAGAAGTATAGGATGCTCTTTTATCGAGCTTAATTACATATTATAAATATAACTATTAACCCTAACATTGCAAAAGCACATTCCAACTTAGTAGTAAATTAAAAGAAAAAGGAACAGAGTTATTTTCTTCACTGTCAAATAGGGTTTAACCCTATAAAACCCAATTTATACAAGTAAATAAAAAATGGTGGAATTAACAGTATTTTACTCACAGTCATAGTATAAAATTAAACAGTAATTACTACTTAGGGTAAAAACCCTATCCATTCATAATAAACAAAAGTAATGACTGTAAAACCCAGTTCTGCAATATTAACCCACGGCCGTACTGAGAAATTACACATGAAGGCTTACAGCCTGTTCTTTTACTTTAAACACAGTAATATATATACAAAATAAAATTTATAATCACGGCCGAAGCCGGAGAGCCCTGCTTTAGAGCTAGGGTTTTAATCAAACGGTGTTAAACAGTGAACAAACAACCAAACACAACCAAAATCCATGAGGGTCTAACAGGCCACAACGACCAATCCCTCATTACCCCATAAGGGTTTACACAAGGTGGATGAGCCATGGAGAAACCAGGGCTTACCGTGGCCCCTTATCGCCGCAACCCCGTACTCCTTGTGTAGATAGAGAAGGGAGGCAGATCGTATCTGCAAAACAAATATAAGTTCGACTGTTAAATTTATAATAAAAATAAAAGAGATGTATATACAAGAACTTGGCATTATCATTAAAAGAAAACGAATAATTCTTTTACCTTAGCAATGGAAAGTCATAAACAGTAGTGCAGTGACCAGCGAACAGCACGAGCAAGGAGCCTGCCATTCAATTGCAAAGAAATGGCGTTACAACACTCGTGAATCTCTGACAACAGGAAACCCTTGAGTCATATGATTGAAGGAGTAGGATAAACCCTAAATCCGAGCTGTTGCACCTTCCAACAACGCACAGTAACGGTGAAGATCAAACCATAACACTCCGAAAGGAGGAACCACTCTCGCTGGAAAAAAACTGAAGGTGAATGGTAAGGACTGACACAGTCAAGGGCTCGAGTTTAAACAGTGGAGGCAACGAATAAGCAAAAAAGAGAACGAGTAATGCATGATGAGCAGAAGCACCATGAGACGGCCTTCACATTGGTGCAATGGGGCAAGTTAACTAGGGAGGAGGAGCCATAGATAGTCGTAGCACTACACAGGTGACGGAGCAGCGGGTTTTCTCTCACAGAAGATGGACCAGTGCCCGAAGGCGAAGGAGGATAATGAGCTAGGTCTTGGGGAAGACTCTTTTAAAACCTGCAGTGCATGGCCCAAACGAAGCCACGTCGCCATGCAAATATTTCACTCACGGTGGGTTTCTTTCCATAGTTTCGATGAGCAATCGGTTATCATTAGTTGACAATCATTCGACTGTCACGAAGGGTATACCTTAGCCTGGGCCGAAGTCAACCTATCATTGGAACATTAAAACAAGAATATGGTTAATACGTAAACTTATCATGGAGCTATCATCGATGCAAGGTTTAGCAATTCAATACCTTATGTTATGTTATATTATCACCCATGTAATGCAATCAAATGTTAACACTAGGTTCATCGTGGGTACAACCAACTATATGGCAAGAACCTTATAACATGATATTTTAATTAATAAAGATTTGATATAAGAAGCACTATATCTAGAGTGGTAAGTGCAATATCATCATCTTGTTTACAAACTTGATTTGTCTAAAGTGAAGATTTTAAAAATATTCTTTAGAGTGAGTCTATAAACTTAAGTTATCATGGACTTGTTTATGACCTGTTCATCCAGGTGAATGACTACTTGTCATTTAACACTTTACAGTCTTAATAGAATAAGCTTGTAACAAGATTATAGGAGGGAAATATAATACATATGTTCAAGTAAGAATATTATTTCTACAAGTATTCCACCAAAAGTTATATTATAATTATAGAATAAACTAATGGTTGACTTTAAGGAGGTTGTAGATTCAACCATAGTAACTATTGGGTTATAATGTTTACCTTTATGATCTTGCCATATTCATCTAACTTGATAAATACTTGCAAGAGGAAATAGCAACTAAATATTTTTGATGAATGCATCAGCTGGAATAAATGTTCTTAACTCAGAATTTAACACATATGAAGGTGAAGCCATTTAAGAGAAAGTTTATCAACGTAATGGTTAGACCTTGAAACTTTTATGTGGTACATACTTTTAATGACTAAAATAATAACCAGTTTATAGTAGGTGATCCATCTGACCTAAGATAAGATTTAGTATATTTTGAATCAGTGGTAATGTAAAAGACCAGGGTGCATCAGCATGAGTATAACCCTATCAGTGGATAGTTTAAATTTAGTAGCAGAAAATTGTAAACCCTTATTCTTACACTTTACGAAGTAAGTGTATTTGTGTTTTCTTAAACATAAACTTTTGATTTTCGTATTATACTTGTAAACAATCTTATTTAAAGATCTTTTGACACTAACAACTATGATAGATATCAGACAGTTCAGTAATCTTAAGAACTATAATTCTACCTCTGCTAGAATGAAGAACAGATAATGGATTTACGTCAATAAGCATTGATATGTGCTTAGCAACTAATGTCTTACTAAACATTGTTTTGCAAAGAAGCTTGTACTTAAAGACTTTAGAATTTTTACTTGCAGCAACCAATCTTCTTACCTGTAATCTGTAAGGACAGAAGGAACTTTCTGCATTAGCTCGAAAGCTAAGCAAGCCCAGTTTTTCATGACAGCCCCACCTTATGTTCGCAAAAAGAAAACAAGTTAGTAAACTGAAAATATTTGTTCAATCACTCTATGCACATAACAGATGAATTCTAATAATAAGCTGATAACCTTTAACTAATTAAAAGATTAGTTAACTGCATTTATGTTAATATTATGTAAATTTAAAAATTTTAATTTTTTTTGGAAAATTTGGGGTTTTGACATGTGGTATTAGAGCATGGTTCAAATACTAGGCCTCAATGTAGCCCAACTAGTTTCCGTAGAACAGTAAAAAAAATAATATACTAACCTGTATTTTGTTTTATGTAAAGAACAGAAAATTTCTTTTTCTAAATCTAACAGGAAGGTATGGATAAGATAGGAGAATATGCTCAGGAGGAGTCTCCAAACACCGAGACAAGACAAATGTCCAGAGAACCTATGTTAGAAGAGGTAACTGCCCATTCTTCAGAGCTGATGTAGACTATAAAGAATTTGAAGACTGAAATGGAATCAGTTAAGAAGGACAATGAGAGGATTTTGAAGACTCAAGAAGAGTTGAACCAAATCTTGATGGAAAAATTTCAGACTGAAGGGAGGAGCAAAAGATCCAAATCTGAGGAGGCTAGCCATCAGAAAGGATCTAAAAAGATGAAGTTGGCTAAGGCTGAAAGCAGTTCATCATCTGAAGGGTTCAAGGAACAACAAAGTTATTACACTACTAGTGACAGTAGTGAGGCTGAGTTGTATGCTAGAAAGAAGAAGTACAGACCATATGAAGAGATTTCCGGGGAGTTTAAGAAAATAAAGCCCCCGACTTTTAACGGAGAGACCGAAAAAGGGGAAGAAGCAGAGTCCTGGTTATCCGGGATGAGGAAGTATTTTCAAATATACAATTATTCAAATCAGCTAAAGGCAAGAATGGAAATCTATAATCTCACTGGAAAAGCAGACATATGGTGGCAAGATCTGAAAAGAGTCAAGGGGATCAAGGAAAAAGAAGTTAATTGGAGTACCTTTAAAAGGTACTTCAAGAAGAAATTTCTGTCTGAACAATATTATGAAGAAAGAGCTAAATAATTTTACAAATTAAAGTTAGGATCCATGACTATGAAGGATCTAAACAGTAAATTCTTAAGCTTGTTGAGGTATGTACCTTATTTAGTCAATGAGAAACCTAAAGTGCAGCGGTTTCTCAGCTGTCTGCCATATCACATCAAGGACAGAATCGAGTATGATAACCCGAAAACTCTGGAGGAAGCCATGCAGAAGGCTAATTTCTGTTTTGAACAGAATAAGAAGAAAGAAGGAATAGCCAACTGGAAGGCTAAAAAGAATAGTAATCAGCCTGAGTTCAAGAAAAAGGAATTTGTACTCCAGAAGAATTTCAAGAATAATAAGAATAGAAATTATTCAAACAGTAAGAACTTTCAGGGAAATAGAAATGGTGCTTCTAATAATTCTAATAATTCCAGTAATTTTAAAGGCAAGGAAGCTGCAAACAATCATGGGAATTTCACTAAAAACTTTGAGCGGAAGGAGCCTGTTAAGTGCTGGGAATGCAATGGCCTGCACTATGCCTCGGTTTGCCCAAATCGAAAAAAGTCAAACAGCAATATTCACACCATGCATGATGAAATGACCATTGGAGAATTTGCGAGGACTATGCCCAGAATAAATGCAGCTTTGGAGAACCGCCAAGCTGACTATCATATTTCCATGGTGGAAGTGGAAGGTATGGTTAATCAAACCCCTGTAACCATTTTAATTGATCCAGGAGTTAGTCTTAGTTACATTGCACCTCAGGTAGTGGAAAAATGCAATTTGTCTGTAGATAAATTTGATAATTCCTGGTTAGTTCAATTAGCCACTGGGGAAAAAAGAAAAGTAACATGTTATGTGAAAGAATGTGCCTTACTTGTGAATGATTTTAAAACTACAGTTAAGCTTAATGTTCTGCCACTTGGCTCGTATGATTTACTAATTGGTATGGTTTGGTTAGAGCAACACAAGGTAGTTTTAAACTGTTTTGATAAAACCTTTACGTGCATAAATAATAATGAACAACCAGTAATAGTTAAAGGTATTCCTAGGAAAACTGTAATTAGGCAGATTTCTGCTTTACAACTTAAGAGAGCAGTCAAGAAAGGGTGTAAATCCTATGCTGTAACCATTACAGATGAGGCAAGTAGGTATGAAAAAGATAAGTTAAAAATAGAATATATTCCTGTTTTAAATGAATTTACTGATGTCTTTCCAAAGGAAATTCCAGGATTACCTCCTAGGAGGGAACTGGATTTCACTATTGAATTGGTGCCAGGTGCGGTACCTAGCTCAAAAGCTCCGTATCGTATGAATATTTTAGAACTTAATGAACTAAAATCACAGCTAAAGGAGTTAATGGATAAGAAGTACATTTGACCCAGTGTGTCCCCTTGGGGAGCACCAGTCATCTTTGTCAAAAAGAAAGACGGAACTATGCGACTATGCATAGATTACTGTCAACTAAACAAGATGACTATTAAAAACAGATATCCGTTGCCCCGCATAGATGATCTGTTTGATCAGCTACGTGGAGCTACGGTGTTTTCAAAGATAGACCTGAGATCAGGATATCATCAGGTAAGGATTAAAGATGAGGACATTTTCAAGACAGCCTTCAGGACAAGGTACGGACATTACGAATTTGTCGTAATGCCATTTGGGCTTACCAACACCCCAGCTGTATTTATGTGCCTAATGAATAATATAATGCATAAGTACTTAGATAAATTTGTTGTCGTGTTTATCGATGATATCTTAATTTATTCTAAAAATGAAGCGGAACATAAGGAACACTTACGGATAGTTTTGCAAGAGCTGTGAGAGCAACATATTTTTGCAAAGTTCAGCAAGTGTGATTTCTTTAAGGATGAAATCTAGTACTTAGGTCACGTAGTGACTAAGGAAGGGATTTCAGTTGATCCTGAAAAGATTCGGGCAATCGAAGATTGGCCGGTTCCAAAAGACATAACAGATGTTAGGTCATTCATGGGAATTACCAGTTATTACCGGAGATTCATTGAAGGCTTTTCAAAAATAGCTAATCCAATCACTTCTTTGCAAAAGAAAGGCAAGAAATTCGATTGGAACTTAAAATGTGAAAAAAGTTTTAAGAAATTAAAAACCTTATTAACAACTGCGCCTATTCTAAGAATAGCAGATCCTAATAAGGATTTCATGGTATGCACTGATGCTTGTAATGATGGTTTAGGTGGTGTGTTGACTCAAGATGGGCATGTCATTGCCTATGAGTCCAGGAAATTAAAAATCCACGAAAGGAATTATGCAACTTATGATTTAGAACTTGCAGCTGTTATACATGCTTTAAAAATGTGGCGACACCACTTAATAGGCAGAAAGTTTATTTTAATGACTGATAATAAAGGTCTGAAATACCTTTTAGATCATCCCAACTTAAATGCAAGACAAGCAAGGTGGTTGGCCTTCTTGAGTGAATATGATTTCGAAATTCAACACATAAAAGGAAAAGAAAATAAGGTGGCCGATGCTTTAAGCAGAAATGCAAAACTGAATTTTACAGCAGCAATCAACACTTATGCTTCTGATTTAAGTGAACAGCTGACACAAGGGATAAAACAGGATGAAATTTATAAAAAATTACAAGTTACAGCTAAAGAAGAACCTACAGAAAGCTTAATAAAAGGTTATAGTCTAAATAAAGATGGATTTTTATTGTTTAAGGACAAACTGTATGTGCCTAATGTGCTTAAGGTTAAATTGTTGATTCTGGACGAAGTTCATAAAACACCTTACTCAGGACATCCAGGCTACCAAAAGACTGTCACCATGTTAAGAAAAGAATATTTCTGGCCTAATATGAAATCTGAAGTAGCTGAGTATATAGCTAGATGTTTGGACTATCAACAAGTGAAAACAAAACACCAACATCCAGCTAGTTTATTGCAACCTTTGCCTATTCCTAGTTGGAAATGGGAAGTAATCAGCTTGGATTTCATTACTGGGTTGCCCAGAAATCAGAATCATAATGATTCAGTTATGGTGGTGGTAGATAAATTAAGTAAAGCAGCACATTTCATTCCTATTAAAACTACTTACAAGGCTGCAAACATAGCTGACATATTCTTAAAGCATATTTTTCGGTTACATGGTGTACCGAAAGTTATCATTTCAGACAGGGATCCTAAATTCACAGGCAATTTTTGGAAATCCTTGTTTAAGGGATTAAATACAACACTGAATTTCAGCACCTCCTTCCATCCTCAGACAAATGGACAGACATAAAGAGTGAATCAGGTGCTGGAAGATTTGTTAAGGATGTATGTTAAAGATCAGCCAGGTAAGTGGGAAGACTACTTGCATTTAGCAGAGTTTGCATATAACAATAACTATCAATCATCAGCTAAGTTCAGTCCATTTGAAATTTTGTATGGGTGTAAATGCAACACTCCTATATCCTGGAATAATCCAGTAGATAGATTGGTGTTAGGACCTGAATTATTGAAGGAAATGGAACAGATTGTGAAACAAGTGCAGGAAAATTTGAAGGTAGCACAGGATCGGCAAAAGAGCCAAGCATATATGAAAAGAACTCCCAAAGTGTTCCAGGTGGGTGAGCACGTGTTTATAAAGGTAAGACCAAAGAAAATCTCCCTAAGACTGGGGAGTTGTGCAAAACTAGCACCACGTTACTGTGGTCCGTTTGAAATTTTATCCAGAATTGGTCAAGTTGCATATAAGCTAGCGTTACCACCTAACTTGAAAGTGCATAATGTTTTTCATATTTCTGTTCTAAAAAAGTATGTTCATGATGCTACTCATGTGATTTATTGGAATGTTGTACAGGTGGAACCAGAAGGAGAAATCCTAGTGGAACCGGACTGTATCCTCGGGAGGAGGGAAATTACTCTGCGGAACCGCACCATTGGACAGGTGAAGGTGCAATGGAAGCACCTTAGTCCTGAAGAGGCTACCTGGGAACTGGAAAGTAAGATGCGGGAAGCATACCCAAATCTGTTCCAGGAGGTTGCAGAGGATGAAGAATAAGTAACATCGAGGACGATGTTACATTTTAAGGGGGTGTGTATGTTACATACCCCAATTTTGTAAAATAATGTTAATTGTTTTAATTATATTCCTGAGACATTATGTTAAATTTAATGCTAATTAGGAACCGATGACTCAGCAGAGTCAACAGAAGTGGAAAGTAATTCAGAATATTTTATTATTAATAAATAAATTGTGGAGACAACAGCATGGGAGAGCTATTAAAAAGAGGTTATTGGTCAAACTGGTGGATGGAACTAGGTGGAGGGCAAAAGACAAGTGGCAACATCCTCAAACACTTCCTAAGTTGCAGGTGGAAACTTCCCTATATTTGGGGTCATGATTCCCCAAGAAAGTGGGATCAGAGCAGGTGGCTCATTAAATGACAACTAACCCAAAAAGACCTAGGCAATCTTTTAAAAGTACCCAATGAATAGAGCTAGGGGCTCAGATTTTCTTTCCAGAGAGAAATCATTCAGGTGAATGATATTCAGGAAATTTATTTGGGGAAAAAGGGAAAAACAGTAAGGAAGTTGTTCTGAGAGGATTGCTGCAGTAACTTGGTTTATTATAGCTTTTTAGCTGGGAGAACTTACTGATAAGTTCTGGAGTAATACTGAGTTTGAGGACTGGTATCTGACTATTGCTGCACCTAGTTCTAGCCAGGGAGACCAGAGCAAGCTCGGGGGTCCTGATGAGTCGTTGTTTGAGCGCTCTCCAGGAATTGGTAGGGAGGAACGGCCTCCCATTGCTGTTGTTGTCCAAAGATCAAGCAGGTTCTGTCACTTAACTGTTTTTGTTTAAATACTATGAATGGTTGAATGTTATGTTTGTAGTTTATGATATAAGATTTAACTGGTTTAATGATGTAAATGTTTTAGTTTATTAGTAATGGAATCTTTTGATGAAAGATAAAGACCCACTGTGTTTTTCCACATCTGGGTTTTACCAGACCGTACTCCAGCACAGGGGTAAAATTTAAATAAGGATAGCATGATATGATTGCAGAGTAGTAGTTTGTTTCTTTATCTATTTCCAGAAAAGATATTTTATTGACAATGTATGAGTTCTTAGTTAAAATTTACTTGTACTGAATTTTGCTTTTAGTAATTCTGTATTGTAGAGAATAAATAGAAGAGTATAATCATCGTTCTAGAGTAGATTTTAGACTAGATTTATTTACTATGTTACTATACAGTTCTTTTCTTCTAGATTAGAATAAATTCACTACTCTATGTTTAATAATAAACTGAAAGTAGGAACAGTTATATAATGATTAGATACTACTATCAACCAATTTGGTCTAGATTTTACGAAGGTTTTGTGATGTTTTTCATTTCATTTTTTTCCTTCTTTTTATTGGGACTGAGCTTGAACAAGTTTCCAGAGCTGTTAATCTTTTTATTTAGAATATGAATAAAGGTTAATATTTGTGCTTATAAGATAAACTCTGGATAGAGTTAATTAAATTCTGGATATATATATATATCATAACTAACAAAACAAATTAATTATAAAAGGACATAGATAGTATAGCATAAATTACACAAGAATTAATTAACAATTACTATTGTCGATATACTTATAAAAAAATAAACTAAGGATATAATTATAGAGGCTATAGTAATCACAGAGAGGTAATATAGTATTATAATAGTAATAAGGTACTTTATTTATGCAATATAAGAATATTATTACTATTAACATAAGTAGTATTCTTATTATTGTAAGTATATCCCAGAACTATTTTTACTGTCTGAGCTACAAGTATACTGACAGTACTTAGAAGTATTGTAAAAAGAAAGATATAAAAACCCTATATTATGAAAAGGGTATAAACTATACATCAATAATTACAAATTATTATTAATAAGAAAGACAAATTATAACCAGGTGCAGAAACCCTAATAATAATACTTTTTAACAGTAAACAAACCAAATGCATTTTGTGCAGGAAGTAAACAACAGAAGTACAAGATGCTCTTTTATCGAGCTTAATTACATATTATAAATATAACTAGTAACCCTAACATTGCAAAAGCACATTTCAACTTAGCAGTAAATTAAAAGAAAAAGGAACAGAGTTATTTTCTTCACTGTCAAATAGGGTTTAACCCTATAAAACCCAATTTATACAAGTAAATAAAAAATGGTGGAATTAACAGTATTTTACTCACAGTCGTAGTATAAAATTAAACAGTAATTACTACTTAGGGTAAAAACCCTATCCATTCATAATAAACAAAAGTAATGACTGTAAAACCCAGTTCTGCAATATTAACCCACGACCGTACTGAGAAATTACACATGAAGGCTTACAGCCTGTTCTTTTACTTTAAACACAGTAATATATATACAAAATAAAATTTATAATCACGGCCGAAGCCGGAGAGCCCTGCTTTAGAGCTAGGGTTTTAATCAAACGGTGTTAAATAATGAACAAACAACCAAACACAACCAAAAGACATGAGGGTCTAACAGGACGCAACGACCAATCCCTCATTACCCCATAAGGGTTTACACAAGGTGGATGAGCCATGGAGAAACCAGGGATTACCGTGGCCCCTTATCGCCGCAACCCCGTACTCCTTGTGCAAACAGAGAAGAGAGGCAGATCGTATCTGCAAAACAAACATAAGTTCGACTGTTAAATTTATAATAAAAAGCAAAGAGATGTATATACAAGAAATTGGCATTATCATTAAAAGAAAATGAATAATTCTTTTACCTTAGCAATGGAAAGTCATAAACAATAGTGCAGTGACCAGTGAACAGCACGAGCAAGGATCCTGCCATTCAATTGCAAAGAAATTGCGTTACAACACTCGTGAATCTCTGACAACAGGAAACCCTCGAGTCATATGACTGAAGGAGTAGGATAAACCCTAAAGTCGAGCTGTTGCACCTTCCAACAATGCACAGTAACGGTGAATCTCAAACCATAACACTCCGAAAGGAGGAACCACTCTCGCTGGAAAAAAACTGAAGGTGAATGGTAAGGACTGACACAGTCAAGGGCTCGAGTTTAAACAGTGGAGGTAGCGAATAAGTAAACAAGAGAACGAGTAATGCATGATGAGCAAAAGCACCATGAGACGGCCTTCACATTGGTGCACTGGGGCAAGTTAACCAGGGAGGAGGAGCCATAGACAGTTGCAACACTACACAGGTGACGGAGTGGCGGGTTTTCTCTCACAGAAGATGGACCAGTGCTCGAAGGTGAAGGAGGATAATGATCTAGGTCTTGGGGAAGACTCTTTTAAAACCTGCAGTGCATGGCCCAAACGAAGCCACCTCGCCATACAAATATTTCACTCACGGTGGGTTTCTTTCCATAGTTTTGATGAGTAATCGGTTATCATTAGTTGACAATCATTAGACTGTCATGAAGGGTATACCTTAGCCTGGGCCGAAGTCAACCTATCATTGGAACGTTAAAACAAGAATATGGTTAATACGTAAACTTATCATGGAGCTATCATCGATGCAAGGTTTAGCAATTCAATACCTTATGTTATGTTATATTATCACCCATGCAATGCAATCAAATGTTAACACTAGGATCGTCGTGGGTACAACCAACTATATGGCAAGAACCTTATAACATGATATTTTAATTAATAAAGATTTGATATAAGAAGCACTATATCTAGAGTGGTAAGTGCAATATCATCATCTTGTTTACAAACTTGATTTGTCTAAAGTGAAGATTTTAAAAATATTCTTTAGAGTGAGTCTATAAACGTAAGTTATCATGGACTTGTTTATGACCTGTTCATCCAGGTGAATGACTACTTGTCATTTAACACTTTACAGTCTTAATAGAATAAGCTTGTAACAAGATTATAGGAGGGAAATATAATACATATGTTCAAGTAAGAATATTATTTTTACAAGTATTCCACTATCAGTTATATTATAATTATAGAGTATACTATTGGTACACTTTAAAGAGGTGGTAGATTCAACCATAGTAACTATTGGGTTATAATGTTAACCTTTATGATCTTGCCATATTCATCTAACTTGATAAATACTTGCAAGAGGAAATAGCAACTAAATATTTTTGATGAATGCATCAGCTGGAATAAATGTTCTTAACTTAGAATTTAACACATATGAAGGTGAAGCCATTTAAGAGAAAGTTTATCAACGTAATGGTTAGACCTTGAAACTTTTATGTGGTACATACTTTTAATGACTAAAATAATAACCAGTTTATAGTAGGTGATCCATCATACCTAAGATAAGCTTTAGTATATTTTGAATCAATGGTAATGTAAAAGACCAGGGTGCATCAGCATGAGTATAACCCTATCAGTGGATAGTTTAAATTTAGTAGCAGAAAATTGTAAACCCTTATTCTTACACTTTACGAAGTAAGTGTATTTGTGTTTTCTTAAACATAAACTTTTGATTTTCGTATTCTACTTGTAAACAATCTTATTTAAAGATCTTTTGACACTAACAACTATGATAGATATCAGACAGGTCAGTAATCTTAAGAACTATAATTCTACCTCTGCTAGAATGAAGAACAGATAATGGATTTACCTCAGTAAGCATTGATATGTGCTTAGCGACTAATGTCTTACTGAACTTTGCTTTGCAAACAAGCTTGTACTTAAAGACTTTAGAATTTTTACTTGCAACAGCCAATCTTCTTACCTGTAATCTGTAAGGACAGAAGGCACTTTCTGCATTAGCTCGAAAGCTAAGTAAGCCCAGTTTTTCATGACAGCCCCACCTTATGTTCGCAAAAAGAAAACAAGTCAGTAAACTGAAAAGATATGTTCAATCACTCTATGCACATAACAGATGAATTCTAATAATAAGCTGATAACCTTTAACTAATTAAAAGATTAGTTAACTGCATTTATGTTAATATTATGTAAATTTAAAAATTTTAAATTTTTTTGCAAAATTTGGGGTTTTGACATTCTCATTCTTTCCTTTGCCTCTTTTATACTTTTGGGGAGATAATTATGGAAGTTTTAGCAAATATCTATGGGAAAATGAATGTCGAAACCCATATGACTATTTTTACTTTTCCCAAGATTTATTTATTTTTTACCTTCAAAATAGGAGATACACAAGTTGTGCAATGGAATCCCATGTATATGTGTGCTAATCAGTTCCAGTGCACACATGTGCAAGAAACATGGTTTTTTGAAGGTTTTGATTGAGAAGGGATAGGTGTATTCAATGATAAAGGGAAAGTCTGCAAAGGGTGAATATTAGCCAAAATGAGCATTTTACAATGATGGGGTAAAATATCATATAATAGACGTGATCTAGATTTATGTGAGAATGAAATGAAAGAGCATATATAGAACCATATACATAGATATATTTCAATAAACATAGTGATACAACAAACTTATATTCTATTAAATGAATGAAACACAACAAAGTGTAAATAAAATCGACTAGAATGGTGGTACCTATATCTCCAAGAAGATATCTGGCGACTTCACTCATTCGTGACAATCTACTTAAAAGGAGGAAGAAGGGTGATTTTATCATAATCATTAGGGAAAAAAATTTAAATACTAAAAACCTAATCCTAGGAGTTGAACCGTAAAAGAGTTTGCTAACCTCGAGGTGGTTAGTTGAGGTGTCAACTTCTTGGGGGCATAACTTTTGTATACGATATCCGGTTAGGGTGCTCAATATCCCATTTGAAAGATCTAACTGATAAGCACACATCTCTAGTATGACTTGTAGTGACTAGTGATTGGTCATTAATGTGAGTTGCAATTATCAATGGCATGTCCTCAACATGACTAACAATGGTTGACGATGTACTTTCAGTATGACTTGTGGTGATTGAATTTTTTCCCGCAGCATGAATTGTAGTGGTTGGTTGTGGTTCTCAAGTATGACTTATAATGACTAGATGAGTTCCCCTAGCATGACCTCCAGTGGCTGAGTGCAGGTTTCCAGTATGAGTTGCAGTGAATGGATGAGTGCCTCGAGCATGACCTCTAGTGGCTGGTTGTAGATTTCCCATATGACATGCAGTGACTGGATGAGTTCCCCCATCATGACCTCCAGGGGATGGGGAGTTGTCCCCAGTATGAATTCCATTGCCTGGGAAGTTTCCCTCAGCATTAACTCTAGAGGTTAGGGAGTTACCCCCTTGCATGACCTCCAAAGGATGGTAAATTATCCCCTTGTCTTCACATCTTCTTCCTATTCTTCCTCCTATTCCTTTTAGATTGTTGGTTAATAGTATTAAGAATTTCACCACATGAAGTAGAAGGAGGAGGAGAATATGTTACTGGTGAATAAGGAAAATGGTTTTGATGCTATTGATATAAATAAATTATTTGAGAATCTTCAGGAGCATTCAAGATATTCATAGTGGAAAACAACAAAAATGACAGCTCTAGGGTGAATCCAAGAAGATTCAAAGTGTCCATCAAGGGAGCACCAATGTTCCCAACAAATGAAAAAGCACAACGATCCACTTGCACAGGGGTCCCTTGGTTGGTGTCCTCATGAACCTTAGCCATAAATTCTAATTCAACATGTAAGAATTCTCTAAGGTCAACTAAACATAAACAACACACCAATAGAAAACTCCAATAGATATAAATACAAGCAAACAAGGACCTGTGTGTGTTGATTGAGTCCTGCACCTAAACAACAAAGGTGCGAGAAGCAGTTACCAAGTTCTCTGCTAACAACCCTTCTTCGTGCAAGTATCCTAGAAATGTATGGGACACCCTACGAGAGTATTGATATTTTGGTTCAACATCTTCCATAGGTACTGTTGGAATCCCCCTGTAGTGACCTAGGTGGTCCCTAGGAAAATTAACAAGGATACCAACTCAAATTTGGAGTGCGAGGGAGCAGTTAACTTTTGGGATCGTACATATGGGAAGGGTAACTAATCTTGGAGCTTAAAAAGAACCAAAACCACAGAGGACCCAAGTTGGTACGATGAAACCACTACACATGCAACATTCCAGAAATGTTCAATTAAGAATCAGAGGGGTATTCTCATTAACTTAACCTCGCATGATCCCTTGCTTAAATCCTGCTTGAGATAAGCTTCACAACCACACCTATACGACAATTGTATTTTTGAAATCCTATGTTAGACACCTATGTTTCAAAGTTCAAAAACCGTTAAAGTGTTTGTTGTCACCCCATTACAAGTCTCTAAACCTAGACTATTTGGTGAACCCTGTAAATGAAAAGTATAGTAATTTTTAGATTAAAGGTTCATTTTAATGGATGTTGTTACTCAAAAGGATGTGGAAGTGTAAAAAGCTGAAGTTGTTAACTGAAAATAAATATAAAATATAGTAGTTTCAATTGAAAAATATCACTTAAGCTTTTGAAATAGATACTTAACCATAAACAATTTTCAAAACAAAAGAAAAACCAAACATAACCTTTCAAAATTTTAAGCAAGATGCAACGTTTTAAGGAAATTACTGTAACCAAAGAAAGCAATTCCTTATGATTTTCATGATATAATGTTAACGAATGCAATACAATCTTTTATTTTATCAAAACACTCGCAAGAACATAAAAATTCCCAAAAGATTCACAAATGAACATTAAGAAAACTATGTTTCCATGCAAAATTCAATTTTCCTTGTCATTTAGGGAATAATAAAAAACACACTAAAAGATGTTTTTGAAGGTTTAAACATCATAATTTGGAAAATATAAGAAATACCCAGATCCACACTAGACATGATTAAACTAAAAACCCATTTTTTTTGAAAATTTTTAACCTATTTTTGGCCAACCAAGACATATACATGCCCTACGTTAAGGTAGCCTATGTATATATGCGCCCTAACTAAAGGTATTCAGCTTACACACACCCTACACTCATGAAATCACATATTTTCTGTGAGGTACATGTCTATCTACAACGTAAAATGCATATGCAAATGAAAACGCTGAAAAATAACAAAAACTTCCTCCTCCAGACACATACGTGACTCTACACACAATTAGGTGTGTATATATTCTTTTGAGAGCACTACAACATGTGTATGTTTGCAAAAAAAACAAAAAAGATAGTTTCACGTTTCAATAAGCACATAATATTTCCCCTAGAGGTTCTAAAATGGGATTTAAACTTCTGCAAATAAATTTTATAGGAAGAGAGAACAAAAAACAAGAAGAAAAGCACACAACCCTTTACTAACTCAAAATGAGACTTATTCCCTAATGGAGTCACCCTTTTTTTTTGGGAAATACCCTAATGGCCATGGGATAGATTCATCCTAGAGAGGTGCCCCATAGAGATAATTCAAACATTCATTTAAGAGATCCAATTAAATAGATTTACAATTATATAGAAATTGGAAAAACAAGAGATAAAATTCCTACATCTGGTCCAACAGTTAAAGAATATCCCTCTTTCAAATTCTGCTCCAATTGAATCCTAGATGAACTGTAATCACCGACATAAACAAGAACACAAGTATATAACTATACATATAATGAATTAATTGCAAACAAAAGTGTCAAAATTACAAGATAATCAAGAACAAGAACCCAACACATCGTAGGATAAGAAAGATAATTATTTATATGTAATAAACATCGAGATATAAGATAGATGTCACATTTTTTCAGCTGCATCATTGTTATGAACCAAAATCTGAGTTCCTCTACCCGGTCCACACACATACACAACCCCTCCATGCTCTAGAGGCAATCCCAAAGAAATAAGACTGTAGTTTATTAGCAAGATAATGAATGGAGACTATTGGAAATGCATATTTCCATATATGGGGGAAAATTTGCAGAAATGGGAATAGTGTTTATGGTATCAAATGGTAAATGTTCATCATAATAATGTTATAATTCCATATCATCCTTCTCTTTCCTTTGCCTCTTTTATACTTTTGGGGAGGCATTTAGGGAATTTTTGTAGTTATCTATGGGAAAATTAAACTATTTTTACTTTTCCCGAGATTTATTTATTTATACCTTCAAAACAAGGCAGACGCATGTTGTGCACTAGCATGGTGCGTATACTTTTTCTAATCATTTCCATGGAACATATGTGTAGGAAACATGGGTCTTTTAAAGTTTTTACTAAGAAGGAACAAATGTATTGAACCATTAAGGGACAAGGAAGTTTGCAAAGGGTGAATATTAGCCAAAATGAGCAATTTGGAATGATGTGGTGCAATATACTATAATAGATGTGGTAAATATTTATGTGAAAACAAAATGAAAGAGCATATATAGAACCGCATAAACATATATACTACAAGAAACACAATGATACAATAAACCCATATTCTATTAAATGATTGAAACATAAAACACTGTAAAATCAAAACATCTAGAATGGTGGTAGTCACTATATCTAAGAAGATATGTGGTGACTATTTTCAATCATGACAAGATGATTGTAAAATGAAATTTAATGGCCTTTTTATCATAATCAGGACGGAAAAAACCCTAAACACCAAAAAATTAACCCTAGGATATGAATCGTAAAAAGGTTTGTGAACCCTGAGGTGGTTTGTTTAGGTCTCAAATTCTCGGCGGCATAACGTTTGCATACGATCTCCATTGAGGGTAATTTGTATCTCATTGGAAAGGTCTGGACAAGAATTACACATATTTAGTATGACTTATAATGACTAGTGATTGGTCATTAATGTGAGTCACAATGATAAATATGACATTCAATGTGACTTGTAGTGACTGCATGTTTTCCCCCAACATGACTTACAATGGTTGGTTATGGGTATCTAGTATGAATTCCAATGGTTATATCAGTTCCCCTAGCATGACCTCACATGGTTGGTTGCAAGTTTCTAGTATGAGTTGTAGTGACTAGATAAGCACCCCCACCATGACCTCTAGTGGTTTGTCACGGTTTTTAGTACGACTTGTAGTGATTTGAGTTCCCATAACATGACCTCTAAAGTATAACGAGTTGTCCCCAATATGAATTCCAAAGGATGGGGAGTTTTCCCTACTCTAGAAGATATGGATGTACCCCCAACATGAAATCCAGAGGTTAGGGAATCACTCCTTTGTCTTCACATATTCTTCCTATTCTTCCTCCTTCTATTCCTTTTATACTTTTAGTTACTCGTATCAAGACTTTCGTCACATGAAGTAGAATAAGGAAGAGAAGATGTTAGGAGAAGATGGAAAAGGATTTTTATGCCCTTGATTTAAAGTACTTACTTAAGAATCATCGGGAGCATTAAAAACACTCAGAGTGGAAAACAACCAAACTAGAAGCCTTAGGGTGAATCCAAGAAGATTTAGAGTGGCTATCAAGTGAGCATCAATGTTCCAAACAAATGGAAAAGCACAAGGAGCCCCTTGCATAGGGGTCCCTCGGTTGGTTTCTGCATGAACCTTAGCCATAAATTCTAATTCAGCAAGTAAGAAATATCTAAGGAAAAAAAGAACAAACAACACTCCACTAGCAAAGTCCAATAGATATAACTACAAGAAAAAAAGGGCCTTTCGAAGCTGGGTACAAGTTAATTAAGTCCTGCAACCAAAAAACAAAGGTGTGAGAAGCAATTACCAATACATCTGTAACAACCCTTCTTGGTGAAAGTATCCCAGAAAGGTATGGGATACCATCCATGGTACTGATAGTTTGGTTCAACATCTACCTTAGGTATCGTAGGAAACCCCCTGCAATCACCTAGATTGTCCCTAGGAAAAGTAAAAAGGATACCGACTCATAGTCGAAATACAGGGGAACAGTTGATGGTCAGGATCATACTTATGGGAAGGGTAACTAAGCTTAAAGATTCAAAATTACCGCACCCTAGAGGGACCAAGTTGGTACATATGAAATCCATATACATACAAAATACCACAAATGCTCTATTAAAAATGAGAGGGGTGGTATCTTCAACTTAACCTCGCACAACCTCTTGCTTGAGTCCTGTTTTAAAGGAGCTTCCCAACCACAACTATATGAAAATTGGATTTTCGAAATCCTATGTTAGACACCTATGTTTCATACTTCGAAAAGGCTTAGAGTGTTTTCTGTCACACTAATCCAAGGCTCTAAACCTAGACTAGTTTGTGAACCTTATAAATAAGAAGTCTAGTTATTTTTAGATTAAACATTTGTTTTAATGGATGTTGTTACTCAAAAGGATGTTGAAGTGTAAAACAATGTTTTTTTCTCAATTGAAAATAAATATAAAATATACTACTTGCAAATGGAAAATATCACTTAATATTTTTAAATGGATACTTAACCATAAAAAACTATCAAAAATAAAGAAAAACCAAGCATAACCCTTCAAAATTTTAATTAATATGCAACACTTTATGGAAATTACTGTAACTAAAGCAAGCAATTATTTATGATTTTCATGAGATAATGCAAATGAAAGCAATAATTTTTTTATTATTTTATTTATGAAAACACTCCTAAGAACATCAAATTCTTGAAAGATTCCTAAATGAAGATGAAGAAAACTATGACTTCATGTAAAATTTAATTTTCCTTGTCATTTAGGGCATACTAAAAAAACCACACAGTAAATGATGATTTTGAAGGCTTAAAAATCAGAATTTGAAAAATATAAGAAAGACCTAGTATCGACTAGATTTGACAAAATTTAAAAAAAATTTACCCTTTTTTTTCCATCCAGGACATGTACACTCCCTACTTGAAGACATCCTATGCATATACACATACTAACTGAAGGTAGCCCATGTATACACACCCTACAATTATGAAATCACATATTTTGGGTGTTATACATGCATGTCTACACTGTAGCACACATGCAAATGAAAGCACTGAAAAATAACTAAAAGTGCCTCCTACAAACACATACATGACCATATACACAATTGGGTGTGTATATACACTTTTGAGAGCACTAAGAATGATATGTGTGCAAAAAGGATTAAAATATAGTTTTAGGTTTCAATAAGTAATTAAACAGATTTACAATTATATAGAAATTGGAAAAACAAGAGATCAAATTCCTACCTCTTGTCCAATGGTTGAAGAAGATCCCTCTTTCAACTTTTTCTCCAATTTTATCCTGAATGACCTACAATCACCAACATAAACAAAAATACAAGTAGAGAACTATAAATATAGTGAGTCAATTGCAAATAAATGTGTCAAATTGAAAAGATAATCAAGGACAAGAACTTAACACATCAAAGGAAAAGAAAGAGTATTATTTATATAAAATAAACATCGAGATACAAGGTAGATGTCACCTGTTCTCAGCTGCAACACTGTTTTGAACTAGATTATGAGTTCCTCCACTTAGGCCACACACATACAAAACTCCTCTGTGCTCCAAAGACAATCCCAAAGAAACAAGACTATAGTTTCTTGGTAAGATAATGAATGAATACTATTGGAAATGCAATTTTCTAGGGAATAATCTGTAGACCTGGGAATAGGGTTTAAGGATTCAAATGGAAAAAGTTTAGCATAATGATGCTATAATGCTCTCTCCTCCTTATCATGATTTTTGTTTCCTCTTTTATACTTTTGGGGAGGTATTTAGGGAAGTTATGGTAGTTATGTACAAGAAAATGAAGGTAGAAACCAAGAAAACTATATTTACTTTTCCCAAGATTTATTTATTTCTTACCTTCAAAACATGACATATGCATGTTGTGCACTGGAAGGACACATATATGCATGCTAATCACTACAAATGCACATATTTGTAAGGAAGTCCACAAAGGGTAATAATTAGCCAAAATGAGCATTTTGTAATAATGTGGAAAAATATGCTATAACATATGTGATCTAGATTTATGTGGGAGCAAAATGAAAAATCATATATAGAACCACATACATAGATATATTGCAAGAAACATAGTGATATAGTAAACTCAGATTGTATTAAATTAATGAAATAGAACAGACCACAAAATAAAAATAACTAGAATGGTGGTAGCTATATCTCTAAGAAGAGATGCAGTGGATACACTCATTCATGACAAGCTTATTAAAAAAGGAGGCCAGAGTTACTTTTTATCATAACCGTGAGGAAAAATACCTAGACATAAAAAACCTAACCCAGGGAGATGAACCATAAAAAGGTTTGCGGGCCTTGAGGTGGTTAGTTGAAGTGTCAACTTATCGAGGGCATAACGTTTGCACATGGTCTCCATTTAGAGTGCACAGTAGCTCATTATAAAGGTTTAGTCAAGAAGTACACATTTCATTGTTCCAAATTTCCTTTTAATATGATTGGACTATGACATAGCCAAAAAACATCATTTAGGGCCTCAAAATGGTCCCATACATTTTGGACATGAAAATCCATAAAAACTGCCAACTTGGAAAATCTGTCTTGAGTTGGTGGAATAGGTGGGTGGCCACCAATATACATATGGAGAATTTATTTGACCAAAAAATCCATCAAACTAGAAAAACTATTTTGAACCAGTGGAATAGCTGAATGGCCACCATTGTCCTTTTAGATTAGTCCTTCGCCTTAAGAAGTAATAGTATACATTATGTAAATTTTCTCATCATATGACAAAATGTGTACTGAGTTGAACTCTCGGTGAGGAATTTTCTTTGATGAAAATGATACCTTTCTTTGACATCTTGATAGGGCTGCAATTGTTGTTGATAGACGCGTTGGACTTGTTTAACAATTTTAGTTTCCGTATTATCCTTTCTCTACACTGATGTGGATGATTTATTTCTAGTGAAGCACCTTGAATGCATGGCCTTGCACTATAGAGGTACTCGGATATGTGAGGAAAAAATTCTTCTATGTTCTTCTTGTCTCTACTGAGTAGAGGGATATTGTGTAGAGGTTGTGGAGGTATTTTTGATATGTTGTTCAAATTCCAAGGAAATTGTGAAGAGGAAAAATTTCCAAGTGTACGAGATTATCTTCCTGCATTGCTATGTTGAGGTCAATGAGACTGATGTAGGTGCAATTGTCTCTAGTATCTAATAGAGTCATCCTCCCAAAGTGACAATGACACTGAGAGGTTGTGTCTCATACACAACATGACACTTCCACATATATGGTTGTCCTAAAAGAACATCACAAAATTTGAGTGGAGCCACATCACACAGTATCTCATCTTTCACAACAAAATTTGAACCCAAAATCCAACAAACAAATCCGACGCAATCCGACGAAATTGACTGTCTCGTCGGATTTCACCTTCAAAATTACAAATTTGATCAAAGTTTTTTATTTGATACATGGCATTGCCAGATATCCGATGACCATTGGTTATCTGATGACTATCGACGATTATCCAACGACTTCCGTTGGATATCTGACATATACATTGTAACGGTAACTAGAGTAATATCATCGGATATCCGAAGAATTTTAAATTTTTAAAACTATAAATTATGGTAACATTCCGACATGTTTACTATACAAGCAACAATATGCGGAAATTATATTCTTCGAATGGACTAGTTTTTGTAAAAGAGTACACAATTATTTCAATTGTTTTTATGATTAAAATTAGTGAGTGTGGAGATTAATTTTTTAAGATCGATAATATTCATTCAAGCTCTTTATGAGAAAATGTCAAATAGCAATATTCGTGATCCAGACAAACATAATCGACAATTGCTTGCTAGATTGTGGGATTGAATGAAATGAATGGGTGATGGGAAATGTTATTGTCCATGTAGTCAATGTAGGGGCTTTAAAAGGAGAAGAATAAATATCACAACAGCTAGAAAACATTGTAGGGAACATGGACACGCTAAGGGGTTGCATGAATATCGTCCATTTGTAAGTTTTGCATTATATATGTTTTTATATTGATTGTTTTTGTAAATGTATGTATTACTTTAATATTTATTATATTAACTAATATCTATTGATGGTTTCATGTAGTTATAAAGAAAATACATCCTATGGAATATTGTCCGGAGGACGTGATTTTAGAACAAGTACCAAAGGAACATGGAGCTATGAATAATGGAGAACAAGTTAATGATTATATTGAAGAAGATGATCACAATGATAACGAAGTTGAAGATGATGGTACAAATACATTGATCCATGATTCATTTAATGTTATAATCAATGATGATGATGATGATTATGAAAATGATGACTTTGATGAAGTTCATGATTTACCTCTTCTTGAGAAGGCATACAAACCCCTTTATGAGGGCTCCAACACAAATATTCTCTCTGCTATATTCTTGATAATGAACTTGAAGGTTATGAATAGTATTTCAAACAAATTAGTCACACGTATGTTAAGGTATGTAATATATTCCATCACATATATATGATCGCGCTAAAGGTTATCATTGCTCGTCTAATAAAATTATTGTTAATTCATAATTCAAATTAATATGGATGAAATGTGTTTCATTAATATTGTTTATATATTAACTAGATTTTTATTTTTATTTGTAAGTTAGATTAATAGCTGAAATTTTGTTACCACCATCAAATATTTTACCTCACAGATTTCGAGATTTATCTTCCATCATGAAAGAAATTGGAATGCAGTATGAAGCAATTCATGTATGCCTTGATGACCATGTTATATATTATAATTAGCATGAATTTGAAACTGAATGTCCAGAATGTCATATCAATAGATATTGAACAGATTACGTAACAAAAAAGGTGCCTCGCAAGGTTCTTCATTATATTCCCATTGTTCCACTTTTGCAACGACTGTTCAAGTGTGCAATTTATGGATGAACATGCACGGAACATAAGTCAAGATGCCATTATTCGAATGTCTGCAGATGATTCTACATTTAGAGATATGGAGGAAAAATGGCCTCACTTTAAAGAAGAACCTCGTAATCTTAGTATTTCTTTGGCATCAGATGGTGTCAATCCATTTGCAGAGATGATATCCGTTTACTTGGTGTGGCCTATTTTTGTTATGAACAATAAAATTTCTCCATGGTTGTCATTAAAGAGGGAGCACATAATGTTGTCGATGATTATTTCAGGTATGTGTCTACAATTTTTTTTTAATGTAGTGGAATCTCATTTGTCGTATTTTGTTGCATAGTGTCATATATATATATTTTATTTTTCTCTTGTTCATGGTTTATATATCTAAACTGTTGTAATAATGATTTTATATGTTTAAATCAATCAGGTAAGTACCAAGTTAAAGATATGAATGTATATATCAAACCTCTTATTGCTGAGCTACTAAAGTTATGGAATGACGTATCTAGACCAATACAGTAAAGGAAATTTAAATTCCATGCAATTTTTGTATGGACAATACATGATGCCCTAGGGTTAACCCATTTTTGCGGTTTGTAATTATAAATTCCACTTTAATTGCATTTATTTTTATGAACTAGTTAACATAGTATGCATGCATGTTTTTTTAAATAATCCATTCATTTTATATATAATTATAATTGATAGATAATCCATCTTTGTATTTAGGTCTTCAGACAAAGGGAAAATTTGCATGTTCAGTTTGTGGTCCTAAGATAAAATCTCGTCGTTCCAAAAGTTTAGGAAATGAGGTGTTTGATGAGTATAGGCACTTCCTCTCTAAGAATCAGAGGTATCGAACTAGTGAAATACATTTCTTCAATGGGAAGCAAGAGACTGCATTCAAACCATAGAGAATGACACCTCACCTATGGAAGTTGCAATATGATGGAAATCATCAAGGTATGTACAAATCATCGTATATGAAATGTTATGAATTTTTTTTTTATTGTGTGTTGTTTACTGTAATTGACATACATTTATGTAATATCTTTTTAAACTATGATTCATGATGGTTGTCATGATCATGAAGGCATTAATGGGCTTCCATGAGGAATGAAAAGTTATCCTAAACAATTCAATAGGTTTCCCTACTATGGGCACCTACGAATTGATCATCTGTTTGAACAATGCATATCGGAAAGAATGTGGCTAAAACATTATGGAGAATATTGAATGGAAGGAGTGAGAACGAAAAAATTGTCAAAATTTGCAATTACATTCGAGAATCCAACCATGCAATGAAATACATCATTCAATTTCATAGAAACAAATACCAAATTAATATAAAATCACTTCCATGGATGTTAACAGAGAAACAAAGTAATGTTGTAAAAGAAGTCATGCGAAAAATTAAATTTCCCACTGGATTTTGTGCGAACATGAAGGATATCATAACAAAGAAAGGCGATTTTGAGGGGGTGAAAACACATGATTGGCATATCTTCATGAAGGTAATGATTATGGTATGCATATCATTATTGTTATATTAACGATATTCTAGTGCATATTGTTGGTATTTTTTTATCTACTTTTTGTAAAAAAAATGAAACGATTTGTATATATTTACAGTATGTTCTACCTCTCTCTCTCCCAAACAACTTCATCAACAATATCAAACAAGTTATATGTAATCTTGGGAAATACATGAGGTAAGTAGCGATTTTTTGCATGTGCTTAATGTTTGTTTAATTCATTGTAGAACATATATTTGATTTTTGTGCACTAATTCATGTTATGTAATATATAGTTTTTTTTTATTAAATCTCATGAATGGTTTGCATCACTTGTAGATGGTTGTTATCTAAAGAAATCCATAAAGAATGTATAAAGTATTGGAGGAGATAAATTCCTCGTCTCATGTGTGAAATGCAGAAGCATCTACCTTCGAAATTTTTTAATGTACAAGAACACTAACTCATACACCAAGTTGAGGATATTGAATTGTGTGGACCTGTACACTCAAGGTCAATTGTTACACATAAATATCGTCACCATCATGTGTTGAGTCCCAAAACATCAGAAATTTTCGTCAATTCCCAAAACTATGAAGTTGGATATTGGCCCAAACTCATAATTTCATATCTGAGTCCACCACCGCCTTTGTCTTTAATGCAATGAGAGTTACCTCCTTCAGTAATGCCTATTGTCTCTTGACAATAAGAGGTGCCACCGCCTATTCCCCTTGATCAAAGAGCGGTTCCACCTTGGTAACGATCTGTCTACATGGTGAAAGAGCGGTGCTAGAGTTTTAAAGAGAAAAAGGCAAGATTCATGAAGCTTCTTGAAGGAAGAATTCATGGCACCCTCATCCCTACTCTTGTGGACCACCTGGACTCGATATCCCCCCTAGTAGGATCTCCCTTCCACCTCATCCACCATTTTCTACACCATCCCTATCCTCCCAAGGCCTATAAAACCTGGCTCATCCTCCATGGTTGAGAGAGAGAAAATTTATGTTGCTGCACTGAGGTTCTAGCCAAATCTAGGGTGAGCATAGAAGGGGAAAGTTGGAGATTTGAGGAAAAGACATGGCATGTGAAGGAGCATCACAACACTAAGGCAAATGGTTGTAATCTCTCTTCTTCATTTTAATGCAAAAATGATTCCTTTCCCATAAAATGTATTATGTTGTAATCATTCATTTTATTATTAGATTCCTTAGTCACTAATATAGAACTGTAGACCATTTTCTGGTACCTTTGATCTTGCTTGTTTGTTTGGTGTGTTTGTGCAGGTACATATGTGGAGATTGAACACTATAAGAGACAACTACATCACACTCCAGAATAGCCAAAGGACTCATTCTAGATATCTACAAGCTCTAGCGGAAGTCTTCCATCCTTGTTATCACTCATTTTTTCTAGATCTGAACCATTCAGACCTAAGGAAACAACTCTTGTCAGCAAGAGGTGAGACTTTCTAGCAACAAATCTGGTGACCATATTGGGGATGACATTCAACATGTCTGATCTTCCATGGTTTTCAAACTCTTGTCTGTAATCCAAACTCCAACCTTTTAGTGATCATATCTACTAGCTTTCTAGTGAGATTTTGGTTCAGCTTAACTAGATCTATTTAGATTTGAAACACATTGGATTTCTATACTTAATTTTCCTGTTATTTTCATGATTTGATGGCAATGTTTGAAAACTTAACTTTCTCTTTTTCGCCACTTTTTTGTTTTGACATCTACAGGAGTCACAACGCATTCAGTGAGGACAATATGCGATGCCACCGCACTTGCTCAGTAGACATAAAGTGGAGCCACTGCTCTACAATAGTGGACAAAAGGCGGTGCCCATGAGGTAACGCTCTGTCACCAACCTTCTGTAAGCGTTTCCAGGTAGGGTTTTGACACCCCTGTGATTTCAAAGCTTAGTTAGATTTGCTTTCTATTCTAAGTGTTTTTCTGGCATCACCTTTGAGTTCTGGACTGTTAAATTCAAAGTCTGAAAGTAGTAAATTATTCTTTTGTTTTGGTTCAAAGAGTTAGGTTGCTTCCATATGTTTAGCTGCTTGTATGCTTGGGATTGATTTTCGAAAGAGTGCTTGGAAGTCAGTATAGTTAGATATCTTTTTTCTATCTGATCAACTAAAAAGGAAGCTTTGCTTTTGGTTTTTTCTTTTGTTCTTCGTAAGTTTATGAAAGATTACTTTTTGCTTTTGATTCAAATAAAAAATTTGAGATTTTATCATAGTAGTATTTGAAGACGAACCACCAGATCCCTGATTAACTTCACAAACTTTCAGACATTTGTGTTCTTCTTTTTTCTTTACATGCTCTTATTTCGTCAAAAAGTATATCATAGTCATAAGTTAAATATTTTCATTTTTTGAAGAATGTTAAAAAGTGCTTAGTGTGCCATTTAGTGCTAGTGCCTTTCTTTTTGGGAAAAGAGATCTCGCTTCATTCTTGCTTTCAAGTTTCAGTTTAGAAGTTTTGTTGCTTGTTTGAATTCTTGAAAGATAAAATATGTGTGACTATTTGGGATTTTTTTGTATTGAGACAGAACTAAATCACTATCTCCTTCTTGTAAGTAGGGCATACTTCGAACGATAAAGTGAAAAATTTGCATATCATGCTGCATGGTTTTACTTTTATGTCCACACCTCATGCATTCAACTAATCTTTCAAGATAAAATTAACGTTATCTATAGGTTAAAAATTTTAGTAACTTGAGTGATAGGATAGAGACGTGTTCCGATGTATTAAAACATAGCAGTTGTTGTTCTATTTCCTGCACTGCATCCCGGGAACTGTGTGGTACTTCCACGCACCGTCGGTATATCGAACGACCTTTCACGTACCCTTGAGGTATGTAGAAAGGTAATTCATGTACTTGATTGTATATCGGAAGGCCCCTTTTGAACGATTGTGCATTAGAGAACACTAACACAGATTCGAACTCCCACATACCTTGTGTATATTGAGAGACCCTTTTAAGATTCCCTAAACCATTTGAGAAAAATTATTTTTGTCATCTTGTCGGAGAAATACAATGAGAACAACACTCGAGGAGCTACTACGCACGTACCATCCAGATAATCGGGTATTCAAGTAAGGGTACGATCCCAATACTCCTTGTCACGCTTTATTGTTGGACCCTACGTTATATCGCGAGTTGCAAAGACTTGGAAATCCAAGTAAGGAACCAACTTTTATCATCCCATCTTATCACCTAAGTTTGCTTGTGACCTTTAGCTTGTATAGGAGAGGTTTAATGTGTATTTCTAGTTTCAAACCATAGGTTAGGTTTTTAGTGACCAACAGTCTGGATGGGTTACCTTTAAGACGATCTCGAAGGGTTCAAGGCTTACCACCTGACCTTCCTTCTATTGTAGGATAGAACCCAATGGAAGCCATAAACCAAGGTGTCCTAGTTGATTCTCATGTGGAAGAGAATCTGGTTGTGGAAGTTGGGGAAGATTTCACTACATATGATATTTCGTCGGTCGAATAGCCTCCTATGGCTGATACTGCCTTTCATTTTTCGATGGAAGGTCATGTTGGTTCATCAAATTGGGTTGTCGATCGACTATCTGATGATACCGAGGGGACAGAATATGTACCTATTGCTCCTTTTTGGAGAAATTATTTAGGTCGATCTATTTATGAATTTGGGACAACTAGACCATCCTTTTTTAACCCTCTGTCAAATGAGGAAACATATAGAATGCTCCAACCGACTATGGATCTCTTACGTAATTTTCAAGAGCACCTTGCAAACATCACTACTTCACCTCTTCCTCACCGCGATCCCATGTCGGCTCTTTTACCCCGTCTTTCGAAATCAACCCCTCCCGGATACCGTCCACTCTCGTCATTGTTGAGCTGCAAAAATACCACATTTTATTCATCTTTCATGTACCATTTATCATCTTATTCCTATTTTATCCTTCCATAAAACCATTAATATCCACCACTTCCCTAATATGTATGAGTTTATGTTACCATTTTCCAAATCATTTATTTTTGAGTATTTTGAGTGAATTTGTGGTTAATTATTAAGAAAAATAACATATTTTCATTATACCTTAAAGTTGGATGAGTTTGGTGATGATTACAGTTATATTTGAATACTTTAACAAGCTCAAAAGTCACCACCTAGCTTCAAATTCGAATTTCATCTTCAAGATGTGGGCCAGTTTCAAGGAGAAGATCATGGATGGAATATCTTATCCAAGATATCATGGAGGATTTAAAGGGATGAGTTGAGAGAAAAGTGGATTTGTTGACGATTTTGAGGGATAAGTTGAGAGAAAGGTGGATTTGTTGAGGATTTTAAAGGATAAGTTGAGAGAATAGTGGATCTGTAATTATGATTAGTTATCTTGAATTCATGTATAAATAGGAGGGTTTTCTCCTCATTTTGTTAGAGATCTCTTTAGTGGTTTGGAAGTAGAGAGTAGTTTAGATCTTTATAGAGTTAGTCATAGAGTGGATTTTTTATTGTTCTGTAATGAAGATGATGCTTTGATGCAAATCATTCTACTCTCTCTTATGTTAATTTGGATTTCTTTCTTATGAGTTGTTAATATAGAATTTAAATTATTTTTTTCTTATGAATTGATAGTATAGATTTGTCGTGAGCTCACATCTATAATTTTAGTCTTTCTTTATCAAGTTAATTTATGCAATTTCATGTTTTCTGCAACTAGATTTATTTTCATACAATTTATTGTTTTCATAACTTAGATTCAATTTCAGTTGTAGAATAAGTTAGCAATACTCTGCCCCTGCATATATTTTGTCTGTACCTCACAAGTTTACGCTCTCTCTTGGTTGACAATTAAATCGTTGGATATATGTTATAATTTGTTTAATAGTTTTCACCAACATTTTAGCGCCGTTGTCTAGGAGGTGCTAAAAGAGATCAGAGTTTAGATAGGTAGATAGTTCATTTTTTTTTACATAGAAAGGGGAAGGGGAAATGGTAAGACGCAAGGAAAACTTCACTACAAAATTTTCGTGGTGTAACAACTAGACGCATCCACTTTAGTGGGTCACCCCAAAGCCTTGTTGTTTCTGAAAGCGTGTTTAATTTTTTGCAAAGTGTTTTCTTTTTTTGCAAGAGTGTTCTTTCATTTTCTGCAAATGCGAGTTTGTTTTTCTGCAAATTTTCCCTTTTCATTTTCAGTTTGGATTGCTTGAACATTTTTTGAATAGCCTTTGTTTCATACTAGCTAGCTTTTAACTTTGTATCAATTCATTTTTTTGTTTTGTACAGATTTTTGTGCACTTTTTATTTATGTTTTTACACTCGTTTTGTACTAACCCATTTCGTACTTTTTTTTGCATTTGTCATGTACCCGTTTTCCATATTTTTTTCTTTTTAGCATTTGATTTGATGTTAGTAAAATAATTTTAGGATGAGCATAAGCCTAGATCAACTCTCTCAACTCCTAGCAGAATCATGGATCTCATATTCTCAAGAAAATGAGACCATGATAGCAGCTAAAAGATTTACTACTCCTTCTGAAATGAAGGAAGAATTGACATTCGAAGAATCATATAGATCAGATGAGGAACCCCTGTTTGAACTGGAGATTGAAAGGGAGGAAGAAGGAATATCACGTGATCAACATCCTGAAGAATATCCTGCAAACAGAACCTGCATCGAACAATGGATCTAAGTAAGTACTAGTTTAAATCTGTTTTGTTTTTGCTTTTATTTCATTAACTTACATTTTCAGCACTTAATTTCGCATATTTTTATACATCTTAGATTTCATTTTGTAAAATTAGATTTTAATTTTTGTTAAGTTTTGTTACATAGATGGCTATATTGGCAATTTCATTACACTTAGATGATTGTAAATTTCAATTAGAATATAGTAGGTAGGTTTTAGTTTTCACTTTATAATTGTTTTTTTAACATTTTTAGTTTGGAATTAAAATTTTGCACTAGGAATGATTTGAAAAAATAAATGAATAAAAAAAACACAAAAATATTTGTTTGTTTTATTTGTAGTTTTAGTTTTAACTTTTATAAGAATTCTTAAGAAAAAATAATTCATAAAAGCTTTAATTTTAGATTTCTTTAAATTTTAGGTTTTATGTTTAAAAAATAAAAACAAAAACAAACAAAACTTTAATTTTTAAATAACTTTATTTTCTAAAACATATATGACTTATTTTCTAAGAATAATGTAACAAAACCATAATTCTTTATTTTAAATTAGTTTTCCGAGTGTTAGTTTTTCTAAAATTTTATAAATAAAATTATAAAATTTTTAAGAGCTACAAACATAAACATTAAAACATTAATATATAATAAAGAAGAAACTTTTAAATAAAATAGTAAACATTATATATATATATATATATTAAAACAATGTGATTTCTAAACAGTAATACTAAATTTAAAATAAAAATATGTTAAGAATTTTTTTTTATAAAATAAATAAAACAGAATCTTTCAGCTCTCCATGCTCAACCTGCAAACGCTTTAGTTTTTCAGCCTCTCATGCGCAACCTGAAAACGCTTCAACCTTTCATTCGCAACCTGCAAACATAAAATTTTAAAAAAAATTAAAAACGATTAAAACGATCAACTAATTGTTAGAGATGTTGGATCACTAGTAAAAATGCTTGTATAGATCTGAATCCTGTTGAATGATGAACAGACGTTCAAGGCCATTCACGATTTCCCTTTGGCTATCATGGGTTGTCAATGAAATGGTCCTACGCGTAATAGAAGGGATAAAAGATATCGTGCCTATATTTTCGCCCAGATATGCTCTTGAGAAGGTTGCCATGGTGTTTAAACCTAGATAGTGTTGGAGGCATCTAGATGAAACTCATACAGAATACTAGAATATGGGAGTGAAAATCAGCCACGATAGTGTGGTAGATCAGCCTGATATACTCCGGAGATATTGGTGAGTGCACTTAAGATGCGACCTGATTAATTCATCTTCTGGTCGTTGCGTAGTAGATGCTTATCTGATCAACACCTTCAGGAAGTTTCAACCGCTGAGTCTTTATGGTTTACCAATCACACCAAGCATTAAGATCGCCATATCCCAATAGATCAGAGCTCCCTGTGCGCTCTGATGCTAACCCACTTAAACAAAAAATAGACAACCAGCTAAATGGCCATTTTAGAATGATTTTCTCCGAGATATTCTCCTCGTTCGTCGGCTACAAAACTTGGCTCGAAAATTCTTAAGAGCGAATTCCATCTCCTAATTGATGCTTATTTGGCTACAGTCAAATGGGAACAGGCGTGCTTTAAATTGTAAATTTTAGAAGCTTTGATGGATCATTGTTACGTCTTGATCTTATTCTCTCAACGGATATAATGGTTATAGTTTCATTAAAGTGTGACTGGCCAATTGACAGGTAGAAAGGTAGCAGGATAAGTTTGGAATATAATATATTAGTATTCCCAATAGGAAAACATAATGTAACGGATTATAACCATGCACCAAGGCAATATGTAGCAGATGTATGAACGTAGAGTTATATGATGCCACAGATATGCATAATAGGAATGGAGTATCCCTTCAACATGGATATATTCAGCGTATGGACGTGATTACGCACAAGTGAATAGACTAGCACGATAGCAGGTAATAAGATAGCAATCAAATGGATATATACACCATACTTACAATAATAACAATAGAAATTGGCAGCCGAGATCTCTTCCATAAATTCACATAACAGTAATTTGTCTGTTGAATGTGTTGTAACATTTTAATTGGCCGCGGTCGCATTTGTTCACATTGCTCGAGTAACCTACCAGGCCACTGTGCAACATCCTACTCTCACCATTAAGCAGCTCCATTGAAATTCCCCACCTTGGTGTGTATCTGATCAATAGACTCAACAATGAAAGTAGTATACTGGTCATGGCACCAATACATTTTTAGCACTTTTGTAATCTCAGGAGAATGGAGCGATCCCTATCTTGTAGCGTCGTAGCAGTGATTAGATTCTTCATAAACCGATCATTCATTTCTTCTATCCCTTTGAATGCTTTTTCTAATCTTGAACGATGGCGTGGCAACATTTAATGAAGTCTTTGGAGCGCGTATTTCAGTCTAGTACCGATGCAACTCCATAAAACTCTTGCCACCTGCATCTCAGTTCTAAACTAGTGGTCTTCAATTCTTGATGTTTGTTCCATAAATTCTTCCCTTGAACCGAAGGTTGTTCAACACACTGACTAAAAAACTGACAAATGTAGCGATCTGTTTAATATTAATTGTCTTTAAGGACATGTGTTTGTTTCTTTTGACAACTGCTCATATTCCTTTATGCGCTAGTTTTTATTTTATTTTTTATTTTTTAAACCTTCATTACTTTGCTATGTGTAGATCTCCAAAAATATTCTCATTTAATATTGATGATCTGTTGAGAGTTATCCTCCATTTCTTCTATAAAATATCCATGTAAATTTGCTATATATGGCGTCTTTTGGCACTTAATCAGCCTTAATACCCGATATTTTGAACAAACAAATGGAAAATTTTCCTGACAGTTGTACACTTGTTGATTCTGCAATACAACTTGAAGAGAGGAAGAAACATGTAGAATAAATTTTGTTTATGCATCGGTTTCTTATCCCTCTTCAAACTTGGCGTCTTTGATATACTTTTAACAAGCATTTCATCTACGACTTGGAATGAGCGATGATGCTGGCAATCCTGGATTATAATTTATAACCGTTAACCAGAATTGGGGTAGCAATCACTCTTTCATAATCTCCTTTATGTCAACTTTATTTCCATGTAGTTTCTCACTGACTTATGATAAGATCACAATCCTCTGATAGACAAAAAGTTTAGCGGACTAATATCCATGTGGCACGATAATATATTCTCTACGCCATTTTTATCATATTTCCTTCCTGGGCTGGCATTGTAGGTCTTTTAATAATTTATGGTGGCTAAATGAAGTTAATATCTGTAATACCTTTAAGAAAGCTAGTAACGTTGACGTCTTATTCAAAATTGAACTTCTTATGGTTTTGGAAAAATCTAACCATAAAGCTCCTTCAACATATATGAGACCTGCCAATTTTATTGCCGATCATTTGATTATTTTCCTCATTGGATGGTCTTACATAATAATTGTAAATGTAAAATCTATCACAAATTATTCTGTAAAAGTTCACGATTCTTTATATAAATACAACATATATATCATTTTAACCAAGTAAAAAATGAGCTTACGTTTAAATGCTTACCCATGAACTTAAATTAAAAATAGGTCACTATTTGATTGTTTGATGCTTGAAGACAAAATAAGAATAATAAAGGTGTTTAAAAAATCTATTTTCTTAAATAATGTGAGATGTCATATACATCAACGTGCATGTAAATGTTTAAATCACAGTCTGTTTTATCTTCTTTTGAAATCGAAGGCAGTTGTTGTCTCAGCTAAGCCTTCTTTTTATTTTTATTTTTGCACAGTGGGACCTGGCACATCTTCAGTTTGGGGGAGGTAAGTGTTTGTTTCAGGCTGCCAAATTTATCATTAAAAAAATTCGTTTGTTTGATCATTAAGATACTCTGCTTTTAGAGGGGTCGACCCTCTCTCTCTGTTGCTTAGTTGTTACATAAGGACGCATTAATCTCTGTATAAGGAGGATGTAAAAACTTTGACTTTTGTTCCAAATCCTTTTTATTGCAAAATAATTAAAAACGTTAGAAACACATATAAATATAAAAATATTAGAAAATTATATAGGTTTAAGAAATAAATAAAATAAAAATACTAAACAACATAAAAGTTAAAATTAAATTGGAAAAACATAGTATGACGAGGAGCGACCTGGAGGCGACCAGCACGCTGTAGGTTGCGTGAGCTCGATCTGAGATCGTGAGGGGCGAGAGGAACTGATCTGGACTGGAACCAGATCGTGGATTCTGCCAAGGGAGTCGCTGATCTACCATTCACCTGCGTGGACTACTGTCAGAGGCCGCTCTGGCAATGCTGGAGGGCCAAAGATGGGCACTCTGATCCCTGGTGAGGATCGAGATCCGTCCCAGGTTCCTCATCTGGATGAATTCGATCGTTTAATCTCATCCTACAACAAGAGATCCGGCAAAACCGAACCCCCGAAATTTGTCAAAAGGCTTGAAGATGTGCCGGAGGTTTCCCTTCCTCCGGAGGAAACCATCCGGGTTGCTATTTCCCTAGCAGATCGAGCCTTGATCGGTCAATTTACGGGGCTTTGGCCTTCGCCCAAAACAACGGACAGCTGGGTTCAAAGAAACTGGAGACCCCTAATCACCAACAATGTTGCTTCCTACTCTGTCGGGCGAGGTTTTTTCCTCTTCGACTTTGAATCCAATGATGATAAAGAGTTGATCTTCAGAAATGGGCCCTACTTCATGGGGCCGCAAGGTCTTTACCTCAACAAGTGGACGCCGGATTTCGATCCAGAGGCTGACACGCCAAGAGCAGTGCCAGTCTGGGTCAGGCTGCCCAATCTCCCTATGCATTGCTGGAACCCTAAATCCCTCCAGGCCATAGGGACTGCGCTGGGGAATTACATAGATATGGCTAGCCCAAAAGACCAATACGCCTGTGCTCAAATCTGCGTGGAGGTCGATCTAGAAGCTGGACTTCCTGAAGCTATCAAGTTAACCATGGGAAGCTGGTCCCATTTCCAAAAACTTGATTATGAACAGTTGCCCTTCAAATGCAGAGGATGCCATGAGTACGGGCACTTCATTCGCAACTGTCCAAAAAAGCATGAGAACCAACAGGACAAGGCGGAGGGATGGAAAAAGGTGTCTAGATCTAAAACCAAACACCAATCCGGGAAGGGCCCTAAAAAAGGTGAAGGGACCAATGAAACAAGGGCCACTAATCTTGAAGGATCAATGGAAGCAACCAAGACTAAAGCAATGGCGGAAATAAGGGAAGATCTCATTGAAATTGGTGAGAAATCCAGCAATGAAGGGAACAAAGAATCTGAAGCAGAAATATGAGTGCAACATTTGAAGGATCAAGAGGAAGAAAAGGCCCCGGTCACTGCAAGGGAAACCTTGGGGAAATCAGAAGAAGACTCTGGATCGGAGGAAGAGGAAGAGGAGGGGGAAATCGAAATAACCACTCCGAGAATGCCTAAAACAAAGGGAAGAAAATCCAGGAAAGAAATAAGAGAGCAGGCTTCCTATAAGGATAAGTTGCAAGGCTCTTAGCTAACCTTGGAAAAGCTCCTGAATTCCGCTAGGAACACCCGACAGCAAGGGCATGCCCAGAAAGGGATGCCTAAGCTCCCCCAAAGTAAGTAATGCGGGTCCTCTCCTGGAACTGTAGAGGTCTTGGAAGTAAAATCAAAGAAGAAGCAATGTTAGATCTATCTTCTTTACATAAGCCGGACATCTTTCTGATCCAGGAGACCAAGATGGAGGAAGTCGTCTTCCTCCAAGTTAGTCAAAAATTATGGAAAGGCAAAGGAAAAGCTGTAATAAGTTCAAGAGGGGCTTCTGGCGGCATTGGAACCCTATGGAATGACAAATAATTTGATACCGTTGCCTTCAAGCACAGCAACCATTGGATCCTCACCCAGCTTAGACAGAAAGTCTCGAACTCACTGGTAAGTATCTTCAATATCTACGCTCCCAATTCTGTTGCAGAGAAAAATTCCTGCTGGAATCTCCTGCGTGAGGAGAAGAGTAATCTGCAAGGTAACATCATACTTGCAGGTGATCTTAATGTCACCCTAAGCCAAAAGGAAAAGCGAGGTGGGTCCTTGATCAGGGATCCCATAAGGGAGACTATAAATGAAATCATCCTAGAATGGGATCTCATGGACATTCATTAGAGAGAATTTGAGGTAAAAAATGGGCTTCCTAAGAGATGTACTACAAAATAATAAGATATAATAAAATATTATGAGTTAGGGGTTTTATGGGGTAGGCATATATGACAAATCACCTCCTACACTACTTTTTATGCACAATATAAATAATCATGGTTGAGTTACTTTTCTAAATTGACTATAAATAAAATTAATAAAATAACTCTAGAATGATGTGACTAAGATTCATTGTAAATTCCCAAAAAATTATTCTCCTTTAACATTTATTTGTCTTGAACTTGTAAATAGAAATAAACAAAAATAAATTTAATTTATATGCATAACTAACATATTTTTTTCTTATAAATATCATTCATGAATTTAATTTATTTTAAAAGTACAAGATTATATATATATATTAGTTTGACATTATGATATTAAATACAATTGAGTGAATATATAATTTAAAATTAAAAAACATGAAAATGACAATATATTATTTTATAAAAAAATGGGAAAAGACATTTTTATGAATTATGAGTACTTTACTTGAAAATGACAATAATATTATTTTATGAGAAAGTGAATTGTGAGTACCTTGAAAATAACAATAATATTATTTTAAGAGAAAGTGTGAAATGACTTTTATTGTGAGTACTTCACTTTATGACTTAAAAGTACTTGTACCACTACCTTGGTTAACTATGGATTTTCATCCACCATAGAAAATGTGACAAATAAGCATTCTTAACTCATGCAATGCCACCTCAACCATGGGGGATGATGTCATCTACTAGAATGTAATTGGTTGATTTTTATAGTACATTTTGGTCCTTTTGAGGCCCATTTTTGACCTCAAATTCTCTCTAATGAAACCTACTGCAGGAAAGTATACCTGGAATAATAAAAGAGTAGGGTCTGGACATATTGCCGCAAGACTCGACAGGTTCCTAGTCCAGGACTCCTTCCTCCTGCTGGGGATGAATATTTCTTCCAAAATTTTGTCATTTGGAGTCTTTGACCATAGGCCCATTCTCCTTGAGATGGCTTTTAACAAGAATTGGGGACCAATACCTTTCAAGTTTAATCCCCTTTGGGCAACTCACTCTGACTTCCTCCAAATCGTAGCTAATTCGTGGTCCGCCCCAGTCACTGGTTCTCCCTTCTACGTTTGGGAGGAAAAGTTAAAAAGAACGAAAAAACGCCTTAAGCTTTGGGCCAGAACTATCCCTTCTCCCTCAGACCAAAAAACTCAAGTAGCGAAGGAGCTCGAGTCCCACCAGGCTTCCTTGGAGGTCAAAGACGTGGATGCAGAGGATCTCCATGCTGAAGCTTTATTAAACGCTAATCTTCATAAAGCTTGCAAAATCGAGTCTGATTGGTGGAAGATTAAGGCTAGATGCGATTGGCTGGTTGACGGGGATAAGAATACAAGGTATTTTCATAAGCAGGCGGCAGCCAGAGACAATTTCAACTGTGTGAAAGAAATCCACACCCAGGAACGCATTATAACCAGTCATGAAGAAATTAAAATTGAAGCATCCAGACATTTCAGTGAACTCTTCATGGCCCAACCAGTTGTGGAGGACGCTGAAATCTTGAATCTGATACCCAGTTCCATTAAAACCAGCGATAATGAGTCTCTCACCCAGGCTATTTCGATGGAGGAGATTAAGAGAGTCGTTGATGGAATGAAGGACGACAGGGCCCCGGGACCAGATGGATTTAATGCTACATTTGTTAAGCTTTGCTGGAACATCATTAAGAAAGTCCGGAAGTCCCAGAGATGCAGTAAAATCGGCGGAAGCACCAATTCGGCATTCCTGGCCTTAATTCTCAAAGAGAAGGAGGCCAAATACTTTGACAGGTTCAGGCCTATTTATTTGTGCAATATAGGCTATAAAATCATCACTAAGGTTATGGAAGGCAAACTCAAGCATATCCTTCCGAGACTGATCCCTGAGAATCAAGGAGGATTTGTAAAAGGTAGGAAGATATGGGAAAACATCATTTTAGTTCAAGAGGCTATACACTCCAGCTTGAAGAACGGTGATAAGGGAATGGTGGTCAAAATCGATCTTGCCAATGCCTTTGACAGGGTCAGCCATCCCTTCCTTTTCCAGGTGATGCAGAAATTTGGTTTCGCTTCTGATTTTATATCTTGGGTCTGGGCTTGTATTAGCAACCCGTGGATTGCCCCACTTGTTAACGGAAGAGCTGGCCCCTTCTTCCAAGCCTCGAGAGGCCTGAGGCAAGGATTCCCGCTATCTCCACTCCTCTATGCCATCCAAACCTCTATTCTTAGCTTTCAGCTAGAGACTGCCAGGCTTGACCAGGATCTCCCCGGAATTCAAATGGCTAGAGGCATCAAGGAAATTAACCACGCGCAATTTGCAGATGACACTATTTTACTAGGCGGTGCTAGTAACATTATAGGTCGGCGATTCAAGACTGAGCTGAACTGTTACTGCCTAGCTTCTGGAGGCCAAGTTAACCTTAGGAAAAGCCAGATCTATGGCTGGAACATCAATCCGAGGGAAATGTCAGATATCTCCTGGAGCCTCAACATGGGCAGGGTCACTGACTGGGAGTCCTTCAACTATCTGGGGGTTCCGATCTTCAAAACCAAGGCCAAGAGCTCGGCCTGGAATCCTGTTGTGGAGAAAATTAAAAACAAAATCCAAGGTTGGGGATCAACCTGGTTAAAATTGGCTGGGAAGGTAGTCTTAATCAAGGCTGTCTTAATAGCTACCTGATTTATCAAAGCTCTCTCCTTCTAGCTCCGGTCAAAACCATCAACCAAATAGAAGGACTGATAAGGTCCTTTCTCTGGCAGGGGGGAAGCGCTGGAAGAAGCAAGAAGTTTGAGTTGGTAAGCTGGAGAACTATTAAGCTCCCGAAGTCTGAGGGAGGCCTCCACATCAGAGATCTCAGGACTCAAAATTTGGCTATGGGAGCCAAGCTGATCTGGAACCTGCTAGTCCCCAAGCCCTCTTGGTCCAGCCTAGTGCTGAAAGCTAAGTATTTTAGGGGTACTCGGCTCAGATGTCTGGAAGGTGCCCATATGAGCCAGAATGGATCCACTATCCACAAAATCTGTCTAAAGGCGTTGCCTCAGTTCATTGGTGGTCTGTACTGGGTCCCAGGCAATGGGAAACTCATTAATATTTGGAATGACTCTGTTCTAGGTAAGATTCCTCCACAGCTACCTCGCCTGCAGCAAAGGATGGACGCGCTGGGGATGGCAACGTCCTGGGACATTTCCAAGTGGGAGAATTCTGAGGGCAAGCGATGGATTGGCTGGAATTTACTGGATCTTCTAGATGATCTTGATGAAGAGAAGTCACAACTTCTCGACCACCTGGCTGGGATTGCCCCACTCTGCCAAAATAGAAGGGACAAGCGTGGATGGGGAGATCAATCAGGCAATTACACCGCCTCTGAAGGATACCAACGTTTCTTTGTTGATTTTAGCGTCCCTGGCAATCCCAAAATCTGGAATTATAACTGGACCAACACCACGATGCCCAAGATCGACCTCTTTACTTGAACGCTGCTGCATGGAAGAATTCTAACAGGCGAGAATTTGGAAAGGAAAGCGATCGTTGGTCCATTCAGATGTCCCTTATGTGCAACCGCTGGAGAAACCATAACGCATCTGTTTTTTCAGTGCTCTTATGCCAATTCAGTGTGGAAGGACGCGCTCGATAGCTGGGGAGGGTTAAGGAGGATGCCGAAGAATATACACGACTGCTTTTACAATTGGGAAAAACTGTACTAGGGTGAGCTGATTGAGAAGAGAGGCGTGAGAAGCTGCTGGCTAAAAATCCCAAAACTGATATGCTGGTGTTTATGGAATGAAAGGAACTACAGGATATTTCAGGATAAAAAGAAACCCACGTGTAAGATAGCAGTCAAAATTCAGGCATTGGTTATGGAGGTTATAAGTATCTCAAAGCTTCCGATCAATAAAGGTACTCTAACCGAAAAAGAAAAAGAGTGGATGCGAAATTTCAAACCCCTGGCTGATAAATATGTTGCTTCTAAGAAACTGGAGGCGTGGGAGATCAGGATGGATAATTCTCAGTTTGGCAATTGGCTAAAAGAGAGGAAAATTTTTAAGCTCTTCTTTAACGGGGCTTCCAAAGGGAACCCAGGGAAGGCCGGAGGAGGTGGAGTCATCATCAATCCTGACGGGGAAGTTGAGGTGGAGTACAGCTGGAATATTGGTTATGAAACTAATAATATAGCGGAGGCCTATGGGCTATGGCAAGGTCTAAAACAATTGCTGGTTAAAAAGGTTGAAGAAGTCCTGGTTTTTGGGGACTCCAGGATTATCATCCAGGCAATGAATGGAGGAAGAAAAAGCGATAACAATAGGACAGCTAGATTGACAAGAAGAATTAGGTCCATTTCCAAGCTGTTTCGAAAGATTAGATTCTATCATATTCTAAGAGATCTTAATGCCTTGGCGGACATGGCAGCCAATAAAGCCATAGATACGGATCTTAATGGTCTAATAGTTAATTCAGTTGTTCAAAGTGATATTCCTCCTTAGCTCCTCGGATGGTCATTGACTGAACGAAGTGGTAGCGATGTGAATGCTGTCATGTACCTTTCTACAACAATCTATTGCTGATTTTTAATAAACTCCATAACCGTTCCTGTTAAAAAAAAAAAGTTAAAATTAAATCAATAATACTTTGTTTTTATTTATGCTTTCTTGTAAAGGAAGAAAAAAAACATAAAATAATTAAAAGTTATATATATATATAATAAAATTAAAAAATATTTACAAAATATATATTGTTCTCAAACAAAATTAAATTAAATTTTTTTTACAAACAATTTAAAATATATATAATAATAATAAAATATTATATGCATACAAAATAGTGTTATAAAATTAATAATATATATAAATATTCTCTTTATTTTAAAGTAGGTTTTTATATATATATATAAACAAGCAAAATAAAAATTAAATATTAAAAAAAAACCATAAAAAAAATATAAAAATTGTAAAAATTTGCAAATAAACTTGGAGTCTTCTTAAGCCCAAGAACTTCATGCTTTGATACATGTTTTACGCTAACTTGTTTATGCAAGTCACTCAGAAACAGGTTTTGACAAGAAGAGTTGCCACTTTTCAGGTATAAGAGCATTTTATTTATTCTCTTTAACTTTTTGTTAAGCACATGTTTTCATGTATTTTCAATGTGCTCATAAGTTTGTTGCACGCAAATGCTAACCTTTTTCGGGTTTTAAAGACAAACGAATGGCATGCAGAAACAATTTCCAAAATCGCAGAATATTTTCAGAAAAAATGTTCCATTAAAAGCTTGAAGAAGTTGAGTTTCCACTATGTATGTCATGATATTTTGTTGCCACAAATAAGCCTTTCAGAAACTAATTACGCCATGTCATGATTACTTACCCTTTTTTCTTCCAAGCTTATTCATCATCCGTGTCAGAGTCTACTTTTTCATTGCCTTATACATCATGACTTCCCACATGAATACCTTTATGAGTCGCACACATTTTCCTCATTTTCAGTTCATCCTTTCCTTATGAATAAAACTATTTCAGCTCCCTTTCCATGATTACATTACTTTATTTTCCTTGTCATAAAAATTGTTTGACCTGTTAGATTTTTTATCATTCAAGCTAGCATTATGATCTTAGGATCGCATCTGAGAAAATAACATGCACAGCAATAAAACACAAGAGACAATGAGCACAAAATTTTCCTCGGGGAAACCATAAAGGAGAAAATCCCGCAACTTCCTCAGAGATAGAATTAGCACCAAAAGTAAAAATCGAAAACATAAAGATGATCTCCCGACAACAGTAGTATCTCTCTCTGATCCCAGCAACTTCTCTCTCACTCATGTGCCCCAATGAGTGAGTGTGTATGTGATAAATAGAGAGGCTCGCTCTCTATTTATATTCTTTCATTCACTTAATGTCCACTCCAACATGTCGGCCTCACTTAACAATTACTTACTAGAGCCGACATCTCTAGGAGAGTCTAATAACCCTAGTGACCCACAACTTGTGGGGACTTTATCCCTCCGACCAACACGTAGGGTTATCCTTAACACAACGGTGGGGACTATTGCCCCGACTTACAATAACTCACCTAGGATCGACTTCTCTAGGATAGTATAATAACCCTAGGGGCCCACAACTGTGGGGACTTAAACCCTTGATCAATAGGAGGGTTACCCACAATGACTTGACATGACTTGTTTACATTATAGAACCTCCCGATGGGAACATCAAGGCATGACATGACTCAATTACATTACATATGCTTCCCAGAATAAACATCGGGGTACAATACATAAGATATACAAGTGAATACATTCCGAAGTTACAATTACATCAACACTCCCTCTTAACTAGGAAGGTATTCTCTCGACACAATTTGTCAGCACTGGTCTTCTTCTCTGGATATTCAAGTCATCTGCCTCTTCAAGTCATATTCATCTTCAAGTCATCTTCATCTTGGATCTGGATCATCACTCGATCTGGATCATCATCACTCGATCTAGACCATCACGGGGACATCATCACTAGATATGGATCGTCACTGTTGGATCTGGATCATCACTCAATCTGGATCATCTCAGAGACATCATTACTAGATCTGAATCATCACTCGATCTAGATCATCACTGGGTCATCATCATAGGTGCTATCTCATGATTCTTCTCGTCACAGGAAGTTCTACAGAGCTAGCCCTTTTTCATGCTAGTTGTAGGCCTAGCCTCCTTGTAGGTCTTCTTTATCGCTTATATCTAACTCTAAGTCAGAATGGCCAGCACTCGCATCTAACCATGAGAGGAACACATTCAACACCATGTCAGAAAGGCATAGCACTTACATTCACCAACATGATAGTACACAACTACTATCATCTGTGAAAAGGCACGGCACTCACATCCACTAGCATGATAAGACACAACTAATATCATCTGTGGAAAGGCACTGCACTTACATCTGACCTTGACTCATCAGAAAGGCACAACACTTACATTCACCAGCATGATAGGACACAACTACTATCATCTGTGAAAAGGCACATCACTCATATCTGACCTTGACTTGTCAGAAAGGCACAACACTTACATCTGACCTTGACTCGTCAAAAAGGCACTGAGTCCCAGACTGAGGGTTCTTGGTAACTGACCAAGTGCCTCCATTCAAAGAATGGCAATATCCCTTATATCTAATCATGTAGGAACCAATCCTACAGTCACATCAGAATGGCTCAGCACTCACATCTGACATGGAAGGAACCAATCCTCTCACCATGACAGAATGGAAACAACCCTTATATATGATCAAGTGGGAACATATCCCTCAATCACATTAGAATGGCCCTGCACTTATATCTAATCATGTGAGACTACATCCCACATTCATATCATAATGGCCCTTAGTCCTGGACTGAGTATTCCTGGTAACCGACCAAGTACCTCCATTCAGAGATTGGCAATAGCCCTTATATCTGATCATGTAGGAACCAATCCTACAGTCATATCAGAATGTCTCAACACTCATATCTGACATGGAAGGAACCAATCCTCTCACCATGATAGAATGGATCAGCCCTTACATCTGACCATGGAAGGAACCTAATCCTCTCACCATGTCAGAATGGATATAGGTCTCATCATTTCCCCTTGGAGGGAACCTCGATCTAGAGAACACCAAGCTTCTCCCTTCACTTTGGCCATTTCTAGCATAGAATCACATCAGGGCTGATTACGTTCAAGGATAACCTGCGAGCTTCGCCAGGACCGATTACATCTGAGGACAACCTACATGTTTGTTTACATCTGATCAACCTACGAGCTTCTCCAGGATTTATGCTCAGACAACTTGTCTCACCGACTATGCTAGAACTCCCTCTTTCAAGAGATCTCGATCTGAATCACATACTGGAGCTTCACTACTCCTCTCTCCCAAATAGCAAGTGACAACATCTTTTGCCTCAGCTGTACTCGGCGCTATGCAGGACTCCATCCTGCCAAACCAAGAGATCACACTTGATCTCATACTGAAGTAGCACCTTGAAGTGCTCTTCCTATTAATGGCACTGCATGCCCAATACGAATCCTCATAACCCTCCTAGTTAATATTCTGATTCGCCTCATACTTGAGCCCATAATCAACTGTACCCTTCAGGTACCTCACTGCATGATTTGCAACCATCAGGTGAACATGTCTCAATGTGTTCACAACAAAGCAAATATCTGGTCTTGTATTTGTCAGGTACATCAAGGAATAAATCATCTAATGATACATCATAGCGTCAACCGTCTCTGATGAAGCATTACTCAATATCTTCAGGTTCGATGCCATAGGTGTGGTCATGCAGTCCATCATCTTGAACCTCTTCAGGATCTCTACTGCATACTTCCCTTGTCCACACCTCTATGCCTAGAATGTAGTGCATCATCCCCAAGTCCTTTATCTCGAACTCGGCAGCAAGTCTTCTTCTTGCAAATTTAATGAGTTCCTCTTTTCTGTCAAGAACAAGTCATCGACATATAACAGGAGCATCACTGGTCTTTCACCTTCAACCTTGAAGCAAAGGTTGGAATCCTCTTTACTCTTAGTAAAGCCTAGAGTCATCAGTAATCTATCCATCCTGTCGTACCATGTCGAACCTCAGGATCTTCTGCAGTCACTCCCTCTGAAGAGAAGCATCATTCTCCATATGTCCTTTGTACTCTATGCACTGAAACATTCTGTACCGGAGTGACAAGTAGCTTCCTCTACTACTAATATTCTATGTATCCATCTAGGATCATTGGATACCAAGATCCTCTATATTGAACTTTTTCAAAAGTTCTTCTCGCACCCATATGTGAGATTGTCATCCTCTATAGACTTTCATCTTCAACCTTGTAGCAAAGGTTAAGATCTTCATCAAGCTCATCATGTATGTGTTTTAACTCCCACTAGCTGTAAATGTCTCTTCATAGTCTATGCCTTCTTTTCGTGAGAATCCTCGTGCTATGAATCTTGTCTTGTATCCCACGATGTTTCCATCTACTGCATGATGGAACTACGAACTTCCCTTCATGTATCGATACTGCATCCTAGACATCATTCTTCTTGAACTGGTCTTCCCTTTCTTCTTGGTTACTTCTTCATGGCTAGAAGGTTTTGCATCAATGATGTCTTTGTATTCGACATATTATTCTTCATCTTGAACTGTCATCACTTGTTCTTTGGAACAAGTCTCATCCTTCTTTGCTTGTAGGCGATTATGTATGTGATCTTTCTTACAAGTCAAATTCATTAGTTGTAGGTTAGAAAATTTTCATAAGGCATATTCATAATGGCAAATTATTATGCATAAATATATGATCATGCAACTACTTTAGCCAATACAACGTTCATCCATATCTCACGGAAAATTTCTAGATGCCTTCCATCTATACCAGGACAACATTGAGATTGTGCACTAATCCAATATGTCAGCAAAGAGGTTTCATTCTAGATAAGCAACAATGGAGAGTTGTATAGCACAATGAGCTACTTACCCATCACATGCATATTAGTAGTATATTGTTATTAATGCAAACATTCTATCATGCATAATACATTAACTGAATATAAACAAATGCATAACAAAACAATATCATGAAATGACAATTGAATATTTATATTTATTTGTTTCGTGGGTAGATTCATTCTTGAGCCTTCAGCTTCATCATCTTCTTCATTCATAATATAATCGTTTCTTATCCAAATGCTAAAATGGATAAGAAGTTCTTCAATAGTTGAGTTCTTCGTATTCCTCATCGCTTGAGGGATCTTCTTTGGATGGTGAGAGCTTGATCTTCAGTTGCTCCCATCTTCTCTTCTCTTATTATGAGTCGAGCTTCTTCTTCTTCCCAGAGTCTGCTGAAATTAATCACTTCCTTCTGGCACACATTCCTTGAATGAATAAATCCCATGATCGTGGGAGTCCATTCAAGGTGGCTATCACCACTTCTGCATTCTTCACTTCTTCTTTTACCGCTTCAATTTGTTCTTTGATTTGAGAGACCCTTGTCTGCATTCTGGATCGTGACATTCTTCAACTGGTTTCTTAAGGTCATATTCCGATTTATGTTCTTCCCTTAAAATAGCTTGGTCAAGGAATAAAAAATCCTTGGTATCTTTAGGGAAGACACTTATGGTACAATTTGATCCGTGATTGAATCAGTAATGATCTTCTTGGCCTTGACCAAGTTCTTCTTGTGTAAGGATTTGAGCCTCATCTCCCTCTGGAACCGGAACCTCTCTACTTATGTAGGTATCCAATTCATTTTCTTCAAAGAGATCATATAATTCCATGCTTGGAAGTTGTCAACTTCACCAAGCTTGTCATCAATCTGATGCGATAGATCACTTTGAAATGAGAACCTCAAATGAAAATAGCAAAAGATTAGATCTTACTGATTTGAGGTGTCCGTCCTAGTTTTGGAGCTAGCTGATCTAGGGTTTGTTAGAGAAACCCTAATTTTCAAAACTTGGAATCTTTCAGATCTGATTGGATAGAAAGATAGACCTCTTCAAGGTGAGCTTTCCAATGTACTCATTTTCTGAAAATAGTGGAGAGAAGCTCCTGGAACAGGAATCCCTAGTTTTCCAATTTCTTCTACAGAAATGACTGATACTGTTTTTGCAGTATCTCCAACATTACTGCTCCTTTGTCTATAAACCTTTTGATTGAGGTATCCTCATCTGTCCTTGTTTCAACACCATAGGTTTCATCAGAATTGGTTTCACCAATTGGGACTTATGATAATTTTCCCCAGGTGACCTGTTACAGGTTTGTTCAGAACAACGACGTTGTATGGATTTCCACGTGTCACTGTTTCATCTTTGGGGTTTGAAACTTGGAACAAATAAATTATAGTTCATTCCCTTTCTGGAACATCTTCATAAATTTCGTTTGGACCTTTGTAGCCAGAGATATAGCAATTCTCCCCAGGTGTCTTGTTTAGGGATGAATCCTGGAGGAGGCTGGAACCCTAACTTGGAGGGATCATATCTCCTACGATATAGTGAATCTAAGGCTGAATTTTGGATACAATGTAAATCCATATTTGAGCTTCGGACTATGAAATATTTAGCTCCTTATCATTCTCCAATTCCGAGATATAGCGAATGTACCAAAACTTATCAGTTTTAGTATTTAGGGTTTTTCTAGCTTGGGGTCAAACTAGGGTTTGACTTTCCCGGAGTTTCACCCAACCAAAAATATCGACCTAGGTCTCTATAATTTGATTTTTATGAGGATAGAAATCCTATGCTGGGCTCACTCAAAAATTTATCTTCTGTAGAAAGCCCTAATTTCCCGCACCGAAAACAAAAAATGCTCAGAATTGAATTTCGCTTCGACAAAAAGATGCGCCTTTCAATGGAGAGTCATCCTAGCATACTTTTGGTGATGGATTGTGGAGAAAGACCCAAAAATTAAGAAGCGCTAGATTCTGCAGCTGCACAATGTCTTCTTCTCAGGTTAGCTCTGATACCATGTTAGATTTTTTATCATGCAAGCTAACATTATGATCTTAGGATCTTATTTGAGAGAATAACATGCACGGCAATAAAACACAAGAGACAATGAACACAAATATTTTCATCGGGGAAACCATAAAGGAGAAAACCCCACAACTTCCTCAGAGATAGAATCAGCACCAAAAGTAAAAACTGAAAACATAAAGATGATCTCTCGACATCAGTAGTCTCTCTCTCTGATCCCAGCAACTTCTCTCTCACTCATGCGCCCCAATGAGTGAGTGTGTGTGTGATAAATAGAGAGGCTCACTCTCTATTTATATTATTTCGTTCACTTAATGTCCACTCCAACATGTCGGGCTCACTTAACAATTATTTAGTAGAGCCGACATCTCTAGGAGAATCTAATAACCCTAGTGCCCCTCAACTTGTGGGGACTTTTCCCCTTCAACCAACAAGGAGGGTTATCCTTAACACAACAGTGGGGACTATTGCCCTGACTTACAATAACTCACCTAGGGTTGACTTCTCTAGGATATTCTAATAACCCTAGGGCCCCACAACTGTGGGGACTTAAACCCTTGATCAATAGGAGGGTTACCCACAATGACTTGACATGACTTTTTTACATTATAGAACCTCCCAATGGGAACATCGGGGCATGACATGACTCAATTACATTACAAATACTTCCCAAAATAAACATCGGGGTACAATACATAAGATATACAAGTGAGTACATTCTGAAGTTACAATTACATCAACATGACCGTGAGATCTTTTATCCTTAGTCCTACCACTCATTATGTACAACTCATGTTGATTGATGTGAGATTCCTTAAGGCCCACCTTTCAACAAGTCTTGCCCCATCGACCTCAGTACATTATCTGGGATAGAGACTAGAGTTCATGTTTAGTACCTTGAGGCTTGCATGCCTTAATGGCAAGTTCTCTTGCTGACAATCATGGGAATACATCAATTTTACTTGATCGTTAGATATTGCAAGTGGCTCGACATCAGCTCATTTATTCGCACTTTGCACGATGTACTTAGGTACCTTGGTACTCATTGACATCAATGGTGAGATTGCCTCACATTTGTTAATGGCATTCATTAATGGTTGATAATCCAATGACTTCTTTCCATGTTCAACATCAACACATTTATTCGCATGGTAAGAATTGTACCATCGAGTTTTGTAGCAGGTGAAGACTATATACTTTGTATGACTCCATCAGCAGTTTTACAGTAGCATACTTCAGCCATATGAGAGTACCACAATTCTACTTTCAGCTCCCATCTTTTACTTCATCCAACCAAGCAGCAGTTCAGATCCTTCAATTCACATTCTATGGTCCAGCAGTATCAGCCACATTCCTATTGCATAAGTTCATCAACTTTTTGGGTAAGTGGAGGTATGTTGTTTTCTAATCTTTAACCATGTAATTCCTTAAATACTAGAAAATAAATTTCAAAAATTCCCTCACTACATTCCCTTTCTTCTTTTCATAAACCTAATACATCTTAAGTTGGGGTGGGTACTATTCATTACCATTTTACATATTCATCATCTCATTTACCGTTAACCAACATGTCTTTCCCAAACTATGCTTTGTTACACATTGTATAAAAAACCATTGCTATATATATATATATTAGCATGATTCATAATATGAAGAAAATGATTTCTAATATGCATTGATGGTTCATCATTTCTAATGCATAAATCTTATGTATTGCAACAAAAATACAAGTAAAACAAGCGAATGTTGTTAACACAAGAAGCAACATTTGTTATACTTATGGTTGTCACACAAGAATCAACCATAAGGAAAATTGCTGCCACTCATGCATTTCAAATCATGGAATGATTTACTGCTACATACCATCATCATGTAAAGCCCAGCTACAAAGTCAAAAGTTTTAAAGAGAATCAATGCATAGTTTCATGAGGACATGCAGCCAATCAAGTTGGGGGGAATGTTGAGCCGCAAAAATATCACATTTTATTCATCTTTCATGTACCATTTATCACCTTATTCCTATTTTATCCTTCCATAAAACCATTAATATCCACCACTTCTCTAATATATATGAGTTTATATTACCATTCTCCAAATCATTTATTTTTGAGTATTTTGAGTGAATTTGTGGTTAATTATTAAGAAAAATAACATATTTTCATTATACCTTAAAGTTGGATGAGTTTGGTGATGATTACAGGTATATTTGAAGACTTTAACAAGCTCAAAAGTCACCACCTATCTTCAAATTCGAATTTCATCTTCAAGATGTGGGCTAATTTCAAGGATAAGATCATGGAGATGGAATATCTTATCCAAGATATCATAGAGGATTTGAAGGGATGAGTTGAGAGAAAAGTGGATTTGTTAAGGATTTTCAGGGATAAGTCGAGAGAATAGTGGATCTGTAATTATGATTAGTTATCTTGAATTCATGTATAAATAGGAGGGCTCTCTCCTCATTTTGTTAGAGATCTCTCTAGTGGTTTGGAAGTAGAGAATAGTTTAGATATTTGTAGAGTTAGTCATAGAGTGGATTTTTTATTGTTGGGTAATGGAGATGATGTTTGGATGCAAATCATTCTACTCTCTCTTATGTTAATTTGGATTTCTTTCTTATGAGTTTTTAATATATAATTTAAATTATTTCTTTCTTATGAATTGATAGTATAGATTTGTCGTGAGCTCACATCTATAATTTCAGTCTTTCTTTATCAAGTTAATTTATGCAATTTCATGTTTTCTGCAATTAGATTTATTTTCATACAATTTCATGTTTTCATAACTTAGATTCAATTTCAGTTGTAGAATAAGTTAGCAATACTCTACCCCTGTATATATTTTGTCTGTACCTCACAAGTTTACGCTCTCTCTAGGTTGACAATTAAATCATTGGATATATGTTATAATTTGTTTAATAGTTTTCACCAACAGTCATCTCAAGTAACTCTAGTTTGACATCATCGAATCGAGGATCAATGGTTCCTGATCCAGGTCAACCGTCCAAACCTATTACTACAGTTCCAAATCTTGGGTCTGCCTCTAGTTCTCCTATATCTTCTACCACTGGTGGGAAACCCCCAGCTCAAGTTGCATCAATATTTAATTGAGTCACTTCCAGTACAAGACATGCCTCTACTGTAGAACAGTCAGCAGCTGTAATTCCTCCTATGAAAACCAAAGTGGTTACTCCTCCTCCTAGTACGAGGAAAACCTCAAGGGTAGAACCCATTGTTAATCAACTTTCTTGGGGATATACTTACCCGGGAAATATGCCATCCATAAGCAATGTGAACTTTCAACCTACATATACATGAATGTATATCCTGGACAGCCTTACCTTGAAAACATGTTTACACCATGGGGGAAACCTAATTGGTCATATATGCTTATTTCTAGAGGGATACCTATCAATACTGTTGAAGGTTATGGTGGCCCACCTTTTGGAGGGCCGCCTGGTGGAGGCCCACCTGGCGGAGGCCAACCTAGTGGAGGTCCACCTTATGGCAAACCACCTTCTAGCAGACCACCTTCTGGGGGACCACCTTCTAGAGGACCACCTGGTGGAGGCCCACTTAGCAGAGGACCGCCTGGTGGAGGTCCACCTGGCAGAGGACCACCACCACCACCTAGAGTAAACCCTCCTCCTCAATGCCCGACTCTATCAAGCATATATTTGAGAGGATCGTCTACAAATCCAAATCCTCAATAGTTGGTGTATCAATTGATCTATGGTCCTACTGATATACAGATGCCATATCAGTATTACTAGTATATACAGCCTAATCGACAACTTCCTTTTTTGGAAACTTTGGACCTGTCTGATATGTCCAAGTTGATTAATGATCCCATCCAACATAACCCTTCATGGCCTACAATTCCAGTTAAGTTACCATCAGATATCCCGAAATTTGATGGAAAGAAGGGAGAAGATCCCTAAAACCATGTTATGAAATTCCATCTATGGTGTTCTTCCAACTCCTTGATGGATGATTCAGTATGTTTAAGGCTCTTCCTATGAAATTTGACTAGTACGTATTACAAGTGGTACATTGAGCTTCTACAACATTCATTTATGGGCTTCAACTCATTGGCAATAGTTTTTATGATTCATTTCCAGCTACCCATCCGTTATGAAACTGGTACAGATATTTTGACATCCATTCATCAATATACTTCCATGCATTTATCAGATCATATTCACGAGTGGAGGAGATGACAAAGAATTATTAAAGCTCCTATCCCAGACCATTTATTGGTTGATTAGTTCATGAAATCCTTGTTTCCTCCCATTTCCTGTGATGTGGCTATGGGTGGTGTTGTTACTGAAGAGCAGGATATTAGTCGTGCTTAGTATATGGACTTGGTTTATTCCCAATCCAAAACTTTATATGATATAATCCCTTAGGCTCCTCGTCCCAACATAGACCCTACCAAGCCACTTGCAAAAACTCCCATTGATGGGGTTGTTGGTTCAATCCAGGCCTCATCAGCAACTAAGCCTTCCAAGAAACATAATACTTTTACTACTACTCCTTTTGCTCCTACGGTTTCCGAGGTGAACGCTATTCAAAGTACGTAGACACTTGGTAATAAGAAGAAAGGAAAAGGTTAAAAACATGGAAACCAACAGGAGAATCCCAAGGCTACGACCCTAGAGAATGACAATAAAGGAAAGAGGAAGGCTAAGTATTCCTACCTATTGTGTGGTGGTGAACACTTCACAAAGGAGTGCCCTCGTCGTGAAGAAATGAATAAATTTCCTAAAAGTAACCCTAGACCGGCGATGCTTACCGACCCATTTCTGTCTCAACAATAATTGATTGATCATATGAATTCACAAGGAAACTCTAATTTTATGGAATAAATATGAATGATGTCCTCGAAAACTATTAGCTTGAGTACTCGTAGTCAGTCATATGAAAAACCTACAGAAAAGAAGGATGAGAATCCTTCTTCCGAGAAAGATCCTTCTGCTAGTTCTTATCCTCCATCTTCATATAATGGTCCTCTTACGATTGAGAAACCTAAACTCGACTTGATTTTGTGCCCACCTAAGAGTACTCTCCGGAAATCTGTGTTTAATCCAAATGCTCGAGCTGCACACTTCTACAAAGTTGTTGACTGTTTACCCTGGAGGCACCCCAAAGTTGTCCTACATAGCACAAAAAATTATTGACGACATTAGGGGCCTTAGACCCTAATAACAGTAATTTGATTCATTTTAATGTGGAGGATTACAAGTCCAGATTACCCCACTAGCTCACGTTTCAAATCACAACCAGAGTAGTTGGGAGAAAGGTCAATAGGACCATCTTCAATGAATGAGATTCCAACTCAGTATTTTCTGTGTCTTTTTGGAGAGCCATTGGTTCTCCCGAACTTACGAAGTCACCCACAACCTTGAAATCTTTCGACAGACAAGGTTTCCAAATTCATGGGGTGTTACCGGCCCTTTCGGTCAAGCTTGGGGGAAATAATGTTTCCATTCAAGTGTAGGTAGTCGATGCTTCATTGGATTACAATATACTATTGGGGAGAAACTAATTCTATGCTATGATGGTTGTCGCCTAGACAGTTTTCGGACTCTCCAATGCCCTCATTTAGGGAATATTATGACCATTGATCAACTCGATTTTTGTTCACCAGATGTTACTACCCCCACTGCAAATAATATTCCTATGCTAGGCCAATCCACTCCACCTTATCAATAGGTTGGGGTAGGTATGTTGAAGGATTCAACCCTCATGAGAGTGTTCCCCTCAACCCGTCCTAGTCCGGAAGTGGCAACTATGAACATGATTTCCACGACCAGCCACAGTCCTAGAGGTAAATAAGTTGTTGAGTCATCCTCTCTAGGCCCTTATGAAGCACTCTATGATGTTTTTCAATCTGCTTCCGATGTCCATTCTGATGATCTTCATCTAGTGGCTTCGAAACCTTATAACCTGCCCTAGTGGCTAGAACCCTCTCTCCCCACTCTAGACTATCTCTTACAGAATTTTCCGTCGGATGAGTCCATTATGGATATCATGAGTGCAGATGAACCTATATGGGAAGATCAACACCATAGATCCTCTTTCCTTCCCAATGCCAGTTTGGTAGAATTTGATCTTGTGTCTCTCATTAGTACTGATATTGTGAGCAATCTTCAAACGCCTGTATTGTTGCAAGGCACTGATTCCAAGGTAAACCTTTGCAACATCACTTAGACAACCCCTATTGACATATCAGTGAATCCTGAAACTGTTGAGCATGTTCATGTAGGCCAAAACTATTCAACAGAAGAAACTGAAAGTTATAGAGATTTATTCAAATATTTCTGAGATCCTTTTTCCTAGACATACGAAGAAATGTCTGGGATAGATCTATCCATCGTTTAACACAAGATTAAAACTTATCCCACAGCAAGTCCTGTCCGACAAAAACTGCGTCAAGTCCATCCTAGGAAGGCTACGGCTATTAAATCTAAAGTGGAGAAACTTCTGAAAGTGGGGTTTATTTATCCCATACCGTTGACGAAATGGGTGTCTAATATTGTCCCTGTAGCTAAGAAGTAGGTCACTACTAGGGTTTGTATCGATTTTCGATATTTAAATAAGGATTGTCCCAAGGACAATTTCCCTACTCTACACATCAATCAAATCATTAACAAATGTGTTGGGAGCGTCATCTTCTCTTTCATGGATGGATTTTTCGGCTACAATCAGATATAAAATTTTCTTGTCGATCAACATAAAATGACATTCATTTGTCCATGGGGAACCTTTGCATATCAGAAGTTACCCTTTGGTTTAAAAAAAACCGTAGCTACATTCAAGTGCGCCATGTCCTATGCTTTTCACGATATTAAACACATCGTGGATCTATATCTGGACAATATCCCTGCTCATTCAAAACAACAGGAGGACCACCCAGGGCATCTTAGGGACATTTTCCTTAGATGTCATCATTATAATATTCGGCTTAATCCACACAAATGTGTCTTTTGTGTTGAGACTGGACGTCTTCTTGGCTTTGTGGTTTCCAAAGATGGCATCTGGATAGATCCTTTGAAAATAGTTCTTATTTTGGCCTTACCCACCCCAACTAATATCACTGAACTCCAAATTTCACAAGGGAAGGAAATTTTTCTTCGTCGTTTCGTATGCAACTTCGCAGAAAAAATGCATGGCTATATGCGTCTCCTTAAGAAGGACACTCTGTTCTTTTGGGATGACCAAGCCCAATGAGATTTTGATCATTTGAAACAGGCTCTAACACATTTACCGGTGTTGCACCCCCCAAATTACTCAAAAGAATTTATGTTGTATGTTTCTTCCTCCACTACTACTATTGGTATGGTTCCAGTGCGGGAAGATCTTAACGGCCAAAAACACGTGATTTATTACCTAAGTAAGAGTCTTCTTAACTCTAAAACCCATTACTTGCATGTGGAGAAGATATCTTTGGCTACGGTCATTGTTGTGCAAAAATTTCATCACTACATCTTACTACACACCACAATTGTTCTCGCGGATCAAAACCCCATGTATTACATTTTGACTTGTCAAGTACTAGGGGGAAATTATTCCTGTTGGATCGTCATCTTATAGGAATTCAATCTCGATTTATCTAAGGCTACTTTGAAGAAGTACTTAGTTTTCATGGAGTTAATATGTGACCTTCCTTGTGCTCTGATGGAAGCTAAGCCCAATGTTTCATTTTTGGATGAATTTTTGTTCCTGATCAGCACAACCGACCCATGGTATGGAGATTTGGTCGTTTATCTCCAAACCCAAATTTTTCAGCCTGATATGTCCCGTGACGATCATCATCACATCCGTCACCATGTGAAATATTATCTCATTTTAAATGATACATTATATCATCATGGTATTGACTCCATTCTTCGATGATGTCTAACACACAAATAGGCTGAACAAGTTTTGAATGATTGCTACTCTGGAGCATGTAGCGGTCATCTTTCTAGGATGGAGACAGCGTAGAAAACCCTTCGCGCTGGGTATTTTTGGCCCTCAATATTCAAAGATTTTCATGAGGAAATTAAGAAATGCCCACCCTGTTAACTCTTTTATCCTAAATAGGGCACCCACTCTGCTCCTTTACACCTCGTCATTACCGTTTACCCTTTCGCCAAAAGGGGAATTGATTTCATGCATTGTAATCCTACCTCAGTCCGGGGGTATGGTTACATCATTGTAGCCATTGATTATTTTACAAAATGGGCTGAGGAAATGCCTACATATGTAGAGGATGGAAATACCTCCACCCTCTTTTTGTTTAATCATGTAATAGCTAGGTTTGGAGTTCCGCAAGCCATAGTCATTGACCACATATCCCATTTCCATAATCAGGCGATGGCTTATTTAAGTGTTAAGTTGGGTTTTCGTCATGAAAACTCAACTCCTTGTTATCCACAGGCTAATGGTCAGGTTGAGGCCATTAACAAAGTTTTAAAAACCATACTGTGTAGAATGGTTGGAGATCACAAATCCAACTGGCATTTGACTCTTTTTTCCGCACTGTGGGCTTATAGAACTTCAGTTAAAACAACAACTAGTTTCACAACGTTTCAGTTGGTTTATGGACTAGAAGTTGTCCTTCCTATCAAATGTGAGATCCCGTCACTCAAAATTGCAGTAGAACCTATCCCAAACACTTCTGTCAAAGAAGAATGATTTTTGTACTTGACAAACCTTGATGAAAATAGAAGAGATGTTGCCTTGGCTAACGAGGCATACAAAAAATGTGTTAAGGCTTAATATGAAAATTCCGTTCAACATTGTGTCTTTAATGAAGGTGACATGGTTCTGACCTATGATCAGAAGCATGACAATATAGGGAAGGGGAAGTTTGAATCCATGTGGTACGGTACCTTTATTGTCAGTAAATTTTTAGAGAAAGGGGCCTACGATCTTGTAGACTACCATGGGATACCTTTCGGGCAACCTTGCAATGGGTTGTACATGAAAAGGTACTATGCTTGAAGTCATTTCTATGTGGTACCTTGCATATATGTATATTTATTGACTTTTTGTGTGTTTTTTTGTATTTCAATATGGTTTTGAGTTTTTTCAGTATTGTTTATGCCATGTTTTGGTTATGCACATCGAATGGATTTTTATGGCTTTGTTGATGGTGCTTATCATCATACCTTGAACCTCGCTTCAGTTGCTTGGGTTTTGTATTCCCCAGCACATGACTTAGTTATTTCAGGAGTAGTTTGTATAGGTTCAGCTACCAATAATATCGTCGAGTATCATAGTAGTAATAGGTTTGTTGACCGAGGCTTCATCTCAGGACATTCGTGACTTGGTAGTATTCATGGACTCGCAGCTAGTAGTATTTCATTTGAATCACATTTATGCCATCATAAATCCTACACTCCTTTGTCTTTTTCAAAGAGTGTGTTTGTTACAAAGGTCGTTTGAATCAATCACTTATAGGCACATTCCTAGGTCTTATAAAACGATTGCCAACTCATTGGAAAACTGCGTTTTGGATTGGTATATTGCCCATACATAACTTTGAAAAATAAAACATGGTTCATTGTAAAATAAAATAAAAAATATAAGACTCATAAAAACTCATGTAAATATCATTTTCCATTTGAACACATATAAACACCATAAGTAAGTCTATATATACATATATAAAGTGTTTTACAAACTATGGTCATTAGACCCCGACTAAAGCACTCTTGCTTTCAGATATACAAAAATGGCAAAAATCCTGAAGCTAGCTAGCTTTCACTGTATACATCATGTAGAATGACTAGTGGTGCTCATGGTAGCACATGATAGCTCCTGCTACCCTCTGTAGCAGGCGGATGAATCGACCTGACACTCTAGCCATATGTCTCTAGTTCATCTATGGAAGCATCCAGAATTTCAAGGGTTAGCCAATAGAGGTTTTCCTCAAACTCGGTTAACTCATCGTCCCCTCTATGAATGAAGCGGGTCCCCGCTACTCTATCAATTGGGGAATACCCACCAGGTCATGCATCTCCAACATGTGCATGAAAACATTAGGTCTCGTCATCATTCATAAAAATTATAAAACACAAAAATGCAAAAAGTAATCAAAGTCTTGAGTATTCTTCTTACCAATATCGCCCCATTGGGCACCTATTGGTAAGGGTATATCAGGGTCTCCCCTGAATTCAGTACCAGTTTATGCATACTCCTCCACCATGAGAAGTTGGTCATCCAACCAACAGAATAATGCGCTCCCATACTTGACCTTGGCCCCACTGCTACCGGTGCAAGCCGTGATATCTACCCACTACAGCATGTGAGGGTCTCGTCTTCTCATCTCGATGAAAGCCACCTAAGGCCTGAGATGAGTCACTTGCTTGAAGAAGAAGGATTCCAAGATGGTCCCGCAAAAAAACTATTTTAACTCCCCCTGCCGACACTTAGTCAACTGATCCTTGAACACACTCAGTAGAGCCTTGACCAAGTTATAGAGTGTAGGCGCCATAGCCTCCAAGGCATAAATCATATGGGATTGGGAATTCTGGTGAGCCCCTTGGCTCCCTGCAACCTGCTGCATGGTAAAAATCATTGTCTAGGGAGGCAGGTCCATCACCTCCTTAATGGGGATCTTTTTCCCAGACATCTGAGTGCCCAAAAAACAGTGATGTTCAATAAGCTCCTGTGTGGTGACATCCCCTCCTCGAGGACCTGTCAGTGAGATATTCTTTCCTCGCCTATATAACCCTCTAAGGAAGTAGATGTAATCTACTTCCACTGTAAGAACATGGGCCCCCAACTCGAAGTATTGCTGCTCTGGGTTCCACATTCTACGTGTGTACTCGATTAGTTTCACGTGGGACCTCATACTAGGGACATGAAGAAACTTTAGGAGGACACAGCCCTGTAAAGCAGCTGTAGAAGTGGCATTTGCCCCAGCTCTGGCATCATCATCCTCATGTTTTCTTTCTTTCCACAACACCATTTTGACTGAAATGGCCTTCCAAAAACCAAAATTGAAGTATTAGAACACATAATCAACCTTTGAAAATACTTTAAAAGCATGATTTTGGTTGGGTCGTTGATCTTTTGGACGCACTCTGTGGCACCACTTCTGTCTCCTTGAGACAGAGCAGTTGCACTGCCTATTCAGGCATGAAAAGCACGATTTTTCTTGGACACCACCTTTCCTGCAAAGGGAAAGAGCGTTACCCTGAGTGCGATTCTTACCCTTGGGTAAAAACCCCAAAACCCCAAAAAACGTGCTTGGAAAGGAAAAATTCGACCATGAAAATATTAAGGATGGTTTTAGCTCCTACCTAGAACAGACGAATAAAAAATCGGACGGGTAATGGCTCCAAATCACCCAAATTCTACACACAGTTTGCTCCAAATAGCTCTCCAAACCTGGTAATAGTAAAATGATATGTTTTTACTATTCCTTTGGATTTTATATGAGATATTTTAGGGTTTTATGGCATTATTTTAATCTTTTTAATTATTTTATTAAATTTTCCCTTTTTATATAGTCATTAAAAGCTGGCTTTTAATATTTTGGATATCTAATAGTCTTTTTAAAGGTTTTGTACAAGGATGAAAGTAAAAAGTTTTTATTATGGGCAAGTTTGTTTTTGACTTTTTCATACTTCCATAAAATGGAAAATGTTGTCGAGTCCTAATTTGGACATTTTGGTCGTGCTCCTTAAACCCCAGTACCAAAGTTTTGAGTCAAATTTTGCTCTTTTCAGACTCGTTAAACCCACTCATCACGAAAAGACACTCTAATGGAGTCTTCTTCAAACTCTTTTCGGACTCCTTAAATGTGAAAATATTGTCGAGTGAACTTGTTTTCTTCACTCTCGTAAAAGTACTTAAAGATTCGTCTTTCCAACGGTAGTTGAACCCTTTTTCAATTCGGATTGAGTAGTTATGAAAAAGGAATACTCCAACCAATCATGATTGGAAGAGTTCTCTCGGGCATTATTTTATACTTTTTCGGGCCCTAGAGACTAAATCCTATGAAAAAGGACCCTTTGGAGTCTTCTTTCTTTTTCGTTTAGACTCTCTAAACATGAACGATACCGAGTTAACCTTCAATGGACTCGTTAAATTAAACACTGAGAGACCCTCTTTTTGGAACGAACCCCTCCTTTCTCAGGTTCATGAAATATATGAGATGGAATTATCTTAGGATAAGCTACAATGAGTGTTTGTTACCCTCTTTGAAATCGTAAAACGAAAAGAGGAACTCATCAATCATGATGGGGAAATTAAGGGAAATGAACTATTTCATTTTGCAAATAATGGCAATTAGTAGTCACCTTTGAACATGGCACTTGTCTACATTTCATTCAGTCAATTGGGTATTCAGCTTGTGTCCAAGTCGATCCACTTTCATGAGTCATGTCACTCCTTTGAGTCTTTCAAAGAATGCATTGTCTACCATCACATTATGTCTTGGTATCCACCTGGTATAGTCAATGTTGCTAAGTCTTCGATCGTGCCACCTGATGTTCAAAGGAAAATTGAGAGTTTACCTCTGCAGTGAAAATATTCTTTGTGTCAGTACCTTTTGAGTCGGTCCGATGGTTACATCATAGTAAAAAATTCCAGAACTTTGTTCCGAGTTTCGTGTCATCGATGAGGGATTCATCATGGCCCTCCTTCGATGAGACTATTCATGTCAACTTTAGCTCATCATCCAGGAATTAGTCTTAGAAACAATTTATTAGCTTGAGATATGTATGCATCAATGACAGCTTCTCTCGCTCTCAACATAGGTTCACATCATTGACCTTTGATCGAAAGATTCAATTGAGTGTTCAACATCAAATCATCTATTCACACTCAAGATATTGTACTAAAGTACCTTGTAAATAATTAACATCAATGGTGATCTCCCTCACACTTGTTAAGGGTTCTCATCATTGACCGGTAATCAAGTGGTTTCTACCATGTTCGACATCAAGACATTGTAATCACATGGATAGAATTGTACTTTGTGGAAGACGAGACGAAGACCCTGGGTACTTGTTAAGCACCCATTCTTTTTCCCAGGTTGTGATGGAGTATTTTGTATAATTCCTAGCATGGATCCACATTTGTATGGTCATGGTTGTGCTCAAATTTGCGTCCATTTGGCATAGATCTACATTGTATATATGGTAGCTATGTCCAAGTTTGAGTCTTCTTCACATGGATCTACGTTGTATTCTAGTAACCATGTTTATTCATCTCTCTCATGGATCTGCCTTGTATTGGTATGCAACCATGATGAGGAGACATTTGGATGTGAGTCAAAATTATTGATGTATTGCAGAATCTTGGTTGATGATGATCTCCGATCAAGCAATTTCTTTCCTCAAAGTGATAATTTTCTCTTTCAAAGCTCTCACCTATCATATCCCTCTAGCCTCAGTGCTTTGGGGAGCATTATGTTACACATAAATCTCATCAACATCATGTGTTGAGGCCCAAAACATCAGAAATTTCCCTCAATTCCCAAAATTGTGAAGTTGGATATTGGCCCAGACTCATAATTTCATATCTGAGTCCACCACCGCCTTTGTCTTTAATGAAATGAGCAATACCTCCTTTAGTAACACCTATTGTCTCTTGATAATAAGCAGTGCCACCGCCTATGCCCCTTGATTAAATATCGGTTCCACCTTGGTAACAGTCTGTCTACATGGTGAAAGAGCGATGCTCGAGTTTCAAAGAGAAAAAGAGAAGATTCACAAAGCTTCTCGAAGGAAGACTTTGTGGCACCCTCATCCCTACTCTTGTGAACCACCTGGACTCAAGATCCCCCCTAGTAGGATCTCCCTTCCACCTCATCCACCATTTTCTCAACCATCCCTATCCTCCCAAGGCCTATAAAACCTAACTCATCCTCCATGGTTGAGAGAGAGAAAAGTTATGTTGTTGCACTGAGGTTCTCGCCAAATCTAGAGTGAGCATATAAGGGGCAAGTTGTGTAACACCCTATTTTTACCTTAACTTTGGAGATTATTATGACTAGACTTTGAGGGAGTTCTATGAAGAATGACCCCAATATATATTTATTTGGTATTTAAAACTTTATTTGGACATGTTATTGAGGGAATCTGGTTCTGGATGAACCAAACTTGGATAAAATGATTAGCTACTAAAGAGATATGAACTAAACAAAATTGTCTAACTTATGGATTATATGATGATTTTAATTATGAATGAATGAGAAATTTATGTGAAGTTATCAAGAAAGAGATAAATTATATATTGTTGTTGGGTGAAACTCCAGGAAAGTCAAACCCTAGTTTGACCCCGGGCTGGAAAAACCCTAAAATACTAAAACTGATAAGTTTTGGTACATTCGCTATATCTCTGGATTGGAGAAGGCTCAGGAGATGAAACTTTCATAGGCCTAATTTAAAATACTTATTTACACTATGTCCAGATATCAGAGTCAGATTCACTATATTTTAGGAGATATGATTCCTCCAAGTTAGGGTTCCAGCCTCTTCCAGGATTCATCCCTAAACAGGACACCTGGGGAGAATTGATATATCTCGAGATACAAAGGTCCAAATGAAATTTATGAAGATTTTATAGAAAGGGAATGGACTCTACTTTCTATGGTAGAAGTTTCAGACCCCGAAGAAGAAACAGTGACACATGGTAGTCTGTACAACTTCTCTATGGTGAATAGTCCTGAAACAGGTCACCTTGGGAAAACGATCATAAGTACCAATTTGTGAAACCAATTCTGATGAAACCTATGGTGTTGGAACAGGAACATGTTAGGTTACCTTAAAAAGAATTTTTAGACACATATCAGTATTAATTTTAGAGATACCGTAGAAACAGTATCAGACATTTCTGTATAAGAAATTGGAAAACTAGGGCTTCCTGTTCCAAGAGCTTCCCTCCATTGTTTTTAGAAAATGAGTACATTGGACAGCTCACCTTGAAGAGGTCTATATTTCTATCCAATCAGATCTTAAAGATTCCAAGTTTTCAAAATTAGGTTTTCTCTGACAAACCCTAGATCAGCCAGCTCCGGAACCAGGACGTACACCTCAAATCAGTAAGATCTAACCTTTTGCTATTTTCATTTGAGGTTCTCATTTCAAAGTGATCTATCACATCATATTGATGATAATATTGATGAAGTTGAGAACTTCCAAGCATGGACATATATGATCTCTCTGAAGAAAATGAATTAGACACCTACATAAGTAGAGAGGTTCCAGTTCCAGAGGGAGATGAGGCTAAAATCCTTACACCAGAAGAACTTGGTCAAGGCCAAGAAGATCATTGTTGATTCAACCATGGATCACCTTGTACCGCAAGTGTCTTCCTTAAAGACACCGAAAGAGATGTTTGATTTCTTGACCAAGCTATTTGAAGGGAAGAACATAAATCGAAATATGACTTTGATAAAACAGTTGAAGAATGTGAAGATCGAAAATGAAGAGACCATACAGTCATACTTTACGAGGGTCTCTCAAATCAAAGAACAACTTGTAGCAGTAGAAGAAGAAGTGGAGAATGCAGAAGTGGTGATAGCCACCTTGAATGGCCTCCCAGGATCATGGGATTCATTCATTCAAGGAATGAGTGCCAGAAGGAAGTGATTACTTTCAGTAGACTCTCGGAAGAAGAAGAAGCCTGACTCATAATAAGAGAAGAGAAGATGGGAGCAACTGAAGATCAAGCTCTCACCATCCCAACAAGATCCCTCAAGTGATGAGGAATATCAATTCTTGAAGAACCTCTTATCCATCTTAGCATTTGGATAAGAAACGATGCTATTATGAATGAAGAAGATGATGAAGCTAAAGGCTCAAGAAGGAGTCTACCCACGAAACAAATAAAGATAAGTATTCAATTGTCATTTCATGATATTGTTTTTGTTATGCATTTGTTTATATTCAGTTGATGTATTATGCATGATAGAATGTTTGCATTAATGACAGTATACTACTAATATGCATGTGATGGGTAAGTACCTCATGGTGCTATACAACTTTCCATTGCTACTTATCTAGAATGAAACCTCTTTGCTGACATATTGGATTAGTGCACAATCTCAATGTTGTCCTGGTAGAGAAGGAAGGCATCTAGAAAGTTTCCGTAAGATATGGATGAATGTTGTATTGGATAAAATAGTTGCAAAAGTGGTGATAGCCACCTTGAATGGCCTCCCAGGATCATGGGATTCATTCATTCGAGGAATGAGTGCTAGAAGGAAGTGATTACTTTCAACAGACTCTGGGAAGAAGAAGAAGCTCGACTCATAATAAGAGAAGAGAAGATGGGAGCAACTGAAGATCAAGCTCTCACCATCCAAAGAAGATCCCTCAAGTGATGAGGAATATCAACTCTTGAAGAACCTCTTATCCATCTTAGCATTTGGATAACAAACGATGCTATTATGAATGAAGAATATGATGAAGTTGAAGTCTCAAGAAGGAGTCTACCCACGAAACAAATAAAGATAAGTATTCAATTGTCATTTCATGATATTGTTTTTGTTATGCATTTGTTTATATTCAGTTGATGTATTATGCATGATAGAATGTTTGCATTAATGACAGTATACTACTAATATGCATGTGATGGGTAAGTACCTCATGGTGCTATACAAATCTCCATTGCTACTTATCTAGAATGAAACCTCTTTGCTGACATATTGGATTAGTGCACAATCTCAATGTTGTCCTGGTAGAGAAGGAAGGCATCTAGAAAGTTTCTATCAGATATGGATGAATGTTGTATTGGCTAAAATAGTTGCATGATCATATATTTATGCATAAGAATTTTCCATTATGAATATGCCTTATGAAATGTTTCTAACCATATAAATGCATTTGAGTTGTAGGAAAGATCGCGTACAATCACCTACAAGCAAAGAAGGATGAGACTTGTCTCGAAGAACAAGTGACGACAGTTCAATAAAGAATCCAAAATGAAGAATAATATGATGATACTTTCAAAGAAGAGATCTCATACACAGTGCAGTTATGTAACACTATTGAGCGACATCATTGATGAAGAACGTTCCAAGAAGTAGCTAAGAAGAAAGGGAAGGAGTGTACCAGTTCAAGAAGAATGATGTCTAGAATGCAGTATAGAGACCTGAAGAGAAGTTCATAGTTCCATCATGCAGTAGATGGAAACATCATGGGATACAAGGAAAGATTCGTAGCATGAGGCATAGACTACGAAGAGACATTTGCAGCCACTAGAAATACAGATGACAGGAATAATCATGTGTGCAAATGAAAGAAGGCCCTGTACCAACTCAGAAGACACCCATGGGATAACACATACATGAGGAGCGTGATGAAGACATGAACCTTTGCTACAAGGTTGAAGATGAAATTCTATAGAGGATGAAAAGCTCACAGATGGGTGCGAGAAGAACTTTTGAAAAGGTTCAAGATAGAGGATCTTGGTATCCAGTGACCCTAGATGGATACATAGAATATTAGTAGCATAGGAAGCTACTTGTCACTCCAGTACAGAATGTTTCAGTGCATAGAGTACGAAAGATAGAGGAAGAATGATGCTCCGCTTCAGAGGGAGTGACTACAGAATATCCTAAGGTTCGACATGGTACGACAGGATGGATAGATTACTGATGACTCTAGGCTTTACTGAGAGTAAAGAGGATTCCAACCTTTGCTTCAAGGTTGAAGGTGGAAGACCAGTGATGCTCCGGTCATATGTCAATGACTTGTTCCTAACATAAAAGAGGAACTCATTAAATTTGCAAGAAGAAGACTTGCTACCGAGTTCTAAATGAAGGACTTGGGGATGATGCACTACGTTCTAGGCATGGAGGTGTGGACAAGGGAAGTATGCAATAGAGATCCTAAAGAGGTTCAGGATGATGGACTGCAAGGCCATGACCACACCTATGGCACCGAACCTGAAGCTATTGAGTGTTGCTTCATCAGAGTCAGTTGATGCCACGATGTATCATCAAATGATTTACCTGACAAACACAAGACTAGATATTTGCTTTGTTGTGAACACCTTGATCCAATTCCTGACAAATCTGAAACATGTTCACTTGATTGCTGCAAAGCATATTCTTAGGTACCTGAAGGGTACAGTTTATTATGGGCTCAAGTACGAGGTGAATCAGAAGATTAACCTGGAAGGTTATGTTGATTCAGATTGGTTAGGCAGTGCCATCGATAGGAAGAGCACTTTAGGATGCTGCTTCAGTATGGGATCAAGTGTGATATCTTGGTTTAGCAAGAAGCAGTCCTATGTGGCACTGAGTACAGCTGAAGCAGAGTATGTCGCAGCTTGTTTAGCTAGTTGCGAGGCAATGTGGCTGAGAAAGCTACTGTCTAATTTATTTGATCTCCAGTTGGATGTTACTTGTATATATTGTGACAAACAGAGTTGTGTGAAGTTGTGGAAGAACCCGGTGTCCCATGACAAGTCGAAGCATATCGAGATCAAGTATCACTATATCAGGGATATGGTGCAGAGAGGAGTAGTGAAGCTCCAGTATGTTGCAATGGATGAATAGATAGCTGATGTGTTGATGAAGCCATTGGCCAGAGCGAAGTTTGAGTACTTCAAGGAGAAGCTTGGTGTTCTCCAGATCGAGGCTCCCTCCAAGGGGAAATGATGAGTCCTAGAGCCATTCTAACATGGTGAGAGGATTAGGTTCCTTCCATGGTCAGATGTAAGGGCTGAGCCATTCTGTCATGGTGAGAGGATTGGCTCCTTCCATGTCAGATGTGAGTTGTGAACCATTCTGATGTGACTGTAGGATTGGTTCCTACATGATCATATATAAGTGTTGAATGCCATTCTTGGAATGGAGGCACCTAGTCAGTTACCAGGAATACTCAGCTTGGTGCTAAGATGCCATTCTCTGGGAGAATGGAGGAACCTGGTCAGTTACCAGGAATCCTCAGTCTGGGACTAAGAGCTATTCTGGCGTGATGTGTTTACACATGGTCAGATGTAAGTGCAGTGCCCTTCCGATGCGGTGTGTTCACACATGGTCGGATCTAAGTACAGATCCCTTCCAATGCGGTGTGTTTGCACATGGTTGGATGTAAGTGCAGATCCCTCCCAATGCGATGTGTTCACACATGGTCGGATGTAAGTGTAAAGCCCTTCCGATGCAGTGTGTTCACACATGATCAGATATAAGTGTTGAGCCATTCTAGCATGATGTGTTTACACATGGTCATATGTGAGTGTTGGGCCTTTCTGACAAGATGAGGTTAGATATGAGTGATGGGAATGCCTTTCTGATAAGATGAGTTCAAATGTAAGTGTTGGGTGGACCATTCTAATTTAGGGTCATATATAGGCACTGAAGAAGACCTACATGGAGGCTAGGCCTACAACTAGCATGAAAAAGGGCTAGCTCTGTGGAACTTCCTGTGACGAGAAGAATGAAGAGATAGCACCATTTGATTGAGATAGCAAAAGCAGTAATGATGATGATGGTTCAGTGATGATCCAGCTTTGATGATGATCTAGATCAAGTGATGATCCAGACTTGATGATGATCCAGCAGTGACGATCCAGATCAAGTGATGATCCAGACTTGATGATGATCCAGCAGTGACGATCCAGATCAAGTGATGATCTAGACTTGATGATGATCCAGCAGTGATGATCCAGACTTGATGATGATCCAGCAGTGATGATCTAGATAAATTGATGATCCAACAGTGACGATCCAAATCAAGTGATGATCCAGTGATGATCCAAATCCAGTGATGATCCAAACTTCATGAAGATGACTTGACAATGAATATGACTTGACGATAAATATGACTTGAAAATGAGATGACTTGAAGATGAAGATGACTTGAAGACGAAGATAAATTGATGATGATCCAGATGATACAGAGAAGAAGACTTGTGCTGATAAATTGTGTCGAGAGAATACCTTCCTAGTTAAGAGGGAGTGTTGATGTATTTGTAACTTCAGAATGTATTCACTTGTATATCTTATGTATTGTACCCCAATGTTTATTCCGAGAATTATCTGTAATGTAATTGATTCATGTCATGCCTCGATGTTTAGATCGGGAGATTCAATAATGTAAACAAGTCATGTAAAGTCATTGAGGTTAACCCTCCATTGTAAGTCGGGGCAATAGTCCCCACATTTGTGTCAAGGTTAACCCTCCTTGTTGATCGGAGGTCAAAGTCCCAACAATTGTGGGGCACTAGGGTTATTAGACTCTCCTAGAGATGTCAACTCTAGTAAGTAATTGTTAAGTGGGGCCGACATGTTAAAGTGGACATTAAGTGAAGGAAAGAATATAAATAGAGAGTGAGCCTCTCTATTTATTACAGAACACACTCACTCATTGGGGCGCATGAGTGAGAGAGAAGTAGATCTCTCAAGTGAGAGAGAGAGAAAGAGAGAAGTTGTGGAGATCATATTTATGTTTTCGGGTTTTACTGCTTCCATTAGTGCTCATTCTATCTCTGAGGAAGTTGCGGGGTTTTCTCCTTTATGGTTTCCCCGAGGAAAATTCTTTGTGTCTCTTATCTCTTGGGTTTATTAATGTGCATTTTATTCTATCAGTTAAAGATCCTAAGATAATGCTAGCTTAAATGGTACAAATCTAACATCCATGTCCAACTTCGATACCTTCAACGTCAGTCGTTTAAACCTTATCTCCAGATCAACTAGTTGAGCCAGCATTGTTTGTTCTGACTTCAAGATGGTGCTAGTAAGATATTCATGGATCTGGATCAAGTCTTTGTACACCATTTCAAAGTGTCGACCTCCTTCCTCTTCCAACTGCAACAAGAACCTCTTCTGATCCCTGAGAGTCCTATGAATATACTGGAGTTCTTATTTCAGCGCAGGGGATGGAGTAACTGGAGCTGTTGATTTAGAGTTGGAGGCCATGGCAGCATTGGACAAAACGGTAAATCGAAAAATAGTAAATCCCTTCCTGAACTAAATACAACACACAGTGCAGAGAGCCACCCCCATTAGGGGATTTAAAGCATGCACAGATTCCTTGCGATCCTCTCAATTACCCATAATACCCAACATCCTATCCGAGTTCATCACATGATCTAAAATCCAAAACAGAACATGAAAAGGACTGTGGCATGGAGAGAACTAAGCTAACCTGCTCTCGGATCCATAAAATTTTGACAGGAATGACGTTCTTTTAAGTATGAAGGCCTAGAAATCCAGGCTCACATGCATGGTGCCATGAGCCTGCATGAGGGAGCCCTGAGTTATCTACCACCACGATGTCGATAACCACATTCCTGAGAACTTAACGCATTTCTCCAAGCCCTTGGTCCTATGGTATATGATAGAAGGTGTTGATTCCATTGAGTGCAAGGATCCCTTTGTTGGCTTCATCATTCAAGACTCTCATTGGATGTTTATGTGGGGTTCATAAGCTATGTAAATTGGGATAACTAGGTTAATCAATTAATTATGGAATTTTATTTTTATGGTGGAAATTATTGGCTAACAAATGCTAGGTAAATTTATTATGTGATTATGTGAAGTGGTAGGTTTTAGAGTTCTTATGGTTGAATGTATTGACCAATTAGTGGTGTTTAGGTGTGTATGTGTGCATTGTGGTGTGTTGGAACTTGCTTGTAAATGGAAGGAATCTAAAGATGGAAGCATAATCCAAAGTAAAAAATTTATTTTATAAATAAGTAAACAAACCTTCAACCATGTTTTTTCACTAAGATTGCATGGTAGATTATGTGAAGAGAACATCCAAGAAGGCGTTCCTCCAACCAATTAATGTTTCCATAACTCTACAAATTAGCCTAAACTATTTTAATATTGAAAATGAAGGTAAAATGATGTGTATGTTTTGAATATTCTTGAAGGAAATAGACTAAAAGTAAACATTAAAAGTAAAATGTTTTCTACTTAATGAGGAGATGGGAAAACCTTCTAATTTAATTTTGGTCAGCCCAAATGAACCACTTAAAAAAACACAAGTTGAAGAGCATACATAAATGGAAAAGGTGAAGTACTATTAAATTCTAAATAAGTGAACACCATCCAATAAATATATGTTAGTTGAGATATATAAAATGTAGCATGTGTTGTTAGTACATAAGATGATTTGGTGGAAGGAACCAACCATCTAATGATAAATGTTAAGATTCATAAAGAAAACAAAGATAATTTAGTTAAATATGATGGTTTAATTGTGTCTAAAGCAATTAATTTAACCTATATATTGGTTTTTATTTCACTCAAAGTAGACCTATTTTCTCTATCTAACGTCCCCTTGACCCATAATGCAGATTAAAAAAATTGCCTCAATAACCCTTGTTCTCTTTTCAAACACCGAGCATGGACGTTAACTCACACTTCCACCTTCATTTCTAGGCTTCGGAACCCCTACACATCACTATAACAGTCGTTTCGCCCTTGACAAATCCCTTCTACGACAAGAATGACTTCTTCCACACTGAACCTGTCTTTCTGCAATCTACATTCCACACTTCTGCCCTTCTGACCTCGAAAATCGGAAATCAGAAATATAAGTTTCGACAGACAATACTTAATCTCTCTTCTTCCTTCCGCATCCCGCACTTCCTCTCTCCACCTTCCGCACTTCTGAAACTCAAAAATCCGAACTCAAACATGCGAGGGAGCATTCAATGGATTTTCCGCCTTCTACCTTCCACACTTCCACTTTCCACCCTTCGAAACTCAGAAATCGAAAACTCAAATGTGCGACAGAACATTTAAACACTCTTCTGCCTTCCGCACTTCCTCTTTCCTCCTTCCACACTTCCGCTTTCTGCCTTCCGCACTTCCTCTTTCCTCCTTCCACACTTCCGCTTTCTGCCTTCCGCACTTCAGAACTTGGAAATCGAAAAACTCAATGTGTGAAGGAACGTTCAACGACCTTTCCACTTTCCTCCTTCTACACTTCTGATTTCTGCCTTCTGCACTTCAAAACTTAGAAATCAAAAAACACAACTCTTTACCTTAACCTTTTTTTGGATTTCGACCTTCTGCCTTTCGCCGGCAGATCCCGAAAGTCATAAATACCACTTCCTACCTTATCTTTTCTCCTAATTTCCACCTTCCTCCTTCCACCTTCCGCAAGCAGATCCTGGAATTCGAAAATCCCAAAATATGCTTCAATAAAACTTCTTTCTTCTGCCTCCTGCATTCCGCCTTCTGCATCCACTGCAAAACTCAGAAATCAGGAGAACGAATTTTGGCCTTAACCTTTTTCTGCACTTCTGACTTCCGCTTTCTGACCTTGGAATTCAAAAATAAGAAAAAACACTTCTTCTTGGATTTAAACTTCTTTCTGCCACCTCTTGCATTCTGCCTTCTGCTGCGGATCCCAGGGTAAGGAAATGCCATAATCTTCCTTGTCCAACTTTCCCTTTTCCATTTTCCACCTTCTTCCTTCCGCAGGAAGATTCCAAGGGGAAAAAACACAACGATTCTTGACTTGGCTGCATTTTTGGCCCTGTAACAAGATTCTAGCCTCCATGAACTTAGGGAAATGCATTATAAAAGCACAAGGCATGAACAAAAATAAAGTGCATAAACATTCAAGGCATAAACAACCAAGTATAGGGACATCCATACACAAGTAACCCTCTACTTTATCATCAACAAGAATTCAACATGAAAATAGAAATTCATCATATTCATCAGCAATATACATAACCAGTATAGTCATTCATAAGCAAATACATTGCATAAAAAGAATAACAAATATATTTATCTTGATGATTAAGTTGTCCTGCAACTAGCTATGTCACTGCAACGTTCCACCCAACCATAGGCTAATGTGTTCATTAATCTCTCAACACATTGCCACCCCCGAGATGGGCATGATTTCCATAAGTAATTAGGGAACAATAGGCTTACACACAGCCAACACACATCAGAACATAGTCAAACAACTAATAGTTGGGTTTCATAGACTGTCTAGCCAAGCCAATCAACAATTGGGATTCACGGGCTATTAAGACTACAATCCAAACACAACAGGAAACAACCAAACAAATTAAAAGTTGGGCTTATCAGCCTGCTAAGGCAATGGATAGGTATAAGTGTTGGGCTAGTGAGATCAACCCCAGATCTAAGGATACCTACACTAGATCTGACTGGGTCTCCATGACTCCACCCCACCCTACATAAGGAAGTATTCATTTCTTTGCTTATATAGTCCTTCAATCCATACCTTCCCTCTAGTGCTCACGCGGGTGTGCCCACCCTGCATAAGGAAGTATTCCTTTCTTTGCTTATACAGTCCTTCAGTCCATACCTTCCCTCTAGTGCTCACGCGGGTGTGCAGGTTGGATTTACCAACCCCTCTTGATCTATTTGTGTGGTTCCTCTCTTTACTAGGCTTATCATCCAATTTTGGCCCTCCTCTACTCCTAAGCCCTCAATCGAAAATAGGGATGCACTACACAACAATCCATAAGGAAACACAACAGCACAGGATTACTCACTCTACAACGGAGAAACCCACTGCAGAAATGCTTTCCGCAACTCGAGATAGTGGAAAAATCCATTTTGGACAATGAACCATTGTCCCTTTACTCGGCAAAGGAAAATAATTGTAGATAACCTTCTCTGACTCCATCCGTGAACAACAACACTAGGGAAACCACAGATGACCACCCTTACTCATATAATCGACTGATATCCACTAATTATTCACCCAGCAGCACAGGGAGACCACTGAACCTTTGCACGCTACGGATGGTAACAACAGGTGAATAACCCAGAATAAAACACGGTTCTCCCTCGGGATGAACACACAATGCACATGAGTAGAAACAAGACTCTCCCCACCGGCTCTACCAACAATGCGAATGAACCCAACCTCCACGTGACTCAGGAATGAAAGAATGGGCATGCATTCCCACATGAGTATACTTATTGCAGAAGCAAGAACATTGCCTCCTAGGTTAATGTAGACCTACAGACTTGCAGGCTTGCTCAGTCAATCCATCAAACTCCCATGCCTTGATCTTCCCAAGGCATTAACTGCCTCAACCAACTTCTGGAAGAAATTGATGATTGAGGACAGAGGACAAAAAGGGTTAGTTAAAGGTTCATGGGTTTCCCCATTGACATCTGGCCACACCCTATTAGCTCAAGGGTTGACTCACTCCCCACCCTATCCCTTGTGGAATCATGCCCCCATCTCTTTAATGTTTGTAGTCCCATAGCTAGCTGTGGTTTTATATTAATTTGTACATTTACATGGTATATCAAAATATATATACTCGGCTTGACTTAGCACAAAAACCATAGGTATCAATATTGATCACCTATCCACAAAACATCAATCACTGGCAGGGCCTTCGCCTTGATCTCCTTGCCATGATTCAAATACAATATTTACATCATGTACAATTAAATACCATGGGGTCAAAACTGGGGTATTACAATCCCCTCCCCCTTCAATAAACACTCTCCTCAGTGCTTTACAAATTTGAACAAAAATGGATGCACCAACCGCATGGCATCCTCTAGCTCCCATGTAGCCTCTTCAGGTCCATGGTGCTTCCCCTACACCTTCACTTGTCCAATGGTACAATCTGGAATATGATTCTAGGTCCTTGATTGCATGCATCAGTCCATACCACCAATCTCTTTCTGGTCTTGGGGAATCCTTCTCCTCATCTTGGAACATCTCCAATATCTTTGGAAACCAGCAATACCTATGCTCAAGCCCCAAGCAATGAGTCAATTCTCATGTCATATTCACAAGATTTTTGAAAAATCATGGATAAATCACATGCACATATATATTCACATAAAATCAACAGGTAATTCAAATACTTATCTGCATAAGTATCTTTGTTATAGTTGATTTTACCACACATGGTGGATCACACCATTATGGCCTTCCCTGTCCCTCTGCAGACTCTTTAGACCCCATGGACCATTTTTGTATCTTTGATGTTTCCAAGATCATCCCTAAAAACATGTCTTATTTGCTATATGCGACTTTTAAACCTATTCTCGCATATATGCGTGGATTTGACCCTTAAACCCATGTACATCGGGATGTGTGCAAAAAGGCCAAATAGTTTTGGAGTTTTCCTTGATGTGGATCTGATTCACTTGTCTCTTGGCCTTCCATATGCCTTCACATCGCTCGGATTTGACCTTCCATTACCCCATTGAAGCACTATATAAGGAACCCTTTGGATACATTGAAAAGGGAGGAATTGAAGATCAAGAAAACTATAGTCCATTGTTGCCGGAGCTTATACTTGAGTTTGCATCCCTTTGTCCCTTGGAGCAATTTGTGTTCCTCCCAAGCTTTCCTTTGCTTATGAGCTTGCTATCGAGAGATGGAGGATTGAATTGGTGGAGGCACAGGTGGAGGACTCAGTTTCTCCTATTCGCAGACGTGCCGACAGAGGTTGTCACTATTGTAATATCTGTTTTATATTAATAGAAATATCTTTTCATGTCCAATAATGTGTATTTAAATGAGTATTGAATCCATGGATGCTTTTAAATGCTTATATGTTATTGATTATATATTCTAGAGTAGGTCTAACACAATTATATATAGCATGCTTGTCTTGTTTGCTAAATGTTGAGAGAGAAAATCATCAATACAAGTGAGAGTGGAAAAGCTCAATGGGGATCTACATCAACCTTTCGGAATAAGGTATGTATCGAGATCCTTTAGTGTTATATGTTTGGTTTCTCTTGCATATAGGAAATGATTGATTTCTGTGGTCACTCTGTCTATTATGGTACCCCAAGCCATAGGAAGTTTTCTTTGTAATAGAATTAGCGACCATACTGGGGAGTTCCTGGTCATTTTCTTTGGGGGTCTTTATCAGCATTCAATGTTCTTGAATTGCTCTGATTTCTCTGTTTCTGAGTCAGCTCTGGGGGCATGTTTTTCTGGTAGTGTCTGATAGGAGTAAATTTTGTCTCAACTTGTCTGTTTTACCTTCTTTTTATCTCTTTTTCTTCCTATACACGAGTTTTTGCTTCACAGTCGCATGTACACGCGGTTTTTACTGGGATATCCAAGTATATACGTGGGTTTTCTGCATACAGTCACGTATGCCCTGATTTTTTATTTTTAGGGGAAGATTAAGTGTTGTTGGGTGAGTTTTGATGATTGCTGAGTCTCCTTGGATGCTTCTAGAGTCTGGATACACCTCTATTTCTCACCAAAGACGTCTTTTAGTTAGAATTTTTTTAAATGTTCTTGTCATTGCATTTTTTGTTTTTTGTTTTGGGATTAGTGCATTAGGTCTCTTTTACCTTGGTGCTTTGCTTGGGTGCTGTCTGATAGTGCTTGCAGAGTCTGGGGGAGGTAGAGTCATTCTTTTGCTTCATTATCTCATTTTAATTCAAAAAATACAAAAATATTTGCTTTTTTCATCATGATGCATTTTTGCATTTTGCATTTTACATGGTACTTGCACTAGGTTTGCTTGGAAAAGTATTAGTCATATTTTCATATAGGAATGACTGCATTTTTCATTTGAAGGAGAATTTTGCATTTCACGTAGTAGCATACCCCGTTTTTCATTTGACATAGTGCATTTTCATTGATTGTTAGGTGTGCATTTTACTTCTTTTTGCGTCGTAACACCATTAGTTTCACGATCATTTACCCTTTTGAGTAATAAGCAAATTAAAATTAACGCATAATAAAATGAATTACACTCTTTTATTTTATAGGGTGCACCAACAAGATTAGGTTTTAGGGTCTTGGAATAGTTCATTGTGAGTAAATTCTCCAAGACCACTAAACAACATGTATGTGTCTGTCCAGGTGAGAGTATGAAATTCCTTGGTATAATTAGTGTTTCTCAGGATCCTCCTCTTACACGGGAGTTAAACACGAGGCAGTGTGAGTAGTTATTGATTGGGATGGCCCCAAGTCATAACTGAGTAGCACCGGAGATATTTCTAGGATTGTATTCGTATCTGGGGGCTCTTTCGAGAGTTTCAGGCTTTGCTATCCTGCCCATATGGTCAATCCCGCCTGCGACTGTCTGCCTGAGCATTAATTATATTGAGGTGACCTTAGTTGCCTTACCTAGGTTATCGAGGAGGTACTTTGCAGAGGTTATTCTTCCGGTGTCCCAACTAGGTTGGGGTCGGACAGCACAGTCGCTATATGCATTGAAGCTGAGGGCCATAATAATTGGTTACGAACCTCCGCTTGTTGTGTATGGGAGTCTCAAGCCTCTCCTAGGAAAGACATACCTGCTTCATTCGGGAGCTCACATATCCCACCCTTGCTTGCTTGTGATTTGGCTTTACATTATATAGGTGTTTGCTCTATGCATGCTAGTTCGCCTAGGGTTTGCATAATTAGAAGAGTCTTTGTCATTTTTGAGCCATTGTGGATTCGAGTGCGGCACTTTGTCGTTCTCGTCATTTAGAAGGACTTCTGCCTTCCACATCTCCTCTTCCTTTGGGAAAGAGAAATAGACTGTCCGAGCAGACTACTTCTCTCATTGATTCACACACAATGGGAGATCATGAGGATGAGATTCCTAAGATGTCTTCTCCACCTCAAGAGGTTGGAGAGGAAGATCCTACTCCTGTATATGATCCTTCACCTGATATACCTTCACATTTCGGTTATGATCCCTCATTCACAGGTCGCCGGTATTGGTTTCTGGGTGACGAGACTCACCATGAACCCACAAGCACTAGTCATGTTAGTTATGGCATGTATGATATCCCTGCACATGATCCGGCACATCATGCTGAGTCACAAATTGAACCTAGCACTATGCCTGGGGGCACTCCTATTCCTTTCCGTGCGGAGAGATTTGGGAGCACTACTCACATTGCACCTTCCATCCCGGCAGTGGAAGCTACCTCACGTGCCCGTCCCAGACCTAACGTTAGTAGTCATATATGGATACCAGAGCCGAGATGAGTGACCATATGGAATACCACTTATATCCCTTCACGTGTCCCTTCGTCCTCTATTCCTACTCCTTCGAATTCATTTTTGACAACCCTTCCTCCCCCGCATTCACATGGTCCATCGGGTCAGAATGTTGCCACTATTCAGGTTCGTACTGTGACTGCTCACACAATAGTATCTCAGAGTCAAGTACCTCCCATTGTATCGAGAGGTCATATTCCTATTTCTAGATCATCTTACGGTCCATCGCAAGGAGTTCCCCATATCCCTACTTATGGAGCTTCTCATGGGATATCCCATGGGACATCTTATGGAGCTTCTCATGGACAAGCCTATGGACCGCAGTATGGACAGAGCTATCAACCTTATGGGTACGGGTATGAACAACCCACTTACTCCTCTAAATATGGCGTTGTAGCACCGCATAGTCAAGGTACACCACATCATAATGCTTCCATGCCACCCTATATGGGTCAAACGGGAGGAGGATGTTATGGCCAAGGCCATGGTATTTATAGTATTCAGCCTTATATGAACCAAAACTATTAGGGAGCGTGGCATAGACCAGCTCAACCTAGGCTCCCTTTCCTCGCAACATTAAATTTACCTGATTTATCGAGACTAATGAACGATCCTGTATCTCATGATCCGGCTTGGTCGGTTGTCCCTACTAAGCTTCCCTCGGACATTCCTAAATTCGAGGGCAAACCAAGAGAATATCCTAGTGAACATGTCACTACCTTTCACCTTTGGTGCTCTTCCAACTCCTTACACGATGATTCGATCCATTTGAGGCTATTTCAACACACCCTCACCAGGCCTGTAGCGAAATGGTACATAGAGTTACCGAGGGGAGCATTCGTTTTGTTCGATGACCTTGTTATGACTTTCCTCAATCACTTCCAACTACCAGTGCGTTATGATGTTGGTACACAGCTCTTGTAGACATTTCGGTAGGACAAGGCCACACATATCTCAGACCATATCCAAGAGTGGCATAGATGGAAGAGGTTGATTAAAGCTTTCATACCACCGGAGTTTCTCCTTGAGTGGTTCCTTAAATAGTTGCTACCTTACATCGCGAAAGATGTTTCTAGATCCGGAGTCCAAAGCGAGGAACAAGAAATTTTTAGGGCACATGAACTGGATTTGATTTATGCTCAATCCGGGCTATTATATGAGATCATACCTAACGCTTCGCATTCTAGTTTCGATCCCAAGATCAAACCTGGACCACATGCTGATGGCATTGTGGGTTGTACGAGTACCAAACCTGCGGACTCGGTTACGAAACAAGTGAGTCAATTGTCTATTAACTAATCCACATCAGGAGAAGCTACGGCTTTGTCTCAACCCACCCAAACGGCGAATGTACTTTCTGTGTAATCGTCGGACCAAAATGGCAACCAACAGCCTGGAAGGAATAAGAAAAAGGGTAAAAACAATTGTAAGGGTGGAAACAAGAATGAAAATGCCAATTTTAATGACAAGAACGACCGTAATGCTGGGGGGGGACAAACAGTCTAAACATAAGGTTAAGTTTCCTTGCAAGTTGTGTAAGGATGACCACCTCACTCAGTTGTGCCCTCGTATGGAAGACACCTCGAGGTTCATAGCACAGGGCCCAGCTATGCTGACCAATCCTTTACCCCATAATCAAAATATGAACTCGAGGACCCATGATCCTCGTTCTACATCAGGTAGAGATCAAAATTCGTTGAAAACTAGTACTGGTCATGGTTGCATCAACATGGTGCATGCCACTAAGGTTGTGACTCATGTGAAATACTATGTTTTGCCACAACCAGACCTTGGGAAAGAACCTCCTCCTACCAAGAGTCCTTTGCGTATTGAAAATCCTACGGATAAACCTGAGAGTGTACCTCACATTCCTAAGGGAGTCTTGAATTGTTCGGGGCACAATCCTAATGCTCGAGCAGCCCAGAACTATTCTGTTGTCGAGGATTTGGGCCAAACTCCTTGTGTGATGTCTGCGCTTGAAGTTCTTCAGAGTTGTCCATCACAAAGGAAAGCTTTGCTTTCTGCTCTTGGAGTGAATGATGATAACTCTTCTTCCGTCATCAAATTTGAAACCATGGGACTACAGCCTCACTTGCCTTACTACATGTCTCTCTTGATTCATGTATAATGTCTTAACATGACCGTCAAATGCACTATGATTGACGAAGGCGTTGTTGCTTTCGTGATGTCTTTGTTGTGTTGGAAGGGTTTGGGTTCTTTCGAGTTGTCTAAATCCGCTACCATGTTGACTACCTTTGATGGTATATCATTTTAGCCACACAGAATTCTTCCTTCTCTTAAGGTCCATTTGGGAGGGAAGACCATCGCGATCGAGGTCGAGGTGGTTGATGCGCCCCTTGATTACAATATTTTACTGGGTCGGAATTGGATGTATAGTATGCAAGCCGTAGACTCTTCTTTATTTCAAGTTGTATGCTTTCCATTTAATGGGAAGATTGTTACAATTGATCAAACATCATTCAAAAATCCGAGTTTTAGTGCATCGTCACGAGCTTCAATCCCGATTATCGAACACTCTCAGCCGGCAACTGGGAATGTGGGTGTAGGTATGTATCCATCCCTTATGGGGACATTTAGTTGTCTTGCACTTGTCCTTATGATTGGATCTAGTTTCGATGGGGCTTCATCTTCATTGAATTCGGTGTCTTTTCACACTTCCCATATGTAAGATCCTTGAATTCTTCCTACACCGATTCTTTCGAACGGACCTATCGAAATGGACGTGTCGTTGCCTGCAGCAATGATTGCATACCAAGAAAATCTCAATTGTGTTGCAGAGCCTAGTCCTTCCTCTTTGTGGATGGAGGAGGAGGACTTGTATGTGCTTCCTGCATGGGCAGTTGAGTCCTCTCATGCACATGACTGCCTTGATAGTGTTTTTCTGTCAGATGAATCTATTATTGAGGCCATGTCTGGAGTTGAACCACCTTGGGAAGAGTTACATTATAGATCTTATTTTATTCCTGAGATTGACCGTTTGGAGCATGAGGACTTTAGGGAGATTCTCAGTGAGAAGATTGGTAGTCCCGTGATTCCATTAAGCTCTCTTGGTCAGATGGCTGATGGGAACATGGCGAATATATCACCTACGATTCCTATCAATATCTCTCGCGATCCTGGCAAGATTGAGAATGTCTATATTTGGGCAGAATGTTCCCATGCTGAGATTCTGGAGTATACCAAGTTGTTCAAAGAGTTTCGTGATATATTTGCTTGGTCATACGAGGAAATGCCAGGTATCAACCCTCGTATTGTCGAACATGAAATTAAGTCCTATCCGAATGCGAAGCCTATTTGACAACATTTGTGTGCAGTGAATGCTAGAAAAGCACCCGCGATTAAGGCTGAGAAAGAAAAGCTGTTGAAATCCAGCTTTATCTATACTGTTCCCTTGACGGAGTGGGTTTCAAACCTCGTTCTGGTTGATAAGAAACAGGGAGTGATCCGTATATGTACTGATTTCCATGATTTAAATCGTGCATGTCCTAAGGATAATTTTTCCACACCATTTATTGATCACATTTTGGATGAGTGTGTGAGAAGCGAGGTATTTTCCTTCATCGACAGATTTTCCAGATATAATCAGATTCAAATTAAACCTGGGGATCAACACGAAACTGCATTTATTTGTCCTTGGGGTACATTTGCATATCGAAAGATGCCTTTCAGTCTTAAAAACACCACAGCCACATTTCAGCGAGCTATGACCTTGATTTTTCACGATCTCAAATCGATTATTGAAGTCTTTTTGGATTACCTTGCTGCTCGTTCTCGGCTGAGATTGCGTCATCCATACCATTTGAGATTAGTATTCGAAAGATGTCGTCACTACCAAGTTAGGTTAAATCCGCATAAGTGCATCTTTTGCATGAATTCTGGTCACTTGCTAGGATTCATTGTTTCTAAAGAGGGTATAAGAGTCGATCCCTTAAAGGTTGAGGCAATACTTCAATTGTCTCCCCCGAGAAATATTAGACATCTTCAATGTTTGTAAGGCATGGAAAACTTCTTACGGAGATTCGTGGTTAAATTTTCCAATTTGACTAAGGGATTTATGCGTCTTTTGAAGAAGGACACTACCTTTTGCTGGGATGAGCAAGCCCAGGAGTCCTTTGATGCTCTTAAGCGAGCCTCAATATCGGCCCCTGTGCTTAGTCCACCCGACTATAGCCGTGACTTTTTTATTTATGTGTCCGCATCCATGAAGACGATTGCTATGGTTTTGGTTCAGGAGGATGAGGAGCTCCATGAGCATGTCATATATTGTTTGATCCAGAACCTTATAGATGCGACAATCCGTCATTCCCATGTGGAGAAACTTGCCTTAGCTACCGTTCATGTGGTTCAGAGATTGAGACACTACATTCTCCTTCGCCAGACCTTGGTGGTAGCCCATGTCAATCCATTTCCGTTCGTCCTCACTAGAAGGATGATCAGGGGAAAGTATAATAAATGGATTGCTATTTTGCAAGAATTAGATCTCGAATTTGTTTCGGCAAAATCGAAGAAATCGTTAATTTTTGCGGAGCTCATTTCTGATTTCCCAAGTGAGGAAGAGGAGGAAGTTTATGAGGATACGTTTGTCGATGAGCATATCTTTCTGATCTCAACTTTGGATCCATGGTATGGGGATATTATCGTATATTTACAAACATTGAAGGTCCCTACTCACCTTTCATGGGATGAGCGATGACGATTACGTCACGTATCTAAGAACTACCTTATAGTGGATAACACTTTGTACCACCGTGGGGTAGACTCCATTTTACGTCATTGTTTAACCCATGAGGAGGTTGAGGTTGTGCTGAATGGTTGCCATGGAGGGGTGTGTGGTGGTCATTTATCATGGATTTCTACAGCCCAAAAAATATTAAGAGCGGGATATTTTTGGTCGTCAATCTTTAAAGATTGTGTTAATGCGGTCAAGAAGTGTCACCCTTTCTAGGTGTTTGCACGTAATATGCGCTCACATCCTGCCCCGTTACATCTGATTATCACTGTTGGTCCCTTCACCAAGTGGGGGCTTGACTTCATGGATTGAAACCCAACTTCAGCTGGGGGGAATCATCATATTATAGTGGCTATTGATTACTTCACGAAATGGGTTGAGGCTATGCCCACAATTAAATCCGACGGTGACACAGCCACACATTTTGTATTCAACCAAATTATTACTCGGTTCGGTATTCTGAAAGAGCTTGTCACTGACCATGGTAGGCACTTTTAGAATCGAACGATGGAAGAGTTGGCCTCGAAGTTAGGGTATAAGAAGGAGCACTCCTCTTCTTAGCACCCTCAGTCGAATGGACAGGTTGAAGTAGTGATCAAATCACTTAAGTCCAGTCTCCAACGAACCATCGCACAAAGCAAAAGGAATTGGAATATCATGTTATATCCTACTTTATGGGCATATAGGACCGTGGTTAAGACTGCCACCGGTTTCTCTCCATATCAACTCGTACATGGAGTGGAGTCTGTATTGCCAATTGAATGTGAAATCCTTTCATTGAAGCTAGCTATAGAGCTTTTACCAGACACTTCCGCATTGGAAGAACATTTGGTCCACTTAGAGCAGCTTGATGAGCAGCGCCGAGATGCTTTAGTGGCTCTAGAGGTGAATAAATGTCGCGTTAAGGTCCAGTATGATAAGTCTGTCCATCCGAGGAGGTTTAGTGAAGGAGATTTGGTGCTTTTGTGGGACCAATATAAAGAACCCTTGGGGGCAGGGAATCCTAATCCCATGTGGCATGGTCCTTACATGGTCAAACGTGTGTTAGAGAAAGGCACCTATGAGCTGATGGATTACAAAGGGACAGGCTTGGCAGAGCCTAGAAATGGGCTCTATCTTAAAAAATACTATGCATGATCTTCAGACAGGGCTGATTATTGTATATTATTGTACAGTTTTTTGCATAGTTAGATTTTTCTTATGGTGAGCAGGTTTGTTGATTAGCGTTCGTTTCTTATGGCATATGTCAATGGAGTCTTTCTTTTACATAGGATTTGTTGATGGTGCTAGCCACCACACTCAACACTCAGCCTCTGCTGCTTGGGTGATTTATACTCCTACGGGTTAGGTATTGTCTTCAGGAGGTGTATGTTTACGGCCTTCTTCGAATAATGATGCTGAGTATAGTGTCGTTATTGAGCTATTACAGGATGCCATTTCACATGGTGTTCTCTCTCTTGAGGTACGTCTTGATTCCTAGTTAGTAGTGTCACAACTTAATGGCTTGTTGCTAGGC
>LPNX010235194.1:0-36292 GCA_001517045.1 Pseudotsuga menziesii | reverse complement strand
AAGGGATATCTGGCAGCAGATCCGGTTATTGGAGAAGCTGAGGGTTAAAATACAAAGAAGAGTAGCCGATCTCACCTTCCTTAAAAACTGCAGAGACCTGCGCATGACTCTCTGCAAGTAAGTATTAATAAAGACTGAGATCGCCTACTCTTCTTCACATCACACCATCCTGATGATGAGTCCTGTTGTGGACCCGAAACGTCGATATTTAAAATGATATCTGCGGCTATTCCGAATCCTGATATTAATGGCTTGTATCGTATTAGGGATCCAACATTATTACAAATATTCTTACGTGTGAGATTGTTAGAACAGTAATTTGACAACATAACATACATACATGTTTCAAGAATTTACAATCAAGTTGCTGACTCATATGCTAACTATGTGTTAGATTGGCATTTGTTTCATAGACCATAAGCACATCACAAACATACATTTTTACACACATGTAAATAAATAAAATCGATCATCATAAAAGTTTTTCATTAAACATCCAAAATGTGACGTCATAATATATAAGTGTCATAATACAGAAATGGGGCTTCCGAGCTACCAAAATATAATACACGGTAGTACAAAAATGAATCACTCTCAGGTCTCTAAGCCTGTGGAGGAGGAGGGGGGTTCTGATCATGGTAGCACACCATAGCTCTAGCTAGTCGTCAGAATAACCAAACCCATGCTCGTGGTACTCCAACCACCTGATGCTGCATGGCCTCAAGCAAGTCCTCGACTTGCGCCATGGGTACTTGGTGTGTCATTCATACAAATTTTGTGTGGATGTTTTGGAGCATCCGCTCCGCATCCACACCCATGATATCATCTCATATTCCCCTCCTTCTATGACGAGGGAAGCCGTCAGGCCACCGTGGTCCAACATCTGCATACATATGACAGAGTGTCATTATGTGTCGTCACACCAAAAAACATGTCTTTTGAGTCTATATATCAAAAAACACAAAAAAAAATAATAATTCAAAAAACTTTAAAAGAGTGTTTGGGATTTGTTACCAATATCACCATATGCTACTCCTAGTGGTAGGGGCATGTCGGGATCTCCCCAAAAATCTATCCCTGCATAAGGGTAATCATCGATGGCAATAATATGTCACCGCCACCATGGAAAGAAATCAGTTGGGTAGAAGTTAGACACCCTACCTCCGCCCAGTCTGCGCATAGCATCTTCCCAATGTCGTTGGGCTGAATCTTGAACCCTGTGAGGAGGAATCTCAGCTCTATGGCTTAGCCCTGGAACACACTCGAAGAAGAACATGCTCAGTATACTGTCGAAACTGAAGTTTTGTACCCTTCCCATCTTGTAGTCACTGAGCTACTGCTTCATGTTACTCAACAGCGCAGTGCTCCAATCATAAATCGTGGGTCTCATGCACTCCACTGCATAGAACATCAATGGTTGTGAGGCCTGGTGGAGTGATGCTAGCCTAGCTATCCTGTCGAGTGCTATTCATATGGCCTTTAGGCCTAGTACCTGGATGGAGTTTGCCGAGATCTGACTCCCAACCTTTTTTGTGTCTGGAAAATAGTATACTGCAATATACTCATCAATGGTGAGGCCACCTCCGGGCCCGCGAGAGCGTAGGTTCACCACCTCTCCCCATCGGGACAATCCTGTAATGAAGTATATGTCCTCCACCTCTATAGCGAGGGACATCTCATCAATATGGAAAGACTCTGAGTCAGGATCCTAGTAGCCTACTAGCATCTGCAGCAGTCTTGGTTTAGCCCTCTGGTTGCCAAGACACCAACACTTGTATAGCCCACATGCACGAAGAGCTTGTTGAGCCATAAAATCACCCCAAGCAGCCTCTTCTACGTCTCCATGTTCCCTCTCCCTCCATTCTAGAACCATCCTACATATTAAAAGTAATTTTTTTGTCATTATTTAACCTAAAAACCATGTGCGCGGCTGCATAAGCGATTGTTTGCAAAACAACCGTGTATGTACGTGGGTTTGGGCGGTTTTTCCGCGTATAGCCAGCCTTATACACAGAAAAAACCCCGATTTCTATGTGGGCTGAGAAGACTAATCTAGATTGGCCTAAAAGTAAAAAATTGACCATAGAAATTGAAAATTTTACATGAAAATGGAAGAGGAGGACATGAGAAGTTACCTGGAACAAATGGTGTGGAATTTCGCCGGACGAAGCTCCTGGAATTTACATTTGAAGTTCTGAGCTCAAATGGGTAAAAATTTCAAATGATATGTAATTTTTGAATTTTTTACTATTATAGAAAAAAATTGAAAATTTTTACCCCCTTTCTATAGTTTTGGACCTTTTATGACCATTTTGGACCATTTTGGACTAATCTGATGATGTAGGAGTCCGTTTTGAGTGTTGTTTCGACCATTACTTTGATCCCGTTCATGCCACTCGCAGGTATTATGTCTAAACTGGCATATAGGTTAGCTTTCACATCCATGTGCATTTTGCATGACCTTATGACCATTTCATTATAACCTTAGGTACGAACCCATTCTATCTTGTCACAGAACCTTCTTGTTGTTTTAGAAGTGACATCATATGAATGGTAGAGCTTGACCATACATGGGTTCCCTAGTTAGCTCCTTTGTTGCATTTGGTGCCCATGCCAACATTTTTCCTTTTAGGGTGTGGGAGTCCTTTGTATAGTATCGCCATGTCTTTGCGCAAGAGCCTCATACTCCTCTTGATCTTTTTTGTCGGCCTTTGTCCCCAGGACTCCCTTATGTCAAGTTGTAATTGAAATATCATGAGTTTTTCCTGCCTCATTGAGCCTTATGCCGGCTTCCCTGACTTTGATTATCAGCCTTATAGCCCGATCTTGTCTCATGTCTAGCCATGCAAAGCCATTTTATATATCTTTTACAGCTTGATTCCCCATTTTTACCAAGAGGGGAATTTCCCCCGAGTGTCATTATCCTACACATGTATCCTTGCATTGAGAATAGGTATGTTCCACTGCTTGGAACTAGCTTGTTTTCCCATTGACACTCGTCTCCTCCTAGTCTATAACTATAAAGCACTTTTATTCTTTTTCAAGATTTTCAAAATATTTGAAAAAGTCCAAAAAAATGAAAAATCCGAACAAGAAAAGATGTTATCTTTGGCAGCAGTCGAGTTATGTCACCTTCTAAGAGAGCACTATATATCACATCCGTTGGTTGGGTTAATAGTTTGACTTTAGGAGTTGTACTCATTTCTCTGAGTTTATCTCCACCAACTGGTTAAGCTTCCAATCCCTATGGAGCCTCTGTCGATGCCTCCTGTGTCGCAGAGATGTCCCAGTTTTGTATATCAAGTCTATGCTTCCTACATTCAGTCACCATCCACCTTTATGCTCTTATTCGAAGGAAGTTGAAACCTAAGTCGGCCATTCCTCAATTCTCTTGACTTTGCATGTCGGCCATTCCCGGTACTAATACTGGTTCATGCATATTATGATTGAGTCCTTCCACATTATACAGCTTTGCTGAGTACCTCATGTTGGATGATGGGGGATGCCTTAATGCCCTCCTTCCAACGGATTTCATCCCATCGACTTCAGATCATTTATTTTGGGATAGGAATCTAGAGTCATTTTTTAGTGCCTTGAGACTTGCAGTCATCAATGGTAGGTTCTCTCGCCATCGACATTTTTTTGGGAATACATCAATGTCCCCTGATCAATGGATCCTTTTAAGTGTTTGACCTCAACACATTTATTCACACTTGTTAGTTTGAACTCTAGTACCTTGATTCTCATTTTCATTATCGGTGGGTGATCTCATGTCTATTAATGGTATACATCAATGACTGGTAATCAGACAATGGACTACTATGTTCAACCTCGACACCTCTATTCACATAGTAGGACATGTACTCGTAGCGGATTGTGTAGAAGACCTTCCAGATTGGTGGCATTTCATATATGCTACCTCCTTGATCATGCCATTGTTCACGAGATTTCAGCTCTCGTGACTTGATTCCAGTATATGTCAGATGTTTCCAGCCATTATGGAGATCTTGATCCATTGTATATCTTCAACTTTCATGGAGATCATGATCCTTTGTATAACTTCATCATGGAGATTCTAATCTACCTATATTGTACGTGGCGATGACCACACATGTCATATTTTGTATCATGCCTATTCATGGCCATTGTACTCTTATGTATTCGGGACTGCTATATCTACTTGTAGTTATGTGAAGAGTTTGATTATTGTATTGTACTATTGGATGGCTGGATCTTCCATTTGGTTCTTCATCACTCCACTTCTGGGATGGACTTATAATGTATTTTGGCCATCGTATGACCCCTCTGACCTCACACATTAGGGGGCATCTGTTACACCTGATTTTACCACACATGGTGGATCACACATTTATGCCTTCCCTGTCCCTCTACAGAATCTTTAGACCCCATGGACCATTTTTGTACCTTTGATGTTTCCAACATCATCCCTAAAAACATGTCTTATTTTCTATACATGACTTTTAAACCTGTTCTCGCATATATACGCGGATTTGACCCTTAAACCCGCGTACATCGGGATGTGTGCAAAAGGCCAAATAGTTTTGGAGTTTTCCTTGATGTGGATCCGAGTCACTTGTCTCTTAGCCTTCCATATTCCTTGAGATCGCTCGGATTTGACCTTCCATTACCCCATTGAAGCACTATATAATGAACCCTTTGGATACATTGAAAAGGGAGGAATTGAAGAGCAAGAAAACTATAGTCCATTGTTGCCGGAGCTTATACTTGAGTTTGCATCCCTTTGTCCCTTGGAGCACTTTGTGTTCTTCCCAAACTTTCCTTTGCTTGTGAACTTGCTATCGAGAGATGGAGGATTGAAATGGTGGAGGCCCAGGTGGAGGACTCAGTTTCTCCGATTTGCAGACGTGCCGACCGAGGTTGTCACTATTGTAATCTCTGTTTTATATTAATAGAAATATATTTTCCTGTCCAATAATGTGTATTTAAATGAGTATTGAATCCATGGATGCTTTTAAATGCTTATATGCTATTGATTATATATGCTAGAGTAGGTCTAACACAATTATATATAGCATGCTTGTCTTGTTTTCTGAATGTTGAGAGAGCAAATTATCAATACAAGCGAGAGTGGAAAATCTCAACGGGGATCTACATCAACCTTCCGGAATAAGGTATGTATCGAGATCCTTTTGTGTTAGATGTTTGGTTTCTCTTTCATATAGGAAAGGATTGATTTCTGTGGTCACTCTGTCTGTTGTGGTACCCCAAGCCATAGGAAGTTTTCTCCGTAACAATCTTCTTTTGTCTCCACAGGTTTTCGACTTGGATTTCTACAACCATGGCACCCACAAGACTTACCCCACCCCACACAAGGATGGTACCTCTTCTCTGCTATCCAGTCCCTCGAGTGTACCCACCCTTCCTGTTCTCTTCTAGTGTGTTCATTAAAACATAGCCAAGTTTCTGCAAGCCTCAAATCACCTATGAAAACATCCCTCGACCACGATATGTAAATTTTTCTCCAGAGCCTAACACTTCCTCTAGGTGCTCACCAAGCTCAGGTGCTTCCTTTTCGGACACCAAAAAAAATTAATTCCTATGTCAGATTCATTTCTTTAGGATGAAATCTATAACAAGATTTTCAAAACCATGGTTGCATAATATGCTCATGTGTATTTATAGAAAATCAACAACAATAAAAACATTACTAAGTAATCAAATACTTATCTATATCTCTCAACCAAGATATGGTTCCCCGCTTCAAATCCTAACATCTCTCTGGATGCTTAATGGAAGCTCTGCTCAAGGGCCTAACACCTCCTCCCAGTGCTTACCAATGCTTAGGTGCTTCCTTTTCGGACACTATAATACCTAGGGGTTATTCTCTTCACGGATCCCCCACTCTTGTGACAGTCCCCTTATGGCATGAATGTGTGCGAAAATAAGTGTATATGTATGTCTTACACCCTGGGCATGTTATATTTTTATCATTTAGTCAATATGATCTTAGGATATTATCTAAGAGAATAACATGCACAGCAATAATCATGAGAGACAAGAGACACAAAGAGTTTTCCTCAGGGAAATGATAAAGGAGAAAACCTTGCAACTTCCTCAGAGATAGAATGAGAACCAATGGTAAAATTAAAACCCAAAGACAGAAAGATGGTCTTCGACAGTTTTTCTCTCTCTCACTTGTGTGAGCTCCTCTTCTCTCACTCATGCGCTACAATTGAGTGAGTGTGTGTTTCAAATAGAGATTCTCACTCTCTATTTATATTAGTTTTCCACTTGACAATTACTTACCGGGGCCGACCTCACTAGGAGATTCTAATAACCCTAGTACCCCTCAACTGTGGGGACTTTTTCCCTGATTTACAAAGGAGGGTTAACCTCTATGACTTTACATGACTTGATTACATTAATGATTCTCCCGATAGGAACATCGGGGTACAAAGAAATACAATATATAAAATATACAAGTGAATACATTCCAAAGTTACAAATACATCAACACTCCCTCTTAACTAGGAAGGTATTCTCTTGACACAATTCATTAGCACAAGTCTTCATCACTAGATCATTCATCAAAGCTGGATCATCATCATCATAACTTCTCCCGCTATCTCGAGCAAATGGTGCTATCTCTCAATTCTTTTCGTCATAGGAAGTTCTACAGAGCCATCCCTTTTTCATGTTGGTTGTAGGCCTAGCCTCCATTTAGGTCTTCATTAATAGATCCATCCCTTTTTCATGTTGGATGCAGCACCTTTCCTCTGCAAGGATTTCCCCTACAGATCCACCCCTTTTTCATGCTGGATGTAGCACCTTGCCTCTGCAAGGATTTCCACCACAGAGCCAGCCCTTTTCATGTTGGATGCAGTACCTTGCCTCTGCAAGGTTTCCACTACAGAGCCAGCCCTTTTTCATGTTGGATGAAGTACTCAGCACTTACAACTGACCATGGGAGGAACCAATCCTACCACCATGTCAGAAAGGAATAGCACTTATATCTGACCATGGGAGGAACCAATCCCACCACCATGTCAAAAAGGTTCAGCAATTATATCTTACCATGGTAGGAACCAATCCTACCACCATGTCAGAAAGGATCAGCACTTATATCTGACCATGGGAGGAACCAATCCTACCACCATGTCAGAAAGGCTCAACACTTATATCTAACCATGGGAGGAACCAAACCTACCACCATGTCAGAAAGGCTCACGGACTCATCACTTCCCCTTGGAAGGAACCTCGATCTGGAGAACACCAAGCTTCTCCCTGAAGTACTCAAACTTCAGTCTGGCTAATGGCTTGGTCAACACATTAGCTATATGTTTGTCCGTCGCAACATATTGTAGCTTCATTGCTCCTCTCTGCACCATATCCCTGATATAGTGATATTTGATCTCGATATGCTTCGACTTGTCATGGAAAACAGGGTTCTCTGACAACTTCACACAACTATGGTTGTCGTAATATATGTAAGTAGAATCCAACTGGATATCAAACAAATTAGACAGTAGCTTCCTCAACCACACTGCCTCACAACTAGCCTAACAAGCTGCGACATACTCTACTTCGATTGTACTCAATGTCACACATGACTGCTTCCTGCTAAACCAAGATATCACACCTAATCCCATACTGAAGCAGCACCCCGAAGTGTGCTTCCTATCAATGGAACTGCCTGCCCAATCCGAATCCACATAACCCTCCAGGTTAATCTTCTGATTCACCTCATACTTGAGCCCATAGTCAACTGTACCCTTCAGGTATCTCAAAATATGCTTTGCAGCAATCAGGTGAACATGTCTCAGATCCGTCAAGAACTGGCTCAATGTGTTCACAACAAAGCAAATATCTGGTTTCGTATTCATCAGGTATATCAAGGACCCAATCATCTGACAATACATCATAGCATCAACCGAATCTGATGAAGAATCACTCAATAGCTTCAGGTTTGATGAAATAGGTGTGGTCATGGCCTTGCAGCCCATCATCCCGAACCTCTTTAGGATCTCTAATGCATACTTCCCTTGTCCAGGGAAGATTCCATCTACATTCTGCCACACCTCCATGCCTAGAAAGTATTGCATTGTACCCAACTCTTTCATCCTAAACTCAGTAGTAAGCTTCCTCTTTGTGTCAGCAATCAATCCATCCTCACATGTTACAAACAGGTCATCTACATACAGTAGGAGTATCACAGGGTTCCTTTCCTCAACCTTATAGTAAAGATTGGAATCTTCTTTACTCTTGGTAAAGCCTAAGCCAGTCAGGAAGCTATCAATTTTGTCGTACCATGTCCTAGGTGCCTGTTTCAAACCAAACAAGGCCTTCTTCAATTTGCACACATGAGTTTCCTTGTCATGTGTCTCAAAACCAAGTGGTTGCTCCACATACACTTCCTCTTCTACTATAGCATTCAATAAGGCAGTCCTGACATCCATCTCGTGTTTTTTCCATTTCATTACTGCAACCAGAGAAAGTAGTTATCTGATGGAAGTGTATCTGACTACAGGTGCAAAAGTCTCCTCATAATCTATTCCTTCTTTATAGGAGAAGCCGCGTGCCACAAATCTTGCTTTAAACTTCTCTATGCTGCCATCTACAGCTTGCTTGATCTTATAGATCCACTTGGAAGTCACAACAGATTTCCCCTCTGGTCTTGGGACAACATCCCAGACATCATTCTTCATGATTGACTGGTACTCCTCGATCATAGCATCCTTCCATTCTTTCTTTTCTGCCGCTTCTTCACAGTTGGAAGGTTATTTATCAATGATGTCACATAATAGGGTTACATGACCGGAGTAGGACCTAGTTCTCTTCCTTTCTCTGTGCATTTATTCTGGATCCCCATATCTTTTTGCACCTTGGATAGCCTCTCGCACCCATGCAGGTTTCCTTTTGTAAGGATTCTTCTCCTTGGGTGGATCTACAAGTTATTGGGGTTCTTCCATTTCTCGATCTTCTTCTGGAGTTGCTTTGTTCATAGTTGTATCTTGGATCCTGGGTACTTCTGTTTCTTCAAGTTCTGCATTAGATCTTTTTATGGATTTGTTGTAAGCTGAGTCTTTGTCAAATTGCACATCCCTACTGATGTCAATCTTCTTGAATCCTGGGAAGTATATTATGTAATCTTTCAATCTTTCACTATATCCCACAAGTATACCCTTATTTCCTGAAGGATCTAACTTTGTCCTCTTTTCTTTCAGAATGTGTATGTACACTGGACAGCCAAATATTCTAAGATGACTGACTTCTGCTTTCTTTCTAGATAAGACTTCTTCAGGTGTCTTGTTCTCAAGTACTCTATGCAGAGTACGGTTCTGTACATACACAGTTCTCCTAGCAGCTTCTGCCCATAAATGCATAGAAATATCTTGATCATGAAGCATAGCCCTTGCTGCTTCCATAATAGTTCTATTCTTCCTTTCTTCAACCCCATTCTATTTTGGATTATATGGAGTGGTCAACTCCCTCTTAATCCCTGAATCTCTGCATAATTCTTTGAATTCATCTGATGTGCATTCTCCGCCATTGTCTGATCGAAAGGTCTTGATTTTCTTCTTTGTGTGGTTCTTGATCAAGGCTTTGAATTCTTTGAACTTACTGAATACTTCATCCTTGATTTTCAAGAAATATATCCATGTCTTTCTAAAATTCATCAATGAAAGAAACATAGTATACATACCCACTCAATGAACTAGATGACATCGTACCGCATACATCGAAGTGGATGATTTCCAAGATTCCTTTTGCCTTGCTCTCGCTACTTGGAAATTTATTCTTTGTGTTCTTTCCTTTCGCACATCATTTGCAAACACCTTCATGGTTATCCTGTATTTCTGGAAGACCTTCAACATATTTTCTTGTAATTGGTAGTGCCCTATAGTACACATGTGCAAGCCTTCTATGCCAAAGTTCATATGACCCTTTAATTTGTATAATCCCCCCTCTTGCTCTCCAATCAAAACTGCATCATATAGTCTTTCCCTTTGGCCACATAAGGAATTGGCCATCTACAAATGCAACCCTCATGCCTTTTGCATCTAATGCAGAGATGGAGAGAAGGTTCTTCTTTAGTCCTAGTACAAACAAGACATCCTTCATCTTCATAGACTCTCCAGAGTCTATCTTATAGGAGGATTCACCACTACCTTTTATGGGATACTCGTAGTCATCCCCAAGTTTCACTTTGTGAGGTGACTCATGTTTGGATAGTTTCACAAAGGATTCCTTGAATCCCTTCATATGCTTGGAAGCTCCACTATATATGATCCAATCATTGCTTCCATGTGTGACAGTTCCCGTGAGGGCAGAAATCAAAACATATTCTTCATCACTAGAAGAATCTTCGTCTTTGACTCTCTTTCTTGGAGGTTCGTCATCCTCTGCAATGTGAGCATGATGTCTTCTTTTGTAGTTCTTCTTCTTTTGAGAGCCACCTTTGTTTCTAGGACAGTTTTTGGAGATGTGTCATTTCTCATCACATGTAAAGCGTCGGATACTAGATAGATATCTTCTATGGTTATTCTCGTGTGAATGCTTACCTTTGGGATGATGATAGTCCCTTATGTTTTTCTTGGTGTGTACTATGAGAGCTTGATCTTCATTTCCCATATTTTCTTCTCGAGCTACTATTCAAGATTCTTCTTTTGAGAATTCCTCCCATAGTCTACTAAAGGTGATTAAATTTCTTATAGCACAAATCCCTTAAATGAAGGAGTCCCATGACCTAGCGATACCATTCAAGGTAGTCATCACAATTTATGCATTCTCTACTTCTTCATCCACTGCTTCAAGTTGTTCATTGATCTGGGAGAACCTTGTAAGTTATGAATGTATGGTCTGTGGATTCTGTATCTTCACATTCTTCAATTGATTCCTCAAATTCATCTTCTGATTTTTGGTCTTCCCTTCAAATAGCTTGGTCAAGGAATCAAACATCTCTTTAGGTGTCTTTAGGGAGGACACATGTGGTATAAGGTGATCCTTGATTGAATCGGAAATAATCCTCTTGGCCTTGACCAAGTTCTTCTTGTGTAATTCCTTAGCCTCATCTCCCTCTGGAACTGGAACTTCTCCACTTATGTAGGAGACCAATTCATATTCTTCAAGAACCAATGAGATCCTACACTTCCATGCTCAGAATTTTTCAACTCCTTCAAGCTTTTCATCAAGCTTGGTGTGATGAGACATCTTAACTGAGAACCTCAAATGGAAATACACAAGATTTAGATCTTACCAATTTGAGATGCTAAAACTAGATCTGGAGTTGATCTTTCGCAGTGTTGGTTTTCTGGTTCAGGGGAAAATTAGGGTTTTACTTTCCCGGAGTTCTACCCAACCAAAAAATTTGATCTTGGTCTCTAAAATTTGATTTTGAGGAGGATAGAATTCCTATGCTGGGATCACTCAAAAATTCCACTTCTATGGAAATCCCTAATTTCCCATTGTGGTGGTAGGTCAAAAACTGAAAATGCTCAGAATCATATTCTGCTTCGACAGAAAGATGCACCCTTCAATGGAGAGTTAACCTAGCCTCCTTTTGTTGATGATCTGTGGAGAGAGACCCAAAAAGTAAGAAGCCCTAGATTCTGCAGATGCACAATTTCTTCATCTTAGGTTAGCTCCGATACCATGTTATATTTTTATCATTTAGTCAATATGATCTTAGGATATAATCCGAGAGAATAACATGCACAACAATAATCACAAGAGACAAGAGACACAAATATTTTTCCTCAGGGAAACCATAAAGGAGAAAACCTCTCAACTTCCTCAGAGATAGAATGAGCACCAATGAAAAAAGTAAAACCCAAAGACAGAAAAATGATCTTCGATAGTTGTTCTCTCTCTCACTTGTGCGAGCTCCTTTTCTCTCACTCATGCGCTATAATTGAGTGAGGGTGTGTTTCAAACAGAGAGTCTCACTCTCTATTTATACTAGTTTTCCACTTGACAATTACTCACTAGGCCCGACTTCTCTAGGAGAGTCTAATAACCCTAGTACCCCTCAACTGTGGGGACTTTTTCCCCGACTTACAAAGGAGGGTTAACCTCTATGACTTTACATGACTTGATTACATTAATGATTCTCCCGATAAGAAAATCGAGGTACAAAGAAATACAATATATAAAATATGCAAGTGAATACATTCTGAAGTTACAAATACATCCACATCTAGTAGCAACAATTGACCACCCTTTGATATGATATTTAGAGTACCATTCATCTCTCTAAAGAGATAATTCAACATCAACACAACAAACATCTTGAGTTACACATTGTCTTCATTTGGAATATTCTTCAGGAGTGCACCCTTGAAGTGCTATATTGTTGTACAAATGATCAAGTTATTGACATTTTCATGAAGTCCCTCATATAAGCTAAGTTCTTAAATAGTTGGTCTATGTTATGAGTTCAGGAAATTGTAATAAAGAGAACATGTCTTAATTCCTCATTCTTTGTCTTTTTCTTAGTTATAATTTTAACCCTTAAATCCTTTCCCAAGTTATTCTTGAGGGGGATTGTTAAATTATTTTGACACTTAGGAATTAGTTGCAGGTCCACTTAGTTTAATGTAATGGTCAATTAAAATGTGTTTAATATGTTTCTTTAGTGTTATTTTGCACTTTACTAATTTCATGGTTACAATTGTGTCCTACACTTAAGGAATAAGGAATTTGATGATTCAAACATATTCTCAATAAATAAAACTCTTGATATATGTATTATACCCCATTAGTCTATGATATATATTCATTAGTCTATAATATATATTTAAAGAGCATGGATCATTCGTTAATGGTTGAATTGAGAGAACTTCATGTAAATTATTTTTGCATTAATAAACTACCTCGAGTGGCTAGTTTATCTAGGACGTCATTGGATTGTTTCATTCTTTTTAAGTATTTTTAACCACATAAACATGGATGTTATGATCTTTTATCTTTGTGTAAGAATTTGCCGTGAGGTCTTTGAAATGTGGGGATATATCCTATTTTTGTGCATTATCTAAAAGCAATATGTTGTGTTTTGTCATAGTATTATGCTTTTCTAATTTGTAGGATATTATACTTTTTCATAGTTATTGAGTGATTGTGGCATATGTTTTTTTATGTCCCCGTGTGAGGGGATATATATGAATCGCTCAAGGCGATTATCTGAAGCAATTTGTTGCAATTTTAAAAAATCATCGAATTTTTCCTATAGTTTGTATTAAATATTTTTGGGAATTATTTAAATATTAATTTATCTTGCTTTTTATTGGTTTATACAAGTGACGTAGGCATGGGACTTTGTGCCCCAAGACCTGGCCGTGGGCTAACGTCAACAGCATTAACTCAGTCAGGTGGATTAGTTGAGAGTATGGCATAAATTTTTGTGTGTTTTGTAAAGTTTATCGAAGTGATGGGCGAGATATGTTCATTGCTTATCATGACCCCAAGCACGTTCCCTGCGCCGAGGTAACATCAATCAAACCCTCCAGACCCATTTTTTTCGATCCCTGGTTTTTACTGTTCCGTGTTTTATTTTATTTTCACGTTACTGACATGACGATGGTAATGGTAATTACTAATAACTGACGAAGGAATCGATTGTTTATTCTTTTGATCTTTGCATTTATGACTCTTAATTACTCTTTTGATCCTTGCATTTATGATTCTTAGTTTGCGTATGAAACAAGCAATCAAGTTCAATGTCTGCCAAAGCAAACTGACATAGTCTTAGCTTTAGTTCTACTGCACACCACCTTGGTTTTTACGAGATTTATTGTTACGCTGGGCTGGCACTGAGGTTTTCTGCAACACAGAATGAGTATGAGTCTAGATAACATTGGAGAAGAAATGGATCCAACTTTACATGAACTGCCCGATTTTCCTCCGCCCCCTGAAACTCCATTAGAACCCATGGAATTCTTGGCTCGTTCATGGAGTATTTCTGCTCTGGAAGTTTGTAGAGCTCTGGCGCCATTGAAGTTACAATGCGAAGAGGATGTCGAAGCAGGAGAATTAATGAATTCTAAGGTCGAAGAATGGCGTCCTTTTACTGTGGGTTCTTCAGAACAAACTTCACAGTTGGTTATGGACAACATTCTTTCACAGTCTGTAAGTATTTATGCAATATTCGTTCATTTTGTTTTAAACAAAACTTGGGCCAATGAATATTCAATTTATGTTGAGATCCCTTGAAACCAGTTCGCAGATTCTTCCAATCTTGAAAGATTCCAGCGGTTATGTGAGGGTTTCAAATTGATTCTAGTAATGCATTGTTTGGATGGGCATGCCACTACCATATGCTTGACAATTCTGCCAACCTTCTCTATGAGAATACGTTTTATGTATTATTGTACAATTCATCATTCCTTCATGGAATGGCATCGACTATTAAGTGTGTGTTTCTATTTGTTGTTTATATATGTGAATCAATTATACAACCAATCAGCTCAATATGTCTGTCAATTAATTGTTCAAATGATGAGATTTAACTATTTCTGAAATTTATTGATGTGTAAAAATTTGAGCTTTTTAGAACTGATGCACAAGTTATTTTTGCTCCACGAAAGTTTGTGGCATGGTATATTTTTGGTATTCTGCTCCCTCATTTGGTTTCGATGTTGTTCTTCATGAATAGGATAAGTGAATAGTATATGTACTGTACTGTGAAGTGCCGTAAATATTTTCACATTTGTGGTTTAAAATTTAAATGTGTTTGTATTTGTTTCTCTGGTGCAAGGCAAGTGCAGAGGATGTGTTTTGAAACAATCCAACTCCTAATTTTATTGAAGGACAAACCGTGACTTTTGAAAACTGATGTACTTCCTAAGCCCTAATTAAGACTTACTGTTTTTAATTGATTAAGTGATTTTCGTGTTTTTCCTAAAATGTACAGTCCTTCAATAGTGTATATTAACTCGTATTGAAAATATCATCAACCATTGATTGCAAATGACTTCATTGGGGTTTTGTATTTTGTGTTTTAAAGGGCAATATGTCCCCGATGTTCCTATGAATAAGTATTTCACCTGTATCTCCGGCTACCTATGCTTAATTTTTGTACATTGTACCATTTATCTTCATATACAAGTAGTTTTCCCCTTGGAACATTGATAGGTGTAAAGGCAAACGACGTTTCCACAATTAAAGTTTGGTTGGGAGTATGGTTATGCGCGAGGGTGTGAAAACCCTTCGAAGGATTCGTGTGGTGATTGTGCTGTTGTTATCAAATTAACGAGTTAAGGCATTTTTTGATAATATCATGTCATAGATGATAGTCGTTTAATTCAAGACTATTTAGAATTCTCCACGATATTTTATGATTTCAGAAGAAGACAATGTATGTTTTTCCATTTTTGTGTATTTATTTCTTCTCATATTTGTGAATTGTTGTGTTGGAACTTCCCAGTAAATCTAATGGATACTTTTGCATATTATAGGTATAAACCCTAGAATCGAGTGAATATCTAGTTGAACTAAGTAAATTTGGTGAAAACTTGAACTAATCCTGGACTTCCAAGTAGCAATGGTGCTATAGTTTTAATATTATACTTGTTTCTAAAAAAGATTGATACAACTATACAATTTATCTGTAATTTGCAGGGTATATCTGTAACTTGTAGGACTATATAGTATAAACACATACTCTAGTTCTATCTTGTTTACTATTCCAGGTTTAGTGTTTATATTTTTTGTATTTTTTTTTAAGCCAAAACATAAAAAAAAATATATATTTTAAAATCATTTTAAAAATCATTTTAAAAGCTTTATATTTTGTTTTAGGTGAAACAAAGAGTACATGAATTTTGTATGTATGAAGTAGAAAGATCACTTAGACAATGAAAGACAATATGACTTTAAAATATAGCTAAAGAAAACCTTTTGCAGGGTAAACGAAGTTAAAGACTTGAAATGACCTGAAAATAATAATTTGTAAAAGCAAAAGAAAATGAATGAGCAAGGTTGGTGTAATATTAATGAAAGGATAAAAGTATCTAAGGATAATCACAAGGGGTCACCAGGCTGAAAGATTTGACATAAAGAGAACTAACCTGAAATTGTTTTAACAAGGAAAAATGCTGGGAAAGATAGCTCACATACAAAACACTTGGAATTTCATTATGGAGTTGTCTAACTAGGGGACCATTTGGATTTTCAGCCGGAATCCACCGTAGATATGGAAAAAATCGTCTGCTGGTTAGACAACTTTTTTCATTATGTTAAATCAATACAACCTATTTTAGATTAATTTATTTTATAAAGCAAAATAATAATCATTGTAAATCTCAAGAAGATCTTAATTTTATAAAGAAAGATAATAATGATTGTAAATCTCAAGAAGATCTTATGCTTAATGTAATTAAATGTAATACTTCTGAATTCCAGTGACTTGGGTTTGCTTTTCTGTGTCAAATAAATGAGTGAAAATATGGGAGCATACTTGGATGTATGCACACCATAAGGGTCAAATTTACTTTTTAAACTTAACCCCTATGTAAGATCGAGGAGTCCTAGGCTAAGGTTTTCAATCTTTTTCCTTTCTCTGACAAGGGAAATGATGGATATGGAAACCGACTGTTTGGAGTCTAGAGAAATGATGAATATCGAAATCGACTATTTGGAGTCTTTTGCGCAAGTACAAATACTATATCATGAGGTTTATCCTTTATTTACATTCAGTAATTCTTGTTTTAATTTCCATGCTAATACTAGTCATGGTTACAGTAAAGCGAGGAGGGTTCTCTCTGAGGGTTCTCTCAAAGCCCTCGATTCTTTGTGTAGTCTTAGAAGCCTTTGAAAAATTTAACTATAAGGGTTTTGTAAATGTGTGTTCAAAGTTTCAATTTTTTTTAATAATTAACTCTCATATTTAAATTTATTTGTCTTATAGCAATAACTATTAACAATAGGGGGGGCATTGCCACGTCGTGGTTCTTGTTTAATATATTGTAATGTCATGCTTACATAATATTATTTTTTCATATTTTGTCATGATTTTTCATTATATTATTCTTACTTAGTAATATAATGTTGTGTTAACTTTTTTGTTGTGATATTTTCATTAATTTATAATGGTTAGGAACCATATAATAATATAATAATTTTAAGAATCAAATTAGGTCATGATATTGTAATGCTTTATTATTTTTAATTTTCTCAATTCATAAGTATAAAGAAAAAACATATTATAAAGGTAGTTAAACATATAGTTTAAATCTAGTTAATTTCCTTGGGATTACAAACCATTATGATGCTTGAATTTGTTTCATCTTTCATCTAGATATTTCAAGGAAAAGGGAAGTGGTATCTAGCAAGGTTTTTCTATAAAAAAATTGTAACAAACCATCGTTTATTAAAACATGATAATAAAAAATCGGTCAATTTAGGTTAATTATATAACATATATGAAAAACATAAATGTCACCAATATATATAGTATCTTAACATAGCATATGTGTTACATATTTTTTTACTGGAAATACTCACTACATTATGAAGTAGATGCAAGATTTATAGAAGTCACAAATATTAAATCTTTAATAATAGGTAAAACCAATAAATTAATTAAAATAATACCTTTATACTTAAAATGAAAATCTAAAACTTACATCCTCAAAGGTGATCCACATCCATGATCTTCATAATCTCCATCATTAGTGCCTTAAGTTGTAGAATATTAATGATCATGAACATTTTCTTACATGTTAGTATGCATAGAATAATGAATAATATTTTATTCTCTAGAGCATCTATGTGAAAGAAGACTTTATTATAGTGTGTTTTCCACACATAGGGCTCATTTTTTTTAATAAAAAATTAATTGAGTTAATTGAAAGTAGATGTATGTATTCATATATCCTTACACATGATGTATTAAAGGTTTCAAACCATTTCACACTTAACAATATTATCTTAAACAAATCATCATATTTTAACTAAATATTTTTTTTATAATGTCCACATATCCAATTCACTATCAATAGATCATGTGTGTGTGATGGAATTCCTTCATAACTCTACCATATTTTTCCTTTTGCTTCTCATATGTCTTCTCCACTTGAAAATTATCACCACAATCATACATTAAAGGGTACAAGTGTATATGTTATGAAATTTTAAAGGAAATTTCAAACCCATGTAATGTAAGTGATGGCATGATTAGATATTAAAAATAATATTTAAGTATTCAAATATTATACACCATAACAAGAAAATTATTGTAATGAGTTAAACATGAATATGTATGTTATTCATTATACTTACATGCAAATATATGTAACTATAATTATGTATTTGGTCAAGTAGAAATAACATATATACGTGACATGTTGTATAATGTTTTTAAATTCATTTTCATGCATTTTAATATCTAATATGCATCATTTATTTTAATTATCTGATATGTGTTCTTTTACCCACATTTTGAAACATATGATATTCACACTCAGGTACTCACATATGCATATCCACTAGGAGGTTCCTTGTGTGATACACACTTGTGTCATGTTCATGTGTGACCCACATAATGATGATAAAATACCTATAAAATACTACTCTAATGTGAAGGATCACCTTCCCAAAGTATCTCTCTCACCCTAGAATTAAACATGGGATCCCACTGAGATATTTATTATTTAGGAAGTTCTTGAGGTCCTTTTCCTCCTTTGGTATTGAGTCATTGGTTTCCTTTATTACTCATTTTAACACCTTCAAGGACCCATTTGGAACGTCCCATAACTTCATGGATCTATTTGGGGTGAATCCCCCAGATTTGGGTCCATTGTTATTTAGGATGCCATAAATTGGATCCATAACCACCTAAACACATTTGGGACTTACCATTTAGGAACTCAACCTAAGTAAAACTACGTAAACCTTATTGGTATTTTCATGTTAAATATACCAAGGATTCCTTTATAATATCATGATTTTAAATACACAAGTTTCATACTAGAGTATTATTTTGAGACTAAAAACACACAATATTTTTATAATCAAACACATGGTACACATTCAAAATGTGTGGTATGTCCATATTCCATATGAACCAAGTATCACAATGTCTAATATAAAATTTCATTATTCCTTGAAGTCACTCCCTTACCTATTTATACCCTTCTATTCCTCTTTGTAAATTCTCTTGAAAATTTTGAACTCTTCTTCTCTTCATCTTTGAAAATCTCTAATTTATAGGTACACACTTGGGTTTGTTGTTGATATCCTTCCACCCCTCTAAATACCCTAGGGATTCTTTCACAAGTCATATAAAACACCACTATAGGGACTCCTTTGGATATCTTGGCTCCAAACTTAGATATTTTATTGACTCATCCTAGGGAATCTTCACTAGCATAGTTATTCTTGTAACATGGAAGTTTGAACCCTAAAATATCAATGGAGGTTCCACAAAAACTAGGTAAAGGGAGGTATTATCCTCTATTAGGAAACCATGTTTATCTATTCTTCATACTTCATTTATTATATTTAGAACACTAAAAGTGTTTATTGGTTATATTGCACATATATATTTGTATTGGAGATAGGGGAAAGTCCTCTTTGATAGAAATTTGTGGCTGAGCGTGCTAGTGATCTAGGGACCTAGGTCACTATTGGAGGGGTAAAAAAACCCTCCACTTCATCCTATGTATATTCATTATATATAACAATTAATTATAGGTGATCTTGTTTCATTCTCCTCTTTCAACATTAGGGAAATATTTTTGTCCTCATTAGGTAATTTACTAAGATGAGTCTCAAACTACCTCAAATATTCCCTTCTTTGGAGAATTCCATACCTTGGTTGATGTGGCATGAGGAATATGATATTCCCTCTCTTAAGATAAGTACTCATACAATTTACCATAAATAATAAGGTTCCAAACCTTTCCTTAGCTTAAATAATTGGTGCAAGTATCATAAATGTCATAATTAGATTACATATGAAGGTCACATTCTTCAATGGAAGTGGTATTCTTATTCCAAGAAATGTGCATGGTTTCCCTTGATAAATTTTTTTACCTTGAAGTGATTTACTAGCCATAAAAAATATAAGACATCCCAACCTAAAATTTCCCCAGGACAAGTTTCTTTTACTCAACATATTGACATCTCATGGTTTCCCCAACCCAAGGCTAGAACATAAGATTTCAAGGAACTCCCTCCTTCAAAATAATTTTGTGCCGTGCCTCCTAAATCCCCTAATATTTATTCTTTCCCTATAGGATCCCTCAAAATTACCTCTCAAAAATTAGATAACCTTCTATAGAACATCTTAAGCACGATGAGTGGTTGGTCTCCAGGATTTCCACGTTGCCATCTTACTTCACCTATTCTCCACCCTCACCCATGCGGCATGCACCATATATGATTTTTTATATCAGTTAATCCTTCTCTCCCTTATCCTTTGATTCTACCTCTATTTTCTTGTGGCAATCCCTCCCCTTCATTTATTTGCCTTTTATTTCTCTCTTTTCCTAAACTTTATGCTAGTTGTGTAAGATTACCTTTGCTAACCTTAAAAGGTTCCCATGTTTTAACATACTTTTATGAAGTGGAATCAAGATCCATCCTTGAGGGAAATTTTTGGGGCCAAATTGGACCTCCCATTGTTAACTCTAGCCACCTCATTCATATTATCACTTGGTATCCCTTATCTCTCCACTCACCTAATCTTTCTCCTAGGATCTTGAGCCTTTTTTATCTTCTCTTTAATTTTCCATCACTTTAGTTACGTTATCAATGACTTGTCCCTTTTTAGTTCATCATATTAGGTATGGAACGACTTGATATAACCTCTCCCTATATAGGATCAACTAATGTGTATTTTGTCTCTCTCCTAACATGTCCTCTTAGTGTATCATGTTCCATACCATGTAGTTGTGGACACCCTCATGTAGTGGCCTTGTATTCTCCCTTGCTCCCTTTTTCTCCAGTAGTATACCATCAACAATGGTCTTATTTTTTATCACATTGACATTGTATCAATGTATGCCATCTTCCATGCTCACATAAACTCCCCATTGGTGTATGTTATATCGTATTCTCCCATCAAAACCCCATTGGTGTATGTAATCTATTTTTCTCACATCAAATCCACATTAATGTATATCACTTATTATTCTCATCTTCTATGGACTACCAACTGTAGAAAGGGACTTACACTATGTTCTTGAGTGTATATAACCTTCATGACCATAATATTTCTAGATTAATATGTGATTCCTCTAGTTCTCTCACTAACTCCAAGCTACATATGCCACCTTTAGGAAATATGTTCATCCTCATTAGGTTCTCTCAGATGAATCTCCAACATTCCCTCAAATATCCCCTTATTTGGAGTCGTGCATACCTTGGACCATGTCGCATGAGGAAGATGATATGCCCTCTATTGAGACAATTAATCATTCAACTAACCATAAAGAATTAGGTTATGAACCTTACCTTGGATTATATAATTGGTTCAAGTATAATAAATGCCATAATCACAATATACATTAATGACAAGTTCTTTAAGGAAGTTCTATTCTTATTCCAAGTAAGGTCCATGGTATCCTTGATCTAGTTTATTTCCTTGTAGTGATGTACTACCCATAAAAAATATAAGACATACCAACCTAGAATTTCCCCAAGACAAGTTTTTTTTCCTCAACATATTGACATCTCATGTTTTCCCCAACCCAAGGCTATAAAATTAGACTTCAAGGCACTCACTCCATCAAAATCACGTTGTCTCATGCCTCAATCCTGAATTCCCTAACATGTATTCTTTCCCTATAGGATCCCTCACCCATGTGGTATGTATCCTCTAAGATTTTTTATATCACTTGATACTTCCCTCCATTTTCCTTTGCATCTACCTCTATTTTCTTGTGGTAGTATCTCCCCTTAATTTCCCTTCAATTTCTTTCTCTTTTTTCTTAAACATTATGCTAGTTGTCTAACATGACCTTTTCCGACTTTGAAAGGTTCCCATGTTTTAACATAGTTTTATCAAGTGGAATAAATATCCATCCTTGAGGGGACATTTTTGGGTCCAAATTAGATATACCATTTTTAACTCTATCCACCTCATGCATGTTGGAACTTGGTCATCCTTATCTCTCCTCGCTTAATCCTTCTCCTAACCTCTTGTGCCTTTTTATCTTCTCTTTAATTTTCCTTCACTTTGGTTGAATTGTTAATGAATTGTACCATTTTATTTCATCATATTAGGTATGGAATCACTCAATATAACATCTCCCTAAATAGGATCAACTAATTATTCTTTCATATTTGTCATGCTCCCAATATTTTATGTGGTCCAAGACATAATATTGGCCTGAGTAACCTAGGTTAAAATTATTAAATTGGTGTATAAGGGTGGAAATTTACTTAAGTAAATATGTCCAAGGGTGTCATTGAATATTAATTGGACTAAGGTAGGCCACATGAAGGATATAAATTCTTAATTTGAGTTCCTAATATAATTATTAATCATTTGATAATAAATGGGCCAATAATATTTTGCACAAGTTAATATTATCAATATTAGCCTAAGATATGAAAATAATATTTATTTGTGACTAATTGGGCTCAATAGGGTGCATAGGAAGAGATAATAGATGTGAGTTGTCACCCTTTAGAAAAATATGTAAAGAAATCATCATGCAAAAGCATAAACAACAATCAAAAGTAGGAAAAGTAAGAAAAGAAACCCAAAGTAGAAAGTCATTTTTTTTCTAATTCACTAAAGAAGGAATAGTAAAATAAAATGTGGAAATTGAACCCAAGAAGTATAACAATTATACTCACAAAATTGCTAATCAAACATGCAAAATTCCACAAAAAAAGGAGATTGAAATTGGAGCATAACACAATCCTGTATTGAATAAGTGTAAATCATCCAACCTAATAAAGTAATAGGCTACCCAAATATATAATTACATTAGAGATTCAAAAGCATACATATGATATTTGAATTGGACAAAAAACAGGCTTACTAAACTAGTCAAAATCCTCCATAGGTGCATAAATCACTTTCCTAATCTGTCAAGATGATCATGAATTGGATGAATCAGATGTACCAGCTGATAAGTGATGGAAAGAGATAAAATCCATGCTTTTGGATGGAGAAAAAGAAGGAGGATGGTTAAGGCAAAAATAAAGACAGTTACTCCTAGACTAGCTTTTCCCTTTTGCCTTAAAACTGTTGAAAAGCAAGGCAGCTTTTAGAAAAAGAAGAACGGTGCTTTTACTATTCTGAAATTACAATAGAGTTGCAAAAAATGATTCCAGGATGTTACTAAATCACTCCTTAAGCAATTTTTGGCATTTGTTGACTTCTAGGTGCAAGTGGATGCCGACTAGCACAGCAAGGAATCTATGAATCTAGGAATAAGACAAAAATGATTAATTAATGTCAAATATGGGTAACTATGGGTTTTATTATTCTAACACCCCCCCCCCCCCTTAAGCCTAACTTTATGTGAAAATATTAGAAAAATATAGGGCCTAGAAACAAGGTTTAGTCACCCTTTACATACTGCTTGTCCATACAACCAAGGAAAGAGGAAAAACCCCAGTGGGAAAATCCTCCCTTAAACATGGACATGAACAAAATTTTGGAAATCTTGTTATCAATAATTCTTCACCACATGATCAGAAATCTCTAGCATTGATTTGAGATTAATAAAGGTATTCTCACAAAACACCTTGGTGAAGATGTCTGCTACTTGCTCTGAAGATGCGCAATAGAGTAGAGCAATGGTACCATCATGCATAAGCTCGATGATATAGTGCATATGGATCTCAATGTGATTGGTTCATTATATTTGAAATGGATCAGTGGAGATTTGAATGGTGCTTTTATTTTCACAATAGATGAGAATGGAAGTCTTTGATTTGATCCCACTTTCTCCAAGTATCCCCTGCAGCCACAAACATTGAGTAGTTGAATTCACAACTCCTCTATACTCTGCCTATGTAGATGAGAGTTCTATGGCACTCTACTTCTTACTTCACCATTTGATTGGTCCATATGGAAGCATGAACACATATCCTAAGGTAGACTTTTGATCTGTGTTGTCACTTTCCCAATTAGTGTCAGTAAATCCAACTAGCTCTAAGTCATATTTTGCTGCATAGAAAATCCCATGAGTTCTTGTTCCTTGAACAAAGTTTAGGATACTCTTGGCTTCCCTCGAATGGACCTCATGAGGTTCTGTTGCCGCTGCAACTGTTCTCCCCCAATTTTTTCAAATTTTGTCCCCCTCCTCATCATTTAGTGTTGTTTTGAATCGTTTGGATCCGTGAGCTGTTTAGTCATGCTTTAATTTTGAATGGTTTTTTGAAGATTAATTCTTGTCCTGTTTTCGGAAGTTGCTTGTGTTTGAAAATTGTTGTGAGTCACAGGTTTTGAGTTTGGTTGTGCTATCCGAAGATCAATTAGACCATTTGTCCTTTGCAAAATGCCATTTCGGAGGAGAAACAGTTTTGACCTTTGCTAAATTTCGAAGTCTTTAAGCACTTAGCATTTTTTCTTCGATCGGAGGATGTTATCTTTTTCTCTTTTGCCATTGTGGCTAGGCAAAGCTTTTGGCTTCCGATGTCAATGTCTTTTCGATTTCCGATTGGGAGTTTTCCCGCCTGCGGGCTGCATGTCTTTAGCCTTTTCCTCTTTTTTCGTTGCAGCTCCCAAATCAGCTAGCTACTCGAAGTGAAAAGCGCTTTGCCTGTCGATGCATTTCACATGTCCGTAGCCTTTTTCTCTTCCACCGTTGCTGCTGGGCAAAGATTTTGGCTTCCGATGTCAATGTCTTTCCAATTGGGAGTTTTCCTGCCCACAACCTAGGTCTTAACTCTTCCGAATCCGATGTGCTTAAGTGTTGTCGCAGTGCCCATCGCCTAATAGGACCTGCTTATGCGGCTATGATTAGGTCTACCCTGCCGATGTTAGTGCTCTGAGCCTCCGATGAGTTCTCATTTCCTATCGTTGGTGGTTTCTTTAGAACCCGTAGGTAGACGAAGGAGTGGTGCCAGCGTTTGTTAAGCTTTGTGGCAGTAATGCAGTACATGGCCTCTCTTAATGCTTAGCCATTTTAGTTGATATGATTTGAATGTGATTCCAATGAATGATGCACATCATTTGATTATAGGTGGGTTCCAAAGATTGGTCAAACTACTGCGGCGTGAAGGGAGATGGGCAGTTTGGCAAAGGTAGAACCGAAACCAGCAAGATCGCAAGGAGGACAAGTGGAGTAGAAGACAAAAGTAGTAGCTACAAAGGCGCAGACCTAAAAAACTGATTAGTTACTAAGTGTTTCATGAGTGCATACAGAAAACATAGAGGGATATGAAGCGTTTGAAGGACTGAAAGGTCGCACGCTTGGGGGCAGCCCAAGCGGTCAACTATTTTAGTTTAAATATGTGAAAGTTAGAACTTACAGGGGATTTTTCCCCTTGAAAACTTGAAAACTATTGCTTGTAAGAGGAACTACTTCGTTTTACAGCCAGAAATTGCAAATTTTCCCTGTTGGAGAAAGTGCTTTGTGGAATGTATCAATGTGATTAAATGAGCGATGTTGAATGGGAACTATTTCATTTTCAACTGTGTTTCATTAACTGTGAGAGCATTCTAACTTTCTGAACCTATGTTCTTGTCTGAATGCTCTCTGGTATTTTTTGTGAAGTTTTTCCACTATGAGTAATGGGATTTGTTTTTTAACTGTTGATGAGATATCTTATCATGTACACCTTTATTCATGTTTGTATGTTTTGGTTGTAAGAACAACTATCTCTGATTCGCCATAACACATGGACAGTCGTGCATTACTCATGAATTAATATCCAGCTCTCTAGAGTTAGTGTAGTTAGTATTTACTTTATTATTGTATATGTGATTTAGATGCTTGTGAGTTCTAAGATGGGAGGTAAGAACCTGCGCATCACATTGTGACTACTCCTTGCATCCTTTATCACCCTGCATTGTTAAATAGGCACCTGCATTTCATAACTTAAGGCAAAAATACAAAATACACGGTGGACCGGGCCGCAACCAGTAAACCCCTTTTGTTACTTGACCTATGGTAGCTGGACCGCAAACCGGATGGATTCCCTATACCAAACAGTCATGGGCTAGTTGGGAACATTGACTGGGGAGAATCCCTTGTTGTTGTTGCCTGCGAATTTCCAGGCCTCAACAGTTTTTGGCGCTAGAAGAAGGGAAGCCAATGCATGGCTGGCCGAGGAAACCCGTTTTCCCGATACTATTCCATCGGTAACAGTTCAGAAAGCAGTGGGATTCATAATCCAATTCCGGAAGAAAGAGGTAGAGAACATTTGTTTTCTGTCGACAACGAAGTTGTTAATAATTTGAGAAGACACACTAGGGCATATGTGAATAAGATTGGAGGATTTCCGATCATCCCTGAGCTGCCCAGAAGAGAATATAAAAGGAAGGATCATCCTATATTGGAAGACTCAGTGCTGGTTGGGGATTGGGAAGAGCTTGTAGAGACAGCCTTACAAGAAGTTGTATTGCCTTTGAATCAAGAAGTTCCAAATACTCCTCATAGTTCTCCTGCTCACACTCCTATTTGCTCACCTCCTCACTCTCCACCCAGACTCATGGCAGGCGTAAACACCAATCAACCACCCAACCCACCGAATCCACCACCTTCCTGGAGAGCCAGGTCACCTTTAAATCTAACACCTCCGTTACATGATTTACCTCAATCCTTTGAAAAGATGCTGCCCAAATTTGACCCAAGTGAGAAGATACTAGTAGATGACCACCTGCAAAGATTTTACTTGGAAGTAGAAGGGTTAAGGGTAGGGGAGTACAAGGATGTAGTTTGTAGACTATTCCCGTACACCCTTAAAGGAGCTGTAGCATCATGGTATTTTGGTTTGCCTGCAAACTCTATCAATGATTGGGATACCTTCGAAAGGATATTTAGAAGTAAGTATGCAACCCAGAAGACTCATGTTGCTCTTATGAAAGGACTATGTGCCTTGAAGAAAGAGAGAAAGGAAAAGGTGCACAGTTTCACCCAAAGGTTTGCAGCATATCTCAAGAATTTTTATGAAGCTGACAAACCTTTGGACAAAGTCTTGATTGAATATTATACCTCAGCTTTAGGCCCTGATTTGGCCATGTTTGCAAAAATAAATTCCAAGCCCACGTTGGCAGAGACTTATGAGGAGGCAGAAAGGGTAGAGGCTGAAAGAGAAAGTATTGAAGATTATCCCGAATGATCAGGAGAGAAAAGTGTGGGAAGGAAAGCCTTGTTGTTCACTAATCCTAAGGAAGAGCAATCACCTGACTTTGAAAGTATGGCAAAAATGATGCAGAAGCTTTCCAACAGAATCATAGACTTGGAAAAGGAGAAGGAAACTCAAAATTTCTATAAGCCCAATTACAAGAAAAGAGAGGATAACAATCAATCCCAACCTCCTTCGCACAATTCAGCATCTATGAATTTAACAGAGGTAGGAATGGACAATTTTTGCACTTTCCACCAACAACCTCACTCTGAAAAGAATTGTCCTCAATGGATAAAATCAATGACATTGGTTATGAATCAGCTGTTGGATTCTAAATTAACAGAAGATGGAGATGAAGAAAAAAAGGACAATACCACTTCAACGAAAGAACAAGAAGATGAGACCATGGTTCTGTGGAATTCCATTTTGTTATTCGATGCCGAGGAAGAAAAGAATTGGGGATACAAGAGCTTCATGGAAACAAACGTTACAACAAGGAGCCAAGGTTTGGTTAAAGAAGACAGTCTCATACTCCCAAAAATCAAAAGACTGCAGAAAAATGTTAAAAAATTTCAGAATAATTCCTTAGCTGATAAAATTCCTAAATTCACCATTACCAGTTAGGATCCTAGGCAGACTGATACGTTTGCCACGCCCACTGAAGAAAAAATGAATGTTGATAAGCCACATCCCACTGAACCGCAGATGGATTATGACATCGTGGAAGATATAAAGAAGGTGAAGGTGAACGTTTCACTATTTGAAATGTGTAAAGTGCCGCAGCAAAAGGAAAGACTATTGAAGGCGCTTGAAGCATCGGATGAGAAGCTGCCCACTGACAATTGACCCAAAGGAGAAGAAGAAATCAGAGAAGCCAGCGTTGGAGGTAAGTCGAAGAACAAGCACCCACCTTTCCTTCTCACTTTTGAAATTTGTAATCAAAATGTACATAATTGCCTGGTAGACTCAGGGGTGTCGGTTAACGTCATGCCAATATCAGTCTGAATATCAGTCTGCAAAAGGATAAATGGGCAGCCTAAGCCATCCACTTGGAGGGTGGTTCAGTTGGAGAGGACGAATGTGAAGGTAGTTGGTGAGATGGAGGATGTATCAGTCCGCCTGTCTTCAAATGATAAAGTGTGCCAAGTTATTGATATCGTGGTAGCCGACATACCAGATGCTTATGGTCTTGTTATGAGCAGAGATTGGTCGGCAAAACTAAATGGATATTTTGCCTCGGATTGGTCGCATCTGTGGCTGCCATATAAAGGAAGCCTGAACCAAATTAAAATTTTGAGGGAGCCTCACATGAAATACAACGTTACTCAACTTGAGGAAAAGAATGAACCAGTGGATTCTATGTTGGGAAATTATTTTATTGAATTGGAACCAGGAAATTACCAAGAAGAAGAATCCAGCAACTCATCAGACGCTCAGCCTAATCTCCTTCGATTTTCACAGGCTGATGAAATCAACTGTAACATAGTAAACTTAGCAGTAGGAGTAGATTCGCGTGCAGTAGTTAGCGATTTCTGGACATTGTTTTTTGATGGCTCTAAGACGTTAGAAGGGTCAGGGGCTGGCTGCATCCTGATTGACCCCAAGAATAATAAACATTTTCTTTCTTGTAGATTATAGTTTGAATGTACAAATAACACGGCTGAGTATGAAGCGCTGGTGTAGGGTTTAAGGAAAGCAATCGAATTAAAGGTAAGTAATCTAAAAGTTTTTGGAGATTCTGAAATACTTGTAAAACAGATCAGGAATCAAATACATTGTGTTTCTCCTCACTTAAAATATTATCAAAATGAGGTATGGGACCTTCTCAAATGTTTTGATGCATTTAATATTATTTCAATTCTAAGACTTAAAAATGCAGCAGCTCACTTGTTAGCCACATCGGATGCTAGGCTTGTGCCTACTAATAATCGATGCTCCGTTGAATTGCTTTTCAGGCCCTCGGTCCCTGATATGATCACCAACCTGCGAGTGTTCGACGATGATCAGCAGATAATAAAATGCTTAACAAATGACGAGGTATTTAAAGGAGCGATCATAGATGATGAAGAACATCATGCCGAGATGAAGTACGATAATTTCATCCCTAAAGGAGTCAGAACCTTAGAAAGAATGTTCGATCTCAATGAAAAATTTAGAATACCACCAAACGTAAAGACTCACAGCTCATCTCTACAGTTCGAGCTGATAAATTTAGGGACTGAGGCAAATCCTAAATATGTGAATCTTGGCAAATGTTGTTCACCAGCAGAAAGAGATAAGTTCATCAGTATTTTTAATCAATATAAAGACATCTTCACCTAGACATATGAAGACTTGAAGACATATGACACCAGCATCATCCAGCATGTTATCCCCATCAAATATGGCGTCAAACCTTATCAGCAACCATTAAGGAGAATGCACCCCAAATTGGAGCCTCTGATCCAAAGTGAAGTCAAGAAATTATTGGATGCTAGGATCATTTTTAAAGTCAAACATTCTGAATGGGTCTCAAATCTGGTACCAGTGAGGAAAAAATATGGAGAAATCAGGCTATGGGTGGATTTCAGGAATTTAAATCACGCTTCAGACAAAGATAATTATTCTGTTCCACCCATGGAGCAACTGCTACAAATGGTCCTTGGTTCTGAATTATTTTATTTATTAGATGGTTTCTTGGGCTACAATCAAGTATTAGTAGCCGAAGAAGACATATTGAAGACAACATTCAGGACCAGATGGGGAACCTTTGCTTACAGAAGAATGCCCTTTGGGCTTATAAATGCTGGAGCTACGTTCCAAAGGGATATGGACATAGATTTCCGTGGATTGATTGGCCGTAGTGCTGTAGTGTACCTTGATGATATTATAATATTCTCAAAGAGGAAAGAAGAGCACGCATTTCATTTGAGGCAGATTTTTGAACGCTGTCGAAAATATGGAATCTCACTCAATCCCAAGAAGTGTGTATTCGTTGTTACAGAAGGAAAGTTGTTGGGTCACGTAGTTTCAAAGAAAGGAATTTCTATATATCTAGAAAGGATCAAGGCCATTGAACAGATACCCTTGCCCCATAATAAAAAGGGGATGCAATCATTTATGGGAACAATAAACTTCGTGCAAAGATTTGTGCCAGATTTTGCTCAGATTGTCAAACCTCTGCAACAAATGGTGAAGCAAAGTGCATAGTTCAAATGGACTGAGATTGAGAAGAATGCATTCATCAAGATTAAAACTGTTGTTGCACATGCACCTTCCCTAAAAATCCTAGATTTCGATAAAGATTTTATTCTATATACTTTTGCATCTGATGATTCGCTAGCAGTTGTGCTTACTCAAAAAGAAGATGGGGGGGATGAATTCCCAATATCTTTCATGAGCACTAGTCTACAAGGAGCTAAACTAAACTACCCGGCTATTGATAAACAAGCTTATGCAGTGTTCAAAGTAGTGAAACAATTCAGGCCCTACATATTAAAAAATCGAACCAAGGTGATCGTCCCATACCCAGCTGTGAGGTCACTTTTTGTACAAAAGGTGTTAGGAGAAAGAAGGGGCGATTGGGTAACAGCTCTTCAAGAGTATGACCTCGAATTCAAGCCAGCTTCTAAAGTTAAAGGGCAAGGTTTGTGCAAACTGATGACTGAAAATGGAAAGAATGAAGAACATGCATGGGAAGATGAAGCTGAGTTACATTTGATGGATGTATGTCCTTTGTTCACAGCCCCCGATTCTTGGTATAGGGACCTCGTGCATTACCTTCAGGCAGGATTGTTGCCAGAACATTGGAATTCCAAGCAAAGAAGAGCACTACGTCTCAAATCAGCTTCCTATCAAATCGTTGAAGGAATATTATTCATAAAAAATTACGATGGAGTTCTTCTTAGATGCTTAGAGAAAGAAGATGCGATGAAAGTAATGAAAGATTTGCATGACGGGCCTGTTGGGGGACATTTTTCAGGAGATACCACTACTCACAAAATTCTCAGGGCCGGTTACTATTGTCCCACGCTTTTCAAAGATGCACACGCCCATGTCTAGAAGTGTGATATTTGTCAAAGGTGTAGTGGAAGGAAATCTAAAGTAGCGGCACCACTAAAGCCTGTGATGATCACAGAGTCGTTTGAACAATGGGGGTTGGATATTATTGGGGAGATAAAGCCGAACTCTTCCCTACAACATAAGTACATTCTAACCACAACCGATTACTTTACTTGCTGGGTAGAAGCCATCCTGCTGCGCAAAATAAATGAAGACGCAGTCATCAGCTTCCTGCAAGACCATATTATGACCAGATTTGGAGTTCCAGTTTCGTTAGTCTTTGATAATGCTACTTACTTTTCATCTATTAAATTAACTGCTTTTTCTCATGAGAAAGGAATAAAGTTGCATTATTCTGCTAATTACTATCCACAAGGAAATGGCCTGGCTGAATCTACTAACAAAAATCTGATCATAATTTTAAAGAAGACTGTGATAGAAAACTAGAGGAGTTGGCACTTTTGCTCATGAGAAAGGAATAAAGTTGCATTATTCTGCTAATTACTATCCACAAGGAAATGGCTTGGCTGAATATACTAACAAAAATCTGATCATAATTTTAAAGAAGACTGTGATAGAAAACTAGAGGAGTTGGCACTCAGCGCTACCAAATGCCCTTTGGGCTGATAGAGTCACCCCCAAGTCTTTGATAGGATTGTCTCTGTATACCCTTGTGTATGGTAAAGAAGCCGTTCTTCCCCCCAATATCATGTTACCCTCCTCCATAATAGCTCAAGAGTCTAGAGGGTCGGATGATGAAGTTTTGCAAATGAGGATATATAATCTTCTGAAAGCAGAAGAGGCTCGATCTAAAGCAAGAGAGTGCTTTAAGCAACAACAAGAGGTAATAAAAAGATGGTTCGACAAACATAAGGCAAGAACAAAATACTTTGAAGTGGGAGATTTGGTCCTCAAGTGGGACCACCCCCATGATGAGAAAGGAAAACACATGAAATTCCAACAGTTATGGGTAGGCCCTTTCCAGATTGCGGCAAAGCTTGGCCCTTCCACTTATAAGTTACAAGATCTACAAGGGTGGGAAGAGAACTTACCAGTAATTGTTTTAGTTCTCAAGCCTTACTTTTCCTGAGTTTTGTTTGTGATTCTTATATCTTGTATATAAAAAATCTGGCTTGGTTGTCTTTTTGAGTCACGTTTTTTAGTTTTGTTTTAGTTTAAGTTTTTATTGATTTCAATAAAGGAAATGAACCCGTGGTTGCATGGGGAACAACAGAATTTTGGGAATGATTAAAGTTATTGGGTATAAGGCTGTGTATTGTTGTTTGTCTAACAAAAAACTTCTTCCAGTTTAGCAGTTTTCTCAAATAGCTATGTACGCATTGAAGTCCTACTTAACCCCTGTGAAATAAACCAGAGTTAGAGGGTCTGGAATACTATTTTGAGGCTCCATCCATGCCACATTTAAAATGTCCTAAGGGGTGAAAACCAAGGGCCCATGGAAAGGAACAAGGTAAACATTATATTAAATACAAATGATCCCATGCCAAGAAATGAATGCCAAAGGAAAATAAGTGTTAAAACTCCTATGAAAGCATCATATATCAAAACAAATGCTAAACCATATAAGTACTAAATTGCTGAAAGTTCCTCTCCATCCGTGAGCTGAAACGTGAATATGCCTCTCACACAAAAGGACACTTGGGATAGAGGAGCTTGAATTAAAATTCAGAAAGAAAGGCATGCAGGAGGACTCATATAAAAAAGACAAAAAGTGCTAATGTGGCATGGGAATGAGGAACAAATGAATATTTCTATTTACCATGTGCTACGATCCTGTGGTGTCTAAGCTGCCAGCTACCGGAAGACTAAAGTAATAATGAAACTAATCTTTAGGCCTCAGAAGAGTTATCTTGACTTGAAGATCTTGGTTTCCACTCTCCCAAATTGGTCTATCATCAATGATTAAAGGTACATACTTTTTCCATTTGAGAAATCTAGATAGCTGGAAGAATTCAATGGGTTCATTTGTTGTTAAATAGTATGTCACTCAAGAAATAATCGCCCAGAGATCTAGGTTCACCAGGTAATCGCCAATTGTTGCCGCTGCAACTGTTGTCCCCCAATTTTTTCAAATTTTGGCCCCCTCCTCATCATTTAGTGTTGTTTTGAATCGTTTGGATCCGTGAACTGTTTGGTCATGCTTTAATTTTGAATGGTTTTTTGAAGATTAATTCTTGTCCTGTTTTCAGAAGTTGCTTGTGTTTGAAAATTGTTGTGAGTCACAGGTTTTGAGTTTGGTTGTGCTAGCCAAAGATCAATCAGACCATTTTTCCTTTGCAAAACGCCGTTTTAGAGGAGAAATAGTTTTGACCGTTGCTAAATTTCAAAGTCTTTAAGCACTTACAATTTTTTCTTCGATCAGAGGATGTTGTCTTTTTCTCTTCCGCCATTGCGGCTGGGAAAATATTTTGGATTCCGATGTCAATGTATTTCTGATTTCTGATTGGGATTTTTCTCACCCGCGGGCTGCATGTCTTTATCCTTTTCCTCTTCTGCCATTGCGGCTCCCAAAGCAGCTAGCTACCCGAAGTGAAAAGCGCTCCACCCGCCGATGCGTGTCACATGTCCGTAGCCTTTTTCTCTTTCATCGTTACGACTGGGAAAAGCTTTTGGCTTCCGATGTCAATGTCTTTCCGATTTCCGATTGGGAGTTTTCCCGCCCACAGCTTAGGTCTTAAATCTTCTGACTCTGATGTGCTTAAGTGTTGTCGCAGTGCCCATCGCCTGATAAGACCCGCTTAAGTGGTTGTGATTATGTCTACCCTATCGATGTTAGTGCTCTGAGCCTCCGATGAGTTCTCGTTTCCTGTCGTTGGTGGTTTCTTTCAAACACATAGGTAGACGAAGTAGTGGTGCCGACGTTTGTTAAGCTTTGTGGTAGTAATGTTGTACATGGCCTCTCTTAATACTTAGATGTTTTAGTTTATATGATTTGAATGTGATTCCAATGAATGATGCACGTCGTTTGATTGCAGGTGGGTTCCGGAGATTGGTCAAACTACTGCGGCGTGAAGGGAGATGGGCAGTTTGGCAAAGGTAGAACCAAAACCAGCAAGATCTCAAGGAGGACAAGTGGAGTAGAAGACAAAATTAGTAGCTACAAAGGCGTAGACCTAAAAAACCGATCAGTTACTAAGTGGTTCATGAGTGCATACAGAAAACATAGAGGGATATGAAGCGTTTGAAGGACTAAAAGGTCGCACGCTTGGGGGCAGCCCAATCGGTCAACTGTTTTAATTTAAATATGTGAAAGTTAGAACTTACGAGGGCTTTTTCCCCTTGAAAACTTGAAAACTATTGCTTGTAAGAGGAACTACTTCGTTTTACAGCCAGAAATTGCAAATTTTCCTTGTTGGAGAAAGTGCTTTGTGGCATGTATCAATGTGATTAAATGAGCGATGTTGAATGGGAACTATTTCATTTTCAACTGCGTTTCATTAACATTGAGAGCGTTCTAACTTTCTGAACCTATGTTCTTGTCTGAATGCTCTTTAGTATTTTCTGTGATTTTTTTCCACTATGAGTAATGGGATTTTTTAAAACTATTGATGAGCTATCTTATCATGTACACCTTTATTCATGTTTGTATGTTTTGGTTGTAAGAACAGCTATCTGTGATTCGCCATAACACATGGACAGTCGTGCATTACTCATGAATTAATATCCATCTCTCTAGAGATAGTGTAGTTAGTATTTACTTTATTATTGTATATGTGATTTAGATGCTTGTGAGTTCTAAGACGCGAGGTAAGAACCTGTGCATCACATTGTGACTACTCATTGCATCCTTTATCACCCCGCATTGTTAAATAGGCACCTGCCTTTCATAACTTAAGGAAAAACTACAAAATACACGATGGACCGGGCTGCAACCGGTAAACCCCTTTTGTTACTTGACCTACGGTAGCCGGACGACAAACCGGATGGATTCCCTATACCAAACAGTCACGGGCTAGTTGGGAACACTGACTGGGGAGAATCCCTTGTTGTTGTTGCCTGCAAATTTCCAGGCCTCAACAGGTTCATCCATGTTTCTGGAAGACACACTAACTACATAAGATATGTTAGTTCAAGTATGTGTAAGATAAAGAAAACACCCAATCAATTGCCTATACAGTGTGTTATTTACCAAAGGAGAGGAACCTGCTTCTTCAAGCTTAACTCCAGAAAGGAATGGAGTCTTGTGTGACACCTTGTTTTTTATATATCATGAACATTTTATAGCTTCATCCCAAAACTTTGGTGGCAAAATTTTAGACTCCATCAAGCAAGTTTCCATCTCCTTGAGTGATCTATTCTTCCCCTCAACAACACCATTTTGCTGAGGTTTGTAGGGAATAGAATGTTGCATATGGATACCTAAATATTATCAATAATGGATGAAATCAGACTTGACATACTCTTCACCATTATCATATATGAGTATCTTGAGCTTACTCCCATATCGGTTCTCAATCAAGGCTCGAAATACCTTGAAGAGGTTAAAAACTCCAGACTTAAGCTTTAGGAAGTATACCCAACAATACCTGGAAAAGTAATATATGAAGGTTAGTGCATATTTGGATTGAATCATGGACATATGAGGGAATGTACCAACAATTTCACAGTGGATCAACTCAATGGGTTCATAGGTTCTCTCATACTTGTGCTCTGGGTGTTTTCCTAGGATGCAACCTTGGCAGAATCCCTTAGAAAACTTGATCTTTGGTAACCCTGTGACCATGTCTTTGTCAATCAAATATAAAAGATACTTGTAGTTAATATGGCCAAATATCTCATGCCAAATATTTCTTGCTTCATTATCATGAGTGAGAAGAGCTGAGGGGTTTGAGAAAGGTAGGAAATGATAAAACTTGTATACCTTCGAACTTTGATCCACAAAACATTTTGCTATGAATTTACCATTCGAAATATCTAAGATTTCAAATTCATTGGAAGAGAAGATGAATTTATTTGGAGACCCAATGTGGGTCATCTGATACACTGACAAGAG
>LPNX010235193.1:0-24339 GCA_001517045.1 Pseudotsuga menziesii | reverse complement strand
CTGCATACGCTGTGTCTATGTTCGAATCGTTGTATATATGATCTCTAAAGCTCGTGCACCGCGCTTTGCCGATGGTGTGGCTACCTAAAACAACAAAACCGAAATTTAGAAGCCAAGAATTTGAGAATAGAAAGTGTTAAGATCAGTCGCAGGTAGGCATTCTGGTTTACCTGAAAGCGCAACCATTTCCTGTTTAGAAAGTCCCTGAGCTCCAAATTTGGAGGTGAGATTGGCGAGGTTGGAAGTAGGACCGAGAATGTTGGTGTTCGCAGCATTTAGATTCGCAGTCGCAGAGTCTCTTCTTCCGAGTATCACATTCCATGTAGAACCTCCCAACTATAAATTATGTCGAATATATATCGGAGTTAATATCTTGACACAAACTATAAACATTTTTTATTTTTATAATTGAACAGTGCGTCCATGTTTTTTCTGCCTTAGGGCTAGTCACTTAGGGTGAGTGCATTTTTATCATTGGTTCAGAAATTGTAATCTAGGGTTATTTAAGTTGTCAAAGTCATCCAGGATGGAATTTTTGGTCACAGGAACTCTTACATGGCTGGATTATTGGGTGTCTCGTCTCAACTAAATCACCTCTAAGAGTTTTGAATTGGTTTGAATCCGAATGGCCTTTCTAGGATACCCACCCTTAATCAAATGAGCTAGCAAGATTTGACAATATTGCACCCATATTATTAACAAAACTATACAAATAATGAGATTTGAAAATATTGCACCCATATTATTAGGACGTCCCAACTACAAATTTTGTAGAATATATATCAGAGTTAATATATTGACACTTACTATAAACAATTTTGATAATTGAACATTGTCTCCATGTTTGTCTTTTTTGGTTGCTTCTATGTTACTAACAGCTAGTGCATTTTTACCATTTGTTAAGAAACTGCAATCCACAACCATCTAAGCTGTCAAAATCATCCAGGGATAGCATCCTAGGCCACACTAACAGGCTGGATTATTGAGTATCTCCTCTCAACTAGATCACCCCTGATAAATTTGAATCCAAGTGGTCTTTTTAAAAATACCCACCCTTAATCAAATAAGCTAACAAATTTGACAATATTGCACCGATATTATTGACAAAACGTACAAACAATGAGGTTTGACAATATTGCAACCATATTATTGACAAAATGATACAAACAATATGATTAATAATGGTAACTCTGTAAGTAGCGTTTTTAGCCACTTTTCTGCGCAATTCTGAAAGATAAGTGGCGGAAGAAATGGGATTTCCAAGCACATTTTGGGAACATGATCTAAAATTTGGTAAAGAATAGAAATAGTAGAGTGGATTATGGTAAAGTTTATACTTCGAATCAAATTTGGGAAATAATAGGAATTTCATTTCAATAAATGAACTGCCAGTTCACTTTGAAAAGCAAATAGGTGTGAATTTTACCGTTACAACAGAATCGCGAGCAGCAATTGCCAAAATGTCTGCACAGGACACAACACTGGTGCAAGATTTCTCCAGCTTCCTTTTAATTTTATCAACGACTCCGAAACCCCTCGCGGAATGATTATTGGGCTTTGCCGTCTTTTCGCCTGTAAAAGTAGAGGTATCGTCCAGTAGAAGAAACCCATCACAACCCTGCAAGAGAAGAGCTAGCCCTAATTAGGTTTAGTAATGAACATAACATGACAGTTAATTTCCATTGTATATTAAGTTGTATGATCCAAATCTGACAACGCTACAAGCTAAAACTTTGATGAAACAAATACATTGACGAAACAGTCATGAAAATGGAGCCGAAGCAACGAAGCTCCAATTCGAGGCTGCCTTGAGATTGCTTGAATTACAGTAGATTTGACTATGGATAAAGCCCGAGCACAGGTTTTATCATAAAAATATGGGCTGAGATTTCCATAAGCAGAAGTTAAAAATAAAAGTAGACAGCAAACCCATATCAGACACATATTCTTTCGCTTTACCCTTCACGAAGATCTTTCTGACCAAGAACTTGCTGGCAAGATAAAGAATCTGTTCATAGTAGGGAAGAACCAGAGGACCCAATTGTCGCATGTTTGCCTTGAGAGCCTCCGCAGCAATTTCCATAATGTGTTTGCTGAGATTCACCCCGACTGTTCCAGTCGGATCCTCTTCTTGAAAAGCAGCATGATAGGCCATGTCGCTCACGCCTGCTCTGTGCGTTCTAACGACATGAAGCAATCTATATTTAGCACGATGGCGATCGCTTCTTTTGTTCGACAGAAGCACAGCCCTGCAGCCCATTCTGAACAAAATATTGGAAACCAACATCGGTTCATAGTTTCCAAAATACCAATTTTCTATAATATTCTCTGTGCTTAGAACAATTGCATAAGTGCCTCTGTTGGCAGCACGAAGGCAACCGGCCGCCAGATCCAGCGAAATTAGGTTAGCGCTGCATCCCATTCCGCCGACATTATAAGTCTTGATATCGGTACGAAACCCAAATTTATTAACAATCATCGACGAAAGCAATGGAATAGGGTTAAAAACACTGCAATTCACAACAAGAATACCAATTTCATTAACAGCAATGCCAGTTTTGTCCAGCAGATCTTGAACACAGCCAAACAAGACGATCTCTGCTTCTTGACGAGAAGTCTCATGTGTCAACCTCGGCGGCAAGTAATGCAGAGCCAGTCGGCGGCAAGTAATGCAGAGCCGGAGGAACAGCAACAAATTCACTCACAGTAGCTCTTTCAAGAATCCTTTTCTGAAACTCCACACTTTTTGCTGTGAATTTCTGTGAAATCACAGCATGTTCTATGAAGTGATCGAACGAAACTCTCCATTCCTGAGGCGCTTTGTAACAGGACAGATCCAGCATGTAGATTTGCTTTGACAGACGAAAATAGTAAATAAAAAGGGTCCCTAAACCACAAGTTAACCAGAGAAGCCATACGATCTTGGCCATATGATCACTAGTTCTCCAAAAATAGAGCTGGTCGATGACAAATACAAGTGCACCAGCTGCCAGCATGGGTAACCAGAACACTGATGCCCTAGATAGCAGATCAGAGTATCCCAACTTTATGTAATTAAAGTTGAGATTCTCTGCCAAATCAAATGGCTTATCAGTGCAATCTGCATGCCCGGGTTCCATATCGATCTCCGACTTTCCCGTTACTGCAATAATTAAAAATGGCATCTCACTTCTTAAATACAGTCTCCAGCATCCAGTTTCTGTAACGTGGCCAACTTGCGTCCATTTGTATTCCACCATGGTGTCAGCTGAACGTTCAAATTCAGTCTTTGAATTATCAATAACATAATAATAAAATAAAATAAATGCTGATGTCATCATTGCCATGTGTTAAGTGAAAACCAGATACCAAACTCCAAGAATGACATCACTTCTGATGGCCAATCAGAACTTTACAAAATAGCAAATTCAAATATTTTTATTAAAATTTAAAATATTTTTTTTCAAGTTGTAAAGTTTAACTTTTGGAAAACTGATTTTGATTTTTTGGTGGCAGCAAACTAATAGAAGGTCAAAGGTGGTTGACTAGCAACCGATTACTATATACCTGCTGAGGCAGGTAGAATAAGAACATACACTAACAAGAATAGAAAACACATTAATGCATCATCACACATATAATTAGAACTACTTTGTTAAAGACCATTTTTTCTTAGATTAACCGAGGAGGTGTTTGAGTCCATGTCCTGGAAATTTTTGAAAGCATGTAAAATGTGGTAAAATTGTTTTATCACCCTCATTGAATGCAAAAGACTAGATATCAAGTAGTATAATGTCTACATATTAGGTCAAACATGCCTTGTACATATTATATAAAATCACGATGGAAATGAAGTATTGTGTTGCAACTAAATCATATATTTATCATACATAACTAGATTGATTTATGGATGATGATAGCAAGTACGCCACATCAAAACAAATCACCAAAAGACATTTTACTTCTAAATGACCCTTACAAAAAATAAAATATTGTAAAACAAGTATCGAACCCAACAAATTTAGGTTACAAATAAAACTGATGAACTTTGCAATATGAATAAAAAATATACCAGTCATGGACTTCTCACAAAATAATTATCACTCCACTGTAACCCCACCATTACAATTAGTGTTCATTCATTTATGTTACAAACATCCCAAACATCAACAATAACATACATAAAATATGACCATATACACTCTCATTAACGCCTTAGATCCAATAATAATTGCAGAGAAAGATCCTAATAAAATCACATTTTAAACAATTGGGTCGAATTCAGTTTGAATATTTAAAAACCATGTGGCGTCTCTCCATCAAGGGTAGCATCGACCAACAACATATAAATGTCAGTCGATAGGTTAAACATGACAAGGAATACACTAAATCATATCTTTTGATCTCTATAACACTTTTACAGAACCAATACTCCTATGGTAGAATAAAACCATAATACCAATGAATGATCCCTAAGAATCAGGAGCATCCTAGAATTCAACAGGCCTAAAAAAGAATCCACGATAAAAGGTAAATTTACAATATAATAATCTATTAATAATCTATTGTAACTGTGGATAAAAAACATAAAAAGTTTGATAAAAAACATACCATGTTAATATTGTATGAAAAGCGTGATGTGAGTTTGTATTCTCTGATAAATTGCATGTGCGACATGCCCATTCAAGACTTGATCTTTCAGAAATGGAGATGTTATGCGAAGATTAAAATGTCAATAAAACTAAGAATTAAAAAGTGGAATCACACAACTAGAACCCTCACCCTACAAGCACAATTCGATGTGGGTGAACCATGAATCACTGTAGCCTTTATACATAACAAAATAGCCCCTGATTTTCACTCCAATACTAGAAATCAAGGGATGAAAGAAGGTATCGCATGGAATTGACTAAAAATACAGGAAAATGCAACCATATGCCTAAATTACTAGGAAAATGAAGGGTGAAATAAACCTTGGAAACCTCATTTATTGGAAATTGGGGGCAAAAGAGTGATTTCAATATATTTTCTCTAGAAATTGAGGGTGAAAGATGGAATGGAGGGATATTTTGCTAGGGAGAAAATAGTTTTTTTCATTTTCCTCATTAATTTACGGGAGGCTATTCATTTTAGATTTTTTTTTTTTAAATAAATATTGGGCGAATATATTGTGGCTGAAAAAAGTCTTTCCATACAAGAAAATGTCCCACTAAATTTTTGTAACCCCCTTAATATAGCCCCTAAAATGATTCATGTTTTGTAGTAATCCCAGTGGCATGCCTTCCTTGCATCCTGGCAAAGTTTCATGTGGTATTCTTTTATGCATTGTTACCTATAAGATGTAACATTAAATGTGAAAACAACAACAACAACAACAATAATCTATACACGCCATCCCTTTAATTGGTAGCAATTCACCCTTAAACTATTTTTTTAAACTCAATTTTTGGAACATAATTTCATCATGTCAAACTGACATGATGATATTGTTCATTCATAATTTTCTTCCTAGCATGAATAACAGTTTCTCAGCATGAATAACAATTTCTTAGTACCATATTCTTTATAATATGGAAATTTATTAGGCAATCAAACACAAAGCAGTAAGCATGCATAAATCAAAGGAGTAAGCTATCTACCTGACCATTTGCATCGAGCCCACTTGACGCCGCTTAGTGATAGCTTACTCCGTTACCTTTCCAACACCTACTTTCACACTAAGTGCTCTCGAATTCATCCATCCATAAATTTAGCCATGCAAATTCTTGTTTTTTAAGTGCAAATTTAAAATAGTTTAAGTTTTGATTGGAATTTTTATGAAAATTGCAAATGTATGTTTCAAACTATATAATTTTAGTCAACTCAATAAAAATAACTAGAAAGATCTAAAACATTGGGTTATCAAATCCATAACAATTGAATTTCAAATTACAAGTTTTTAGAACACAATTTCAGATTAGATTTAGATCGGTTCAGTTTGTAGATTCAATTTGATTTGGTAAATTAGTATTATTCATTATTGCATTATATCGGAGTGTAATAATAGTTTGTTGTAGAATTGATAAACAATGAAAATGCAAGAAAAAAAGAAGAATCTGTTGTTCTTGGTCTCACTGTTACGGAAAGATAACGGAGTAGTCTATCACAAGACGGAGTCAAGTGGGCCTTGATGCAAATGGTCAGATAGATAGCTCACTCCTAAATCAAAGTCCTCTAACTATTAATTAGTTCCCGCTCTTAAATGTAGATTGTAGATATATACATTTACTTTTAATCTTTGATGGATGGTCTGGGCTATCCATATCATACCCATGGTAGTGNTATATATATATATATATATCACCCCAGGAATGGGCACTTACGCTTGTAATTTCTGACAATCTAAAGAGATGTACTAGAGGTTTACATTGCTTGAGGCACTCATAACGAAACATTGATTGTCTCTATGAGTAACAACACTATCAAGAAGCATTTTATATTTACCTGATAATCATGATCCACCATCAGAGCCTTAGCAAACCTTTGAGGAAAAGGTGCATCCCCTCTAAGTCTATCGATGATTGTGAGGCAATGCACCATGCCCAATAGTTATGGGAATTCAGTATTGTTCATTTATGGAAGGCTGATAATGAGTTCAAACTGCACATTAGCTAGTCCACTCCCATACTGATTTGGAATCATATGGCCTCCTACTAATAGTTTACATTTGACATTCATGATTCAGGCGTGTTACTTGCATGAAAAAACATCCCGTAATCAATCCTTTTATTGAATAAAATGGTGGTCATTGTCCTGCAAATTTATTAGGTCTTTTTGTAAAGTTGCCAATTTTGGTTGAAAGCCATGCTGGCAATTCTGGTCTAAAAGCTTTGATCTCACCCAAATGAAAGGGTAGCATCCCTATTAAAAATGTGTAAATTATATTTTCCATAAATAAGGGTTTTCAATTTGATGGAGTCCAGAGACTAATCTCAAATTGGTTGACCATCCATCGTCCTGTGAAAATGACCCTTTACAATTACGGCTAAAGGCATGATTTTCTAGTTAAAACTTGCTTCTTCTCCAATGCCATAGCTAAGTTGAAAATGTCTCAAAACACTCAAGGTTTTAGACTTTGCACAAAAAATGGATGGTGTAGTTTAGAAGTGAGAATTCCACATTATGGTCGTGGAGACCTGGTATTTTTCTTACTAGGTAGACTCTTTTTCCCTAGAGTGATTTCCCATTCACCTAGTCAATTTATGTCTCGGTTGTTGATGGCTACAACATACCAAGTGATTTGGATTTATGTGAGAATTAAATGAAAGAACAAATATAGAACCATAAACAAAAATATATTGCAAAGAACACAATGTTACAGTAAAAAAATATTCTATTAAATAGTGAAAATAGAATAGACTATAAATACAACAACTAGAATGGTGGTAGCTATCTCTGAGAAGAGATATAGTTGTTACGCTCATCCATGCCAAGATGAATACAAAATAAGGATGAAAGGGCCTATTTATAATAAGAACAAGGACGAGAACTATAAACATCTAAAAAATAACCCTATACGATGAACCATCATAAAGTTTACGGCCCCAAGGTGGTTAATTGAACAATCAACTTCTTGGGGTGATAACTTTTGCATATGATCTTTGATTTGGGCGCTCGATGTCCCATTAGAAAGGTTTGTACGAGATTTAAATATTCCAATTGGGGTCAAATGGATTCCATTAAAAGCTATTTGTCCCTAATAATCACCAAAAAGTCATTTAGGGCCTCAAAACGACCTAAGATGTTTAACACCCAAAAAACTGTAGAAAAATTATTAGGAAACTGCCAAAATGTACAATTGTTTTGGGCCAGTGGAATAGGTGGATGGCCATCGATATCCATATGGATTAATCCTCCCCCCTTAGGAAGCAATGGTATCCATTGTGTCAAATCTTGTATCATATCTTGAACTGTGTGTTGAGTTGATTTTTTGGTGCAGCATGCGCTGAAATGAAAAGGTTGTCTTTCTTTGACATTCTAAGAGGGTTGTAATTGTTGTTAATGGATGCGATGGATTTGTTCAACAATTTTGGTTTCCTTTTTATTTTTAGTCTAAACTAGTATGGATGATTTCTTTCTATAGGAGCACCTTGAATGCATGGCCTTTCACTATAGAGGTACTCAGATATATGTGGAAACAATGACTTTATGTTCTTCTTAATCAGTTGAGTAGAGGGACCCTATGTAGAGGGTGTGGAGGTCTCTATGATATGATGTTCTCCTTCAGAGGAAATTGTGAAGAGAGAGAATTTCTTGGCGTGGGATATTATCTTCCTTCCCTGTGAGACCATAGCAAGTACAACTGTCTATGGTATTTAATAGAGTTGTCCTCCCAAAGTGAAAATGACACTACAAGGTCATGATTCATATATAGTATGACACTTCCACAAATATGGTTGTCCTAAAAGAACATTGCATTCTTCAAGTGGGGCCACAACACATAGTACCTCATCTTTGAAAGGCTTGACACCATATGGTAGGAGTCATTGCTTACTAACGAAGATACCTCGTCCTTGGCTTAACCAACCAATGTTGTATGGTTGTGGATGTGGTGTTCTCGGAAGCTCCAATATCTTGATGAATTTTGCTGAGATCAGGTTCTTTTGATTGATGTTGTCAATAACAAAATGGAGTGGGATTCCCTTTACCCACCTTTTTCAGTGGAAGAGGCACTCCTCTGCCTCTGATGCTTCATATTAGTTGAATATGTGTGATAGCAACAATGAAAATAGGTTCTGCATCAATGATTCGCTTCCCTTGGTCCATGACCATGACATTGGGTTCTGAATCGGAATCAAGATTTGATTCTGAAGCTTTGATCTTGGCTACTAATGACTACTTTGAGTGACATTCATTAGTGTTGTGCCAGAGGATTTTGTGGAACTTGCACCACTTCCTGGTGTCCTTCTTTGTATTTCCATTACCCTTTTTTTCTTGTGGTTGAGACTGGTTGTCCTTTCCATGTCCCATGTTCTTTGAGCCAGGTTTCTCTTACCTTAATTCTATGGTGGATTCGCAGGTCCAAATTATCGCTTGTTATTTTGCTGAAATTTCTGTTGAACTTTGATAGCATACATATAGGCAAATACGAGTGAAGAGATTTCGAGGAAGTCCATCTCTGTTTGTATTTGTTGTAATCAAATAGATTTCATAGTTACCAATGATACATATTACATATTTATACACGCAATGATATAGACAAGAGACAAGGAATGATAGATAGAATAATAAGTACTTATATTACTCAAGAACACATGAAGGGTTCATACATCCAACTGAACCAATTCTTTATCCGACTCTATAGCCTATTTAAATGGTTTACAATATGTTACATAACTACCTTTCAATTCAACTAACTGACACGACCTGTGAGGTCGACATAATCTATTGTTATACTTTACAATTAGTCGACTGGAGGACCTAGTCGACTAACCGACTTAGGCCCCTTCAACATCTCACCCACCTCAAAATATTTCTTTGTCCCAAAGAAATGAGGAGATGAAAATTGTTATTTCTAAGTAGCTAAATTTATTATTATTATTATTATGGATTGTTATGACTGGTGGACGGTTTTTGTTGAACACATAATTCTACAATAGCTTCAACGGATACTGATAGTTGGTTATGAAATTCTTCCCATGCATGGAGGGAATTTTATATGTCAATTGTAAGAGTGGTGAGACTTGACAAGTTATCCCTCTTTTCATGCATAGCCAAGTCTAGGATGTTAATCATGCCAGATCCTAGTAGTTGAGGGTTTTCTTCAACAACAGAGAGCAGTCATTGAAGTTGTGGTCTATTTTTTGTTGATGTTGGATAGACTAACTCGGGCTTGGTTGATCCACTGATGTTCTTACTTCTCCAGTTTTTTGAGTTTATTGACTTCCAAAACAAGTTGATCATTAATGGTATGGACCATTGCTTCACTGGTAACTGGCCAGCGGTGTTGTAGTGAACTAATGAGTTCACGGGTCTTTTGCATTTCTTCAAATACATGGTTGTAGTAGGCGTACCAATTCTGCAAGACGTCTGTAGTAACAACAGATTCTGCAACATATTGTACTCACATGTTGTGTGCTTCTGTAAATGTTGTGTATTGATTTCTTAGTAGGACAATTGTTTCCTCATCCTACTCTTGTTGTATTTTATTCAACTTCTCCTGAAGGGTCGACACAACACTTTCAAATATGTGGTATACTTTGTCGAGGGGTTTTTCGGAGTCGGTACCTATTGGAATTGTGATCATTTTCCATGCTAAGCTCTCATACTTGGGCTAAAAATGTGTTTTTCTCTGTTTTTAGTTGTTTAGTTTGTTCTTTCTCCTCCACTCTTCTGTGTTTATATTCCTGGTCAATGGCATATGTTAGTAGATATAGTTCTTCTTCTTTAGCTTTCTATGCGTCAAATGTAACTACTGGACCTAATTGATCTACATGAACTAACATGAGTGGTTGTTGTTGTAACTGTTGTAGACACTTCTGTTATTTCTTCTATCATTTTCACTTGTTTATTCTTTTCTTTTCTTTGCTTCCTTTTTCTTCTTTCCTTCTCTTTACTTTGTTTGTTAGTTTTTGTTTGTTTTTCTGGTGGATTCTGTATCTCTACTGCACCTTTTTGGCTTTGCTCGGTAGCTGGGGTTGTAACAACAGGGATAGGGTGGATGATGTTGGTTATGTCGGGGAAATTTGGAATGTCAGTTGAAATATCTTTGGTTACATGTGATGATAGTGGTGGTGGTAAAATAGGTGACGGATATAAGATAATATCAATGGTTAGGCTTATTGTCTCATCTAGTAGAGACTGCTCGACATTATTTGTCGAATTCGGGTCAGAAGTCAGTTGTAATATGGTATGCGAGGGGTTGACAGTGGGGTCGGTGGAGCATGGTTCATTAGATGAAGGGTGTTTTGGTGGTGTCGAATGGTTGACATGTTGGGGGATTAAAGAGGAACTTTGCTCTACCACAATATTGCTTGTCGAGTTAGGATTTTTCTGTAGAATGGTTTCAGTATATCCAACAATTTGTGGTTCAGAGATAGATGGTTGTGAAAGGTCGTAAAGTTGAGATTCAGGGGTGCCTAAGGTAGACTTATGTGCTTCCTCGACTAAGACTGGCCTTTTAACTATCATCGTTTTCCATTCAAGTAGAAGAGATGACAACTGGTTGATAAATTATTGTAGGTCAATATCCTTTTGAATGCATTCTCTTAATGGCACTAGTAGCTTCTGCAGATATGGATTGTTTAGGGTTAGAGGTGTGGTCATTTTCAAAGTCTATATAACTTCTTCTTTGACAATTGGGGTCGAGGATGGTGGTGGTGGACTATGGGTGAGGTTGACATGTGGTGTAGTAGAAACCTGGATTTCTTTGCACTTGCGTTTGGTTGGCCAGGTCACTGCTCCTCCTCTATGATAAATTTCCCCATTTGTTCTTCGATAGGGATCTTATTTTTGGTGACTTCTTCTAAGATTTGAGTTGCACTGTTAAATAGCTCCGCATTGTCATCTTCAGTTGGTTCCTGCAGAATATGCTTGTGTTCCCCTTTCTTGGTATTGTACTCTTCTTGTTTTGGCGTGCTTTAAACAGTTTGTCAGCACCCGAGATATATTTTTATTTATGAGGGCATATTCTAGCAGTGGGGTATCTGATTGAGTGCTTTCATTTGTATGTTTTGTTTGATCTTGTGGCTATTGCACGGATGTTAATGTGATCCCAAGAGGATTGATGTTTCCATTTTGGTCGTGATCAAGTGTGAATGTTTTTAAAGGGACACATATTTCATAATCTTCTTCTTTCTCTCCATTAGTTAAAGGTTTAACCATTGGTTGATCTACTTTTTTTCTAGAGGGGTTATATTATCCAATATTGTGTTGGATTTTCGACCAAAATCATAAAAAATGTCCTCGTCCAAAGGGTAAAATTCGATCTCTTTTGTTGTGCCCGTGGCAGCTTGTAAGTACCAAACTTACGTGTGGTCCAACGCAATTTGGATATGTGTAGTCAGTGATAGACTCCGTCGAGTATTCTGGGGTACCCCCCATCTAGTTTTATTGTTATTTTAAGAGCTTGAAACTAAGTGTCTAACCAAATTTTTGTTATTATTGCTCCTAATCGACAACCATTTGGTGAAAATGATTTGAAATTCCACATTATTGGTCCTTTTGGTGTAGTGAAATCCTTGTCTCAGATAGGTTGGAGATGGTACATAGCTATCCAAATTATTAATGAAGGAAATTGGATTTGGGAACCCTCCTCTTGTAACTTTACACAAATATTGTTGATGATCTCAGCTAGGTGGCCGACACAACGGTATAGTTTTCCTGTTGCTGCAAAATTTTGAATCGCATCAAGCATGTCAAGTTTTAGGTCGAAACCTCTTCCCGTACTTGTCAGGGCCATTGATACAACCTTTGCATTTATCTTTTGTGTCTCATATAGGATTTGATTAACTACTAGTCCTCTTGAATTCTTCCATGCCAGCATATAGGTTAGTTCTTTGACCAGGCCTGGGTTTAGTTAGACAGGTATAGATTTGCCTTTGTTTGATAATACCATGATTTAGATAATTAAGTCGTCATTGATTTCGATAGGTATGTCAAAATATAGCTTTCCATCATGGAATTAGATGATGATAAACTGTACCATAACTTCTTTTTTTCCTGCAAAGCTATCCATTAAAGGTGCATTCATATAATTAAGTATTGTGTTGAGTCTTAAATTTTGTGCTTCCTCCCTCCATCAACCACCTGCTTATGTTCCCTAATATCGAATTTCATTCCAAACCATTTTCCATGGTTGTTCAACCACTTTCGCATTGCAGATATTATGCAGTCAACTTTCTAAGGTTGTGCTGGATTTTGCTAATTGTCAGGTTTTGTTCATTGTTGATCTAGTAGTTGTCGCCAACTTCTTTGGTGCCATTGTGTCGGTCAGATGGTCTGGGTCAGTGGTTTTTTTTATGGGCTATGCTGTTCTGGCACTCTAATGATCAAGTTCTTCGTAGAATAACATCCAAGTCTCTTCCAATGCAGTATTTATAGTAAAATTTCCTTGGGCAGGAGAATTCATAGTGGGTGGTGGTATTGACTGCGATACTGATAGTGGGCATAAATTCAAAAGACAGTTTGTCAGTGCTTCTTTCAAGGTATGCCGTATTTTGTGCTCTAGGTGTCGATGTTCATGATGACTTGATTGGACCGTTTTTTCTTGTTGGTGTCGATGTATTTCTTGATCGTGATGGTGTCGGTGGGTTTCATGTCGAGGTGGTCGGATTTTTGCATGGATACTTTTTTCATAACGATGATTAGACCTCCCAACTTGCATTTTACTACTTCCTTCCTCTACCTTGTCGATAGGATTTATCCAAGTTCTTGTCATGCTGATGTTTTTTGTAAATTTTCTTGTGTTTGTTTAGATTTTTATTTTTGTTTTAAACTGTTTATAGTTCACAACCGTTATATATATATATATATATATATATATGTATGTATGTATGCATGTATGTATGTATGTATGTATGTATGTATGTATGTATGTATGTATGTATGTATGTATATGCTTTGTATAGATTTAGTCGAGCCCCATTGACCAATTTTCGGAATACATTTCCTTCGAGATTTTTTAGTCGGACTGATCCGTTAGTGTTAATTTGTTCCACAATGTATGGAACAATCCACTTGGTGTGTAGTTTCTTAGGTTTCCCTTTTACTCTACTATTGTATAGTAATGCAAGGTCTCCAACTGCCATATTTTTGTTTTTGATATTTTTATCATTCCACACTTTTTGTTATTTTTTTTATTTCTTAGTATTGTGTTGCGATTAGTCGATGTTCTTCAAGTTTGGATAGTTGCATTAGTCTTTATTTCCTTGAATGTTCGACTTTGATGTGTAGTATTTTGGTAATCATAGGAGTTTGTTGTTGAAAATGTAAGGGTACAATTGCTTCCTATCCATAGACAAGTCAGAATGGTGTCTGACCTGCCGATATTTTGTATGTTAATATGTATGCCCGTAATACGACAGGTATCTTTTCGTCCCAATCATCTTTGTCGGTATTACATATTTTCGTTAAGGATCTAGTTAATGTTTTCTTGAAATATTCAATTACATAATTAGTGTTGGCACAAACCCAACCAACAAAACCCAATCGACAGGGGTTCCCACTCTGTTGACTCTCAACTCACTGCGATCTCCCTAAGCACTGGCTCAGATAGGTTTACCCTGTCCGACAACACTCGCGAAGTGGATGAAATCTCACCTGAGATGTTCAAGGGAGAGCTAACAGAACCAAGTTTCTACATAATAGAAGAGGACTATGGGAATTGAAAATTCATAAATTTATCTAGAATATCTAACCAGTTACTTCATCATCAACAAGGACATTCATTGTTTCTCTTAAAATATCACATCATTCACTCATAACAGAAATAACCATATTGTTGCGCAAACAAATCTAAAAAGATAACATTATTCATAAGAAATAAACATTGCATCATAGATCCATGTCACACACATTCACTATTGGATTCATAGAAACAGAAAGACAGAAAGAGACAAAAGATAATAGTAGTTCAGATCAACCTCTATTTTCACATATTAATTATGCGCAATCAACCACAGATCCAAAAACAGACAACAATTCAATTGAGTTTCGAGCTCTCAATTCTCATTCTATCATGATTTTCACATTTACAATTATTCTTCTATTTATAGGCTTGCGCCTTTACATTCATGGTCCACTTGGAGGATTTTATAACTAATTCTTAATTGATTCTACCAACTAATGACCAATACCCACAAAATATGGTCCAAAAGTACAAAAAGTGACACAAAATATTCAAAATAGTCTATCTTCTGCCTTGTGTGGTGTCTTCTGAGCTTGCACAGCATCTGCGATGATGCACAACTGAATTATCCCAAAACCCCTGCCAATAGGCCCCCAACACAATCTTGTGGCTCTCCCTTGATCCACGTCAGTTGGACGTGGTGTACTCATTGATTTTCATCTTGAAGTCGTTGTAGTGCTGAGTGATCTCCTTTACCTGCATTTTAATTTTCTCAGCAAGGTCCTGACCTTTGAGCAAATCCTGCTTCAATAGGTGCTCCGCCAGCTTTGCATTCACTTCCTTCTTACCCTCCTGCATAGCCTGTAGCACAGTGACTGCTTTCATCGACAATTGGGCTCCAATTCCATGGAACTCGTCGAGCTGGTCATTGTGTTTTCGCTGTCGCTCCTGAGATTTCCCAACTCATTGCTGTAACTCCTTTAACTCTGTTGACCGTGTAATTTGAAAAATTGGTGGCATTGTCCTTAATTTCATCTTCAGCATTTCCAATCGGACCTTGGCTTCTTGAAACTACTTTGTAAGCTACTCTAACTATTCATCTTGAATGACACTACCCCAAAATTGTGTGATCGCTTTAGTAATATTTTTGGCATCCTGCTCCATTTCTTCAAACTATGGCGTGATCTCCTTTATGGCACCCTTCCGTTCTAAAATTTTCTTTAGTGGTGTGTCTGGGTAGACCAGAGCATTCAAAATTATGTTGTCCTGCTGTAACTGTGCGATAAATTCCCCAAGTCACTTTTCCTTTGCTACTGCATCCAAATCTGCAGTGCTTTCATAGATGTACTGACAAGAATTCGTAATGGCCTCTTCCACTTTCCCTCGACTAGAAAAAAGTTGCACCTTCGCAATAGCAAGGAAGTCGGTTTCTTTCTTCAGTTCTGTGATTTCTTATGCAGTATTTGTCTTTAGCTCATCTTGTGCCTTGATTTACTGCACTTTGTCTGCCGTCAATGTTGCCTTTGCACGGCACAATTCCTCTACCTATTTCTGCAGCGCCTCCTCTTCCTCTTGTGACCACAAGTATTGGTCGTTGATATCCTTTTGTCTATCGGCCAACTCCTGGTTGGTGACCCACTGCATGTGGACTACAGTCTGGGTAGACAACTTGTTGATATCCACTGCAACACTCTGTAGCTGCTGCAGTGAAGAATACACATCCTATCGTCTAGCGTCAGTCACAATCGAAGAAATCTGTACATTCCTGAACTGTGGCTTGGTGCTAATTGATGCATATTCTTGCCCATACGCACCCTCCGGTGCTCATTTCAAAACAAAATTATGTACAAAGTTCAACTTAGATCTTACTTCCGCGAATCCCTCCTGCATATACTTGTTCATTTCCTTAGAGGCTTCATCGGTTGCATCATTGACAGCTTTGACGAGCCATTGTAGCTATGCCTCCATTGTTGAGTTTGTGCTGCTATTCGCATCTTGCTCCATTTTCCTCTTAGTCTTGATCTCCTTAAGAATGCGTTGTGCCTCTGGGTTAGAGGGAGTCTTTGTCAACGATTCACCATCGGAGTCATGGTGACTCTGCTGGTCAGCTCTTCATACTGGATATTCAAGTGCATGTGCTAGTGGTCCTGCTGATACTTTGTTGGCACTAACCGGATCCCACCATGCTGCAGGCCACTCATCAATCGTTGCATCCAATTCCTCATCTGTCACCTTGTAAGACATGGGTAACCATTGTTTATTTGGGTTGCGTTGAGCTTGCACATGAATGGTGTGCAGTCCTATGGAGAACCAAGCGATCCTCCGATATTTGGGTGCGGCCTCAGTGGATAGTTGGGGAACTTTGATAGCTGCTGCCTGCAGCGCTTCCTAGAAAACTGAAAAAGTGGATCATGCAATCCTCTTGCCTAGTAGGTTCCTTGACTCACCACAGGTTTTGATACCGTGCACCTTTACATACCTTAACTGCTTCAAATTCTATCCTTTGGTAATCCACTAGCTCCATCTAAGATACTAATGCAATGAGGATCAGTAGCCAACTATATGTGAAAGGCTACTCTCCGGCATGAACTGCTACTGCGTCCTCTGTCAATTGGTTCAGCAAGAAAAGTGCCCAATTCATTCGCACCCCTTCTGCACATTGTTCTGCACATGCAATCACCCTTGAAGTGCATTGGATGGGGTGATTCTTGCGAACAATATTGCTTGCTAAGATCCTGGTGTCGATACATACCGCGTGGTCATTGATGCTATCAATGCAATACGCCTTGCCATCACACTGCAAGTCGTACTTCATCTTCAACCGTGTAGCAAGTCACTTATCATTATCCCTTCCTTTGAAGTATTGCGATGGGTCTGGCCCATCCTTTGGCAACCCTGTAATATTCAAGATCAAATCCACCGTGATTGCGACTGGTGTGTCCAACCACAATGTCCCTCCATGAAAGCAAGCTAATATTTGCTTGACACAGGCATTTACTTCATTCAGATGCCCAAAATGTGACATGATTATAAGCCCTAGCAACCCAGCTTTATCCAACCCCTGCGCCCATTCCTGTGAGATACGCACTATGGGCTCTCTGGCGAATGAGGGAAAACACTCATAAGGCTCATTCGCTACATCCTATAAAGCCAACAGGTCATGGTCATTGTACTTCATCATCACCAATGCAGGTATTATATCTGTGTTGCACACCATCCCTTTTGGTAGCGGTGGCATCTTCAGCTGATACTTCTAGTTCTTAGTTAGCCGTCGAGGCTGCACACTGGATCGAGTGGGAGTGATATAGCCCACGACGGCCTTAATGGAGACCCTGGTTTGAACCGCTAACTCTATGGCACCAGAGCTAGATGGCCTTGTCTGTTCGGCTGCATCTTCTTGCGCCCTTGCGGATGTTCTTGTCTACCTCTTCGTCGGCATCGGCAAGCTAAGATTCTGCTCCTGCCGCTTCTTCTTCAAGACCGACGATGATCTGACCATCATACTGGAAAATTCCTTGACAATGGTGACTGATATGAGTGGTGAGTCCCTCTTACTAGAAATATCTAATATGTCTAGGGTGCTCTGCATGCCGCAACAATTCCCCACAATCGTGGTGCACCCTCTTCTTCACTCTGCAACTCTCTAAATTCACTCGGTAGCTCTGGAACTTAGTTCTGCTTCAACAATCCTTGCACCTCAACTTGTCACATTAGTGCTTTCCACCTGTGTCGAGCACCTTCTTATAGAATCTAGTCGATACATCCTTATCATTACCAAATAAACTGTGACCATCATGACCAAATCATTCTTTAACTTTTCGGATCTGTCGTTGATCATGTCAAACCAACGGTCAGATTCACCATCAATACATGTCACTTCAACAAGCGTTGCTGCTTAACTGCTTTAGCTGTTCTACATTTATTGTTGATTTGACTATGTCGCGACCCTCAGTGTTGTTGCGACAGATCTTCCTAGCTGCGCTAATGAATCCTCTACTTGCGCATCCACTTCCTCTTGGTGCACCCTTCTTCTGGCTATCTATTCCCCCCCATGTTTTTTCATTGCACAATGCCTCAAACACTATGCGATTCCATCCTTGTCCTATAGGGATTCATTCGGCTACCATTCACCAGTTTTGGCAACATCGCTCCATCTAATTGCTACAGTTGAACTGCCCCCAAAAGTAATGGAATTAACAATATATGGACCTAACCAGTGCATCTATAACTTACCTGGATGCTTCATGAACTTGTTGTCATATAGCAGCACCAAATCTCCTTGCTGAAACTATTTGTTCTTTATGTGGCGATCACGCCAAGCCTTCTACCGATCCTTCTCAATGCGTTGATGGAAACCTGTGATAAAGCAGTACTCTTCAAGCTGCATCAATTGTGCCACATGATCCTCTAGCATTGCTCCATCATCCATGCCCGTCGCGGATGCAATGTGCAAACTAGGAATAATGTACTCCATAGGCATGACTGCCTCTTGCCCATATACCTATTTGAACGGTGTTTGTCCTATTAATCTCTTACAAGTGGTGTGATATGCCCACAATACTACTGAAATATTTAAATCCCAGTCATCTCAGTTAGCATTACATACCTTTGTAAGTGCATGCTCTAAGATCTTGTTGAATGCTTCTATAGTTCCATTCGCCTGCAAATGATACAAGGTACTTTTCTTGTGTTGTATATACAACTCATCTGTCAGCACTCTTACTATGCAGTTGATGAAGTGACTACCCTGGTCACTCATCAGTATCCTTGGGCATCCAAACCGTGTCAGAATATTATCAAATAGGAACCTTGCTGCTGTCGCGGTGGTGCAATCCACGACTGGTGCAGCCTCTACCAACCTCATTGGATAGGTTGTTGCTGTGATTATATACCATGCACCAATTCTCTTCCCAGGTGGTTTGATTGGACCCACAAAATACATGACACATTTATCAAAAGGCTGCAAGGTTACTTGTGGTACTAGCGGCATCTCATCCCGCCGCGATGGTTTTCCAGTGTGTTGATAGACATCGTAGCTCCGCTCATTATCTGTCGCATAATTATGTAAAGTAGGCCACTAGAGCCCTACACAAAGCACCTTCCTTGCAGTAGAGTGACCACCATAGTGTCCCCCATCGACTCCTGCATGTGCCTTTTCCAAGATCTTCCCTTGTTCTTGTGGTAGGACACAACGTCGCAAAATTTCATCTGGTCCAAACTTATATAGGTGTCCAACAATCAACTGGAAGTTAGAAGCTTTAACCACCAATAACTTCTTTTGACTTGTTGAAGATTCCTCTGGTGTGATTCCCGTTGCCAAAAATTGGATTATTTGAGCATAGTAGTCATCTTCCATGTCGACTCTGAACAATTGCGCATTAGGCAATCCTTCTTTCATATTGGTGGGCTCATCGCCTGTCTCAATTCAAGACAAATGATCAGGGCCAACATTCAAGTGACCTGACTTAACAATTATTTCAAAATCAAACTCCTGAAAGAGAAGTATCCAGCGGCATATCTTCCCCCCCAACACAGGCTTATTTACTAGGTACTTCAAAGTAGAATGGTTGGTAAACATCTTGAAATGACCGCCTAAAAGGTAATGCTTGAATTTAAGCAATGCATATACCATCTCCAGACCTTCTCTCTTTGGGGCCATATATTTTTTCTTAACAAATGACAACTTTCGACTAGAGAAAGTGATCAAGTGATCAAGATCTCCTTCACCTAGCTGCGGGAGCACCACACCCAGTGCAACAAATGATGCATCCACAAGGACATGAAACTCCTTATTCCAATATGGTAACATGAGTATTAGTGTTGAATCCATCTTGGCCTTCAGTGTGTCAAATCTTCCTTGACATTCTGGACTCCATACAAAGGCAACATCTTTCTTCAACAGTTTCTCCATAGGGGCAGTAATCGTAGCATAACCTCAGATGAATTTGCGATAATACCCAATGTGCGCCAATGTTTCTATAAGCATCTTGACATTAGTAGGTGGCAGAGGCTCAATATTAGTGCAATATTCGTAGGGTCAACCATTAGTCCTCGCTTGCAAACAATAGGACCCAACAGTATCCTAAATGGTGCATAGAAGATAGACTTCTTGGAGTTCAATGCGATCTGATGTTGTTGACATCTCTCTAGCATCAATCGCAAGTTTTCCATATGATCCCTCATCAGACCGTACAATGTCCAATCGTCCATGTCAACTTGAAGGAAATTCTGAATAAAATCTTTGAATGCAGCGACAACAACTTGAGAAAATATTGCAGGTGCATTCTTCAACCTAAAAGGCATCACTGTGTATTGGAAGTAGCCCCATTCAGTGACAAATGTCATTTTATGTTGATCTTCTTTTGCGATTCTTATCCGGTGATAACCAGAAAATCCATCTGTAAAAGAGTACATCTCCTGACAGCCTACTCCTTCGAGTGCTTCATCTATGAATGGTGTCAGAAATGGATCATGCATACGGGCATCATTTAGTTTTCTTAGGTCGACACAGATTCAAAATTCATCAATTTTCTTGTCTTGGCCCACCATAGGACTGATCCATTATGATTCTTCCACTAGGTCAATGATTCCAACATCCAACATCCGGTCGAGCTCAACCTTGACTCTTTCTTTGTATCGCTTATTCAGGCGATACGACCTCTGTCTTACTGGTTTTGCATCTGTGGGATTTTCATCTCCCCTAAATCACCCAGTATCCCCTTCATTTTCGAGAACTTTGTTAGAAATAGCTCTTGAAATTCATGCAAGAGATCCGTGATCTTTGCCATGGTTTCTTCATCCCAATAACCCTCAACACTGACAAATTTTTTGTTTTCATCCGTCCCAATGTTAACTTTTCTAATTTTCAGCAGCTGATTCATGGGATTAGTTGGTATATCTAGTGTTGCAACATCCCTACTTCCTTCTATTTCCAGAATATTAATATTCCATAGCTCATCATCATCCTCAGGTTCGCTAGACACATTTTAAGATTCCATCATCTACTGCATGTAGCAATGCACATGTGGATCCACTGGATATGCAACCCTTAATAATTTTAATACTACAACCCAGATGATCTAAAGTGCATTGTGGACATTAGGATTGGCATCTAGGAAACTAAAGGTATGAGCAGACCAAACCGTTAGCTCCTCCCAAGTGGTTATTTATCTACGCAACTCCATTGATATATACCACGACCTTGGAATTTTGTCCAAGGTGTGAATAAAGGCATGGACTCATTCATCCTTTGGTCGCAATGCCCACAAAGTCTAGCATTCCATCAAATTGTCTCTAGGTTTATTCTGCTCGTCGTACCTTCCAGTATGATATGTTTCTGCATCATCCAAGCGCACTGTCATCAACTGTCGACACTGCGCCCATCCACTAATCATATTCTTATGAGTCACACACCAGCGTGTTGGGGTAGCTTTCAGTGATTCCTCCAGTGCCAACAAGCATTGCGGTTCTAATACCTTCTCTTCAAACTCCATTAAGAACACAAAAAGCTTATGTAGCCCTTCGTAAATTGGTAATTCGACAATCTCAGTCACAACGTGGCACAGTGACTGTGTGATCAAACCACATTTCCTGACTGACACCTTGTGCATGCGATTTTTCCAGTTTCCTAACGCATCATCAGAATCAGAGGACGCAGAACTAGTGTTGCGCCATCCAAGTTCTCCATTGGCAGTTGGGTGGATGTAGTCCTCTGAAATGTTGTAAGCATGATCCCATCCCCTAACAAATTCATCTTTCACTAGTTCAATATATCTCCTTCCTTCATTTGGATCCATAGGAGCGATGACCTTGATGTATTGATTCTCAAATGTCATCATCCGCTTCTTGAAGTTAATCACTGCCATACTATCGTTGTCCTATCCGATCCCCAACAATGTGGTATAGGAGCCTCCACCATCAACAACTTCAATCACATCAAAATTGGCATAGGTCTTCATACCTTCAACATTCACAACTAGGTTCGACACACGTCCGATTGGTTGTACTTTAGCTTGATTAGCCAATCGCAACTGCACAGGGGACCAACCCAACGTCAATCTTCCCATTTTCTTCCAGGTCTGCTTTGTCAAAACATACATGTTTGAGCCTAGGTCTAGAATGATTGAATCTACTTCATAGTCCCCAATCTGAATGTTCATGTGCATCTCTTTTCCCGTCCTTTTCTTATGCAAAGAGTTCACCACGGAGTCCTTCCTCTCCTTACCCGGGTTGTGCGACAAATTTTCAATCTCGGCCAGAGCATCGATATCTCTTGTAAATTTGAGCATATAGATATGTAGACGAACACACAACTCACAAAGAAGATCTCACATTNAATTGACTGTGTAGAAGCTTCTACTTCTTCTTCATCTTGAACAACTTCATCAGAAAGAGTGGAGGCCGAGCTTTTTGGATCAAGGATGTTTGTGGTGCTGGACGTGCACCATGTGCTTCCAAATCCAAAGGTTATTTCCAATCTTCTCCATAGTTCCTGTGGATCTTTAATAGATCTACTGAGGTAGCGCATGCTAGGAGAAAGAGCCAGTTCCATTATTTCAAAAGCTTTATCCTTTGCTTTTAGCCAATCATTATCACTCTTAAAACGATTTCTACCGTATCCATCAGACACTGAAAAGAGTTTTTGTCTATTAAGAAATCCAATCATCTTCACCTTCCATTCAATATAGTCTGAGGATCGGGTGAGAAGAGAAACTGGTGGATTCATTTCGAAGTTGTACCTGCAAAACAAAAAAAATGATCCAGTAAGAGATCCGAGGAGGAGAAGTGCCTTGTCTGTCGAGGCTCTGATACCATGTTAAATTTGAGCATATAGATCTGTAGACAAACACACAACTCACAAAGAAGATCTCACAATTTACTCAGCCATTGAAGAATGAAACAGTGCAAAAGGCTTGCAGCTGTGAATGCTTTCATTAATCAAAAAAGTAATCCAGATAATAATTACAATGATGTAAAATGGATTTAATAGCCACAAGCAATTTGAATCCACACGAGGAAGTTCAAATTGATGACTCTACTTGACTGTAGGTAACCAAGACTTGTCTAAATCACAATTGGAGTTCTAAAACACAACCAACTGTTACATTTAGTATTAAATAATGGTTAACTGACTGTGGTAGGTGAGAAAAGTGCCCCACATGTGTGCAATTAATTAAACCATTATTTAACTGAATGTAACTGACTCCTAACTTGGCTTGACTAGTCATCAACTGAAGTTAAGGACCCAGTAGTTAACTGTCCTTGTCTAAATCATAACCGGAGTTCTAAAACACAACCAAGTGTTACATTTAGTATTAAATAATGGTTAACTGACTGTGGTAGGTGAGAAAAATGACCCACATTTGTGCAATTAATTAAACCATTATTTAACTGAATGTAGAGAGCTAGAACTGAATGTAACTGACTCCTAACTTGGCTTGACTAGTCATTAACTGAAGTGAACTGACCTTGGTTGGTTTCGGCACTCCTAGTTGCTTCCTAAATTGTAGGGATTGATCTAGGAGACTCCTAAACTTATGCAATCAAGTGCAATAAGTGGCAGTGAGCCTCAATTAGTGTTCCCCACACTTTGGTAACTGAAACATGTGCCCTAATTAGGTCAAGTTTAACCAATGGTGCTAATGACTATAAATAGACTGGATGGACTCCCGATTTAGACATGACTCCCGATTTAGACATATGACCAAATTTGGACAAGGGAGGATTAATAATCCTAACACCCCCCCTGAATGCTAACTTGGACAAACTGTGGGCCCTGGTAACTAAGACCATAGGTCACCCATTACATCAAGTAAAGTAAAGTAACTGCTCAAAAATAAGGTGCTTGGGGAAAAACCACATGGGAAAAAAAAAACCCCTTCTAATTAAGCAGGTAGAATCAGGATCAATCTGGTTCTTCTGTGCACAGGTATCGTGGGGCCTAGCATGTGAACCTCTCCATCATATGTCTGGAGGAATATTCCTCTTTGGAAGAAGAATGATATGCTCAACTAAATCAGAAATATAGACAGCTG